>OX387716.1:49147113-49747113 GCA_947577245.1 Andrena bucephala | reverse complement strand
TATACGCGGCCCATGCGAAAGAACGTTGGTAAACACTATAAGAACACTTGAGTTCGCGAACCGAGATCAGCTGTTGCTGCAGTCCGTTATGGCTTGAAATCTTCGCGACCACAGGATAAACACAATAATGCGAAGCGAGGGTTAAAGCAAAGCGGTTTATTAACTTTACGCACGAATATATGCACAGTGATGGCGATTTATATAATAATAATAATAGTAATATAAGAAGATGAACATGAATACATGCGAACAAACCAAAGAAAGTGTATGAGATGCAATAAGCGCTAATACAAGTAAATAATATATGAAACGCAATAGGCGTTAATAAAGTTCAATAATATGAGCAATAAGCTTTAGTAAAGAAAACAAATACGAAATGCAATAAGAGTTAATACAAGTAAATGATATAGGAAACGCAACTGGCGTTAATAAAGTTCAATAATACGAGCAATAAGCTTTAGTAAAGAAAAGAAATACGAAATGCAATAAGCGGTATTGATATAAAATAGTAAATGGTATGGAGGTGATGCACAATGTAATGATAATTAGTAATAATCTCTTACGGTAGTTGCCGTAGATCGCAGAAGGTAACACTGTTTTAAATATTTCCGAACTTTTCGATAACACTGGTTATTTGACACTGGTGTCAGTAGTAGAGAGGTTACGGCCTCTTGGGCCCGGGTATTTATGTGATTTTCGGAAGATTGTTAGGGGTGAAGGGTATGCGCGGTATGCACCATGGCACGCGCCGCAGTATCATTTCCGGGGTTTTTAGTTGTATGAAATAAGTGTCTACAATTGGAACGCGTTGACAATAGAATAAGACCTCCGGGGTTTTTATTTGTACGAAATATTCGCCGCAAGGACTTCCGGGGTTTTTACTTGGGCTTTTGAAAAGAGAATACTCAACTGATTTGATGGATTTTGGGTGGTTTGATTGGAAAGGGGTGAGCGTGGTTTTGGCTTGGAGGGTCTTGGAGAGGGAGTGAGACATGGTCTCGAATTAAGAGGGGTTTTGGGACGAGGGACTTGTTTATAATCAAATATGAGGGAGGAGATGATGCTTTGTAGGGCGAAGGGGAGATGGGGATTTCATACTTAACCATTTCGAGATGGGGACCGCTAAGGTACATCGTCTAGATGGTCAGTGGTTGGGGAAAGGGGTAGGACTTGAGTTCGAAGGATCATTGGAGTTGTGGAGCGATTTAAGAGACTTGTTTTAGTACTGGGCGAAAAATAGTGGGACGTCACACGTATATAGAAGGATGTAATATTTTGTATAATCATTGTGCAATTGAAGGGTCGGGTGCAATAAGGGGATTAGCGCTCGAAAATGGGAAAAATTATTGTCCAAACGCTAAGAAAGATTGGAAAATTAAATGTTATTAAACTGAATTTTAAAAAATATAGTGTTATAAAGCTCGTCAGAACACATATTTTTTTCTATTTACAGTTTGTTTATCCAATCATTACTATTCGAGCTAAAAATTCTAAACAAAAAATTTTCATCGTCCAAAATCATTATTTCTTTAAACATATATTGCGATAACTTGAGTAAATATTAAGGGATCGTTATGAGACTTAAATCATAACTTCAGAAAACTCAAGCGAAACCGTAAAATTGGTGACGCGCGAGATTTATATATATCATCATATCTTTTACAATTATTTATTAATTAGTGTGAAAATTGGTGAAAATCTTCCTTGTATACTAAGGAAAAACTTTGTCGCTGCAAGTTATACGTACCTAAAAATTGCCTCGATACTTTTTAACGGCGAACGTTGAAAAACATGGGTTATGTCCAGTATTACTTTTTAATTAAATATTATTACATTTTTCATCATAAGGGTTTTATGCATACATTTTACGGCTTCGCTAGAATCTTCTGAAGTTATATTTCAAGTCTCATAACGATCCGTTAATATTTACTCACGTTATCGCAATTTATGTTTAAAGAAATAATGATTTTGGACGATGAAAATTTTTTGTTTAGAATTTTTAGCTCGAATAGTAATGATTGGATAAACAAACTGTAAATAGAAAAAATGATGTGTCCTGACGAGCTTTACAACACTATATTTTTTAAAAGCGGAGCGGATTCCGTGCTCACCGTATGTGCTTGCGACCATCGCGCACGCCCGTCGCGCACGCAAAGGACGGAGCCCGAAAGACGGAGCGAGACAAAACATCAACGCGTCGTCTGTCTCGTACCGTCCTCGCTCGCTGTCAGTGGCTCTCGCTCGCTCTCGTTCCATCTCGCTCTCGCCTTCGCCAGACAAGAGTGAGACAGAAGTGGTGGAGATAGCGAGGAATCCGTATCGTGTGCACCAAACCGAGCACATACGGAGACAATACTCCTCGTTACTTACGAGGCCTTCTAATTTTTTTATTTCTATCTCGCAATTTTGAAAATTGTATATCGTAGGACAATTCTAAAGACACCTTATTTGTCCAAATCGGTGTGTCCGTACAGGTTCTAGAGCGTAACATCTGGACATACAAACATAGCCTGATAAACACAATACCCTCCTGTACGTGCCGCAGTCGGGTAAAAACATTACGTTTTACATTTTATTAATACAAATTTCACCGCAAGCAACACTATATGCCTCTCGAACCAAGATTAGAAACCGCCGAATAGCCCAAATCCTCAGCTCGAATAGAGATAACGGATAAACATAAAGAATCTTTTATTCTAATTTATCCAGAAATTATCTTTGCCCATCTTTGTTCTCCAGCCGCTTCGCCGTGATTCATTCAAGCCTTCCTGATGATAAAATAGTAATAGGGGAAATGCGGCAACAACGCGATATGACTCTCGATACATATCGGCAACTATGTCTTTCCTACATTTATCGGCTAGCATGGACTTCCACCGGTTCTGACGGTACATGGCGCGAATGTACCATCAACGCCGGTGACGGAGAATCCTTGAAGCATAATTCTGTCATTTCTCGAGTCTGTGCCTCATTCTGTCTCAATACACGAGTCATAAATTCATCATTATTTCATCGTACGGTGCTTATTAGCGTCCAAACGCACCAGACCCGCCTGCACGGATGTCTACAGGAGGCAACTATACCCGCAAAAACTTCCTTCTTGCCGATTCCAGGACGAAAAACGGTTGAGACGGTTTGTTTACAACAGCGCGTATACGTATAAATCTGATGCTACGTGGCTCGAATATACCACCAGCGTCGGTGGCGGAGAAGCCTTGAAGCTTCATTCTGTCAGTTTTCGAGTCATAAATTCATCATTATTTCAACGTACGGTGCTTATTAGCGTTCAAACGCACCAGACCCGTCTGCACGGATGTCTACTGGAGGCAACTATACCCGCAAAAGCTTCTTCCTTGCCGATTCCAGGACGAAAAACGGTTGAAACGGTTTGTTTACAACAGCACGTATACGTACACGCGTTTCCTAGCTTGTGTGAGCGTACGCACACATTCAAAGCCCGAGGAGACGGCAGCCTTAAGGGGCATGAAATTTCGTCAAGTTTTACGGCCAATATCTCCATACCCAATCAATATATTTAAGAAATTCATGCGGCATTTGATGCACTGATGTATATACAATAAATCTGCTATATACTTCGAAAATTGAATTTTGGCCAGCTTTTTGCGATTTGGGACCACTGTGCAGCGTCGCCGGGGAATAGATTGTCGACGCTGGTTGGCCGTGACGTCACCTGGCTTGGGTTGGCACTGGTGGCGTTGGTTCGTTTCCCATTATTTTCCATCATGGCGTCTACAAACCGGGCGGTTGTGTAACTTTCCAACGTTTGCTTTGAATTTAAATCTTCGAACGTTTTCTTAAAGTATGTTACAATAGCTTCAGTTAAGCGTGCAGATTTAAAAAAAATTATAATTTTTGAAGAAATGGCGGACATTGGAAGAAAAGGTATAAAAAATCTACATGATTTTTCAATGTTACGCTTAGATGAATTATTCGATCAAAACAGTTGTACGCTTAACAGAAGATAATTTTATTACAAATATTCTCTAAAAATGTCATGTGAATCCCATGAAAATTGACTGAGTTATCAATCCGCCCAGTTTGAATAATGCCGTTTCGAGATAATCGCGTTTAAAGTTTTGACGGAAGTTATTTTCTACAACTCAAAGATTGCAGCTTTATTCGGTCTCGTCGTGGACAGTGATTCTCTATCTAGTTCTAAACAATATATAAGCTCATAATTCCCTTTATTAGATACATTTGGATTCTTGATCATAAAGTTTTAGGGCGATTGACACCAAGTTACCTATACAAAACCTTCCGTAGCTCCCAAAATTTTTCAAGATCCACATTGAAATTGTGCAGGTATATTTTTGAGATCTCAAATGTTATAAAATGCACAAAAAGAGAAATCGGAAATAAAAAATGTTCACAGTGGCTTTGTTGCGGCGTGGACCATCAAATCGTATCTGATCGACGACTGGTCTTACTTTGCCACACTCTTGTGATGGATTAAAATCACAAGAACTCACTGAATTTTTGTATTGTAATTGACGCGTAAGAGATTTATTGTCAACAGTTACAAATATACCGTGAATGATATTGGAGCGTACAATTATTAATTCTTTACTGAGTTCTCGAATAGTGTGATTCAGCTTACAAGAGGTTGAGTTCTCGAGTCGTGTGACTCTGATTAAGAGATATTGATTTCTGCCATTCTGGTGACGTGGTCGCTCGCAGGAAAACTAAAATTTCCCTCTCCAAGGAATTCGGCGAAATAGTGGTGGTTCCAGGAGGAGGGTTGAAGACGACTGATTGGCGTACGCGTGTCGTGAAGATCAGTGGTGAGGGTAAAATAGCGGGAGAAAAACTAAATCCCTCCTGCGCACAGTGTTTCGCGTAATGCACAAAAGTCAAGAATCTGAAGTGTCCGATCCACAAATTCTTGTACCTTAAAATGTTAATAAAAGAATGTAGGTTTTAATGTTACCCATAACTTTTGCTGAATTTACCAATTTGTTGCCAAAAATGATGCTTGAAATTTATCCCAATTTTCGGTGCGTTTCTTAAACACGTGCTATTTGCCGAATGATTATCTGATTACTTTGATTTTTATAAGTTATGTTTAGTATTATATGGCCATCACAGCTGCCGAAAAACTTTTTTGCAATATCAACAATTTGTCCCAATTTTTTATGTTAAATGATTATCATCTTTGACTTGAGTTTTAAAAAAAGTACCAAATAGTACCTCCGTGATTTTTTGTATATTAATTAAGGGAATATTAAACTTTATATTAACGTCAATTTCAACTGCCCGAAGTTGCCCGAAACGGAAAAAATAGCCGGAATCATTAAGACTTTCACCGCTCAGGCGCGTGCTACGCCCGGCGGACATAATAAAATACTTGATACCCTAGTAGCATTTGTTGGTGGCATAGAGTTGGGTCACGCACATAACATTAGTTGACCAACAGTTAGATTTGGCACTTTTTTTTCAGGTTGGGCCAACAACAGATGGCCAAGGTAGGCTTCCCTACTGTTGCCCAATTATTTATATTCTTTCCAAAAGACGTCTTAAAGACGTCCTTCTTAAGACGTCTTAAAGAAGGCGCCTTAAAGAACTTCAAAAGACGTCGTAAACACGTCTTTTTCAGGTCTAGTTTAGGAAAAAAAAATATCGTAGTGAGGAGAATCGAACCCAAACTTTCCGCTTACGAAGCAACCACTGTTCGCACTTACCCAACACATTTCCTTGTAAACACTTCTAATTTCTAGTTACATAACAAGTATTAATTGTTTATAAAAACTGTGCAGTGACGCGAAATATTCTACAAAATATCATCATTCGACCTTTAGACTCATTCCTTAAAATTTCACAATCGTCTCAAGACAGACGTCCTCATTACGTATTTATAAATAAGAAAAGAAAAATCACAACTTGGAATATAATAACAGGTTTTTGGATGTACCAAATTTTCTGACGTTTATAAGACGACATTTAATCATGGTTGTAAATTTTTTGTTAATTAACCAACCATAGCAATTGTAGGCCCAACATTGAATATTCGTAAGCAAACTGTCTTAATTTTTTGTTATTTAACCAACCATAATAATTGTAGGCCCATCTTTGAATATTCGTTGGCAAACTGTCGTAACTTTTTTGCCGTAGACCCTATGTTGGGAATTTGTAGACAGAAACACTAACTATATTCCAACTAATTCCCAACTGTTGGCTACCGTTGGCCTACCAAAAATGCTACTAGGGTAGTAGATAATTCAAATTATTGCGAATCGTCAAATACAAACTCAGACACATGTTCCGAGTCCGATTCTGATTTAATATGACAAACAAATTTTTCCATTTTATTATTATTTACATTGTAATTTAATTTTTTTATTAATGTTTTCATTTTTATGTTATTTGTCATATTTTACGTATCTACTACGTAATGAAAATTACTAACCAACTACAAGACAAACTTTGAATGTGTACGAAGTTATAATAATTGTCTCCCAAATCCATATATGTAAAACGACCGCAACTGATGAAAAAAAATTTCCAACAAAAGTGAGTTAGTATTCAGTTGACAACAAATTACAAAATTAAAAATTAATAAAAAAACTTTTTATTCAATAAAAAATCAAGATCACCTAATTTTTTTTAATGGCACTGCATATTTTATATACACCTATCGATGCATCTTTATATTTTCTTTAAAAAATTATTAGGGTACTGAGGTCGAAAACTGATTAGGTCAGAAGTTATGAGTTTTGCCCCGAAGCCCATATACGCGAAACACTGTGCTGCGGGTCGGGGACCGGTGAAAAACTGCAGGTATACGTGACGCGGACTTTGGGCCTTGGTGTGGTGACCCCGCGGCTGCAATAAAATGCGCATCTGCTTGCTATCCTAATCCCTCGGAACTTTCCAAATTGGCTGCGCTAATAGCCACACTCAGTAGGCTTTACAATTGAGTTTTAATAAAAGTCCCGAGTTTATGGACGAGGACGGCAAACCAAGTGTCTGCCAGAAGACGAACGCTGTTTCAGGGAAAAACCCTGACCATTGTTAGATTATAACATAGCTCCTCCCAACAGGCTTCGTCCCCTTAATGTGTTGTGAATGTATATTTCCCGAGTTGTTCTCTACGGCCACACCCGCTAGTGCATGAAAGATTTTAGAACGTTTCCAGAATATCGGCAGAAAATGTCTGGAAACAATGCTACTACGAATCGTGCGAAAAAATGACAAGAGCATATAGCGGTCGCGTTCTAGACCGGACTCCTGCCCCTCTTGAAATTAATTTATGTCGATCAGATCCACAGTCCTATTTTCTTTATAAAACAGATTGTTTAATCACGGGTGCTGCAATTACTCTGATTTTCTATAATGTATAAATAATTAATGTGAATTTCATTGTTTAGACCGTGGATATCAGATAGAGATATTAAAATATAAATTACAAGCATAAATCTTGTAGAAGAAGGTTAAAAAATGTACTTATGTATGTACTTTTATGTATTCACCTCCCCCCACCCCCCCCCCCCCCACATCACACCCGAAGGGCTTCTCTGAACATCATATACGATTTATATATGCTATAACAGCAAATTGTAATAATCTAATTATTACATACTATATCAATAGATATAAGAATTAAATATATTTTTACTCACATATTCGGTTCTATCCTGTAATAACTCCTTAATTTTTTTCACTGCATTTGGCGTCTGTAACAAAGCAATTGTAAGGGGTGAGTTCTCTTATTTTTAAGAATTAATCCTGACTAAAAAACTGAACATGACTTCCATGTGTTGTAAACTACAAGTTATAAAAGTACAATGTAGAATGATTTGTCTACGATTCTCTTAAGGTTTGTCCTCACTAGCGAACAGTTCGCGAACACTGTTCGCAAACAATGCTCGCAAGTTGTTCGCAAACTTTTTATAACCATTGCTCGTGTAAAGGTGCGTCCTCACTAGCGAACAGTTCGCGAACAGACGATTCCTAGGAACTTCAATTCCCATACTGTTCGTGAACAGTTCGGGAACGCTGGTGGAGACCCACCTTTACAAGAGATTTTATTAGTGGCTAAGGTACATATTATTAAAGTACTCTCGATTGTCACGATCAAGATTGCCAAAAGTAGCGACGCGATACGTCCTTGTTGGTCCCGACTTTGGCAGCCATAGCTATATGTACTATACAACTTGTGCACACACTATGGAGTTCGACACTATTTTTCACCGATCCGTCACGGGAAATGTTAAAAAAAATTCGTGTAAAGTAAATGTGTATCATCTGATACATAAATATAGTTATTGTAAATTATCAGTTATTAGTTAGAAGAAGATGGCGTATTGTTTCAAATTTAAGAATGAGTAAACAAGTGACTATTCAAAGCGACATATTTTTTTGCTGACTTATAACATTCAATAGCCATGCCTTATAGATTTTTTGTGCACTGAATACGAATCCGCAAATCGTTTGTCGCCATCACCCCCAGTTTTCGAGAAATTTGATTTTGAACAAAAATGTAAATTTTCAAATTTGAACATCTTTTGTGTTCAAGCAATAGTAGTTATTCAGTTGGTTGTTCCGTAAAATATATTCTATGAACCCTCCCGAATACAACGATATAAGTTATTATGGTATTATGAACATTTAAATATGTTTAAACAACGATCAAAGGGAAAAAGGCACCCGAAATACACCAGGTTATTTTTGTTGTTGTTGTTGTTGTTGTTGTTGTTGTTGTTGTTGTTGGTGTTGTTGTTGTTGTTGTTGTTGTTGTTGTTGTTTACTAGACAGGTCTAAGCCCAGTATTAGGGTGTTTCATTTTTCCAAGGATGTGATTTTCATATGACTTTGCTTGCGCCCCGAGTCTCGGTGATGTAAAAGATATATGTATATCATCCACAAATTCTACAGAATGTGGTCTAAACGGTTCCAAAAATTCTAATGTAACATCAGCTCCCATTGAAAATGATGTGTCTTCTTGCGATTTAATAAGCATGTCTTTTATAATGTCGTGTAACTCCATTTCTCTATTATTAATAGGCGTCTCATTATTGTTCTCAAGTAAGAATGTTGTCATAAGTAAACGAATTACATTTGCAGGATGTATGGGCCCCATTTTCAACACTACACGTTTGTTACACAGAATCAACGTACAATTAACTAGTATTTCTTATTCTTAATGAGTCTTTACTCTTCAAATGCCTTCGATACTACTGACAATAATTACGAGTCGAAGCATTTATTACTTTTGTCGTCAGGACACACCTATAGAACTGATCCCCATAAAAAACTTTAAAAAAGTAAAAAACAACGCCAAGTACATGAAAAAGTCGAGGACGAAAAAAAGTATTATCAAATAAATATCAAATAAATCACACTAAAAAGAAAATAATATAATTACAAAATAAAAAAAATATGTGAAATCAAAATGAGCTGCAAGTACATAAAGGTGCTTTCCAACTGCGCTTAAGATGACACAACTACATATACACAGCTAAAATGCTGTGTTATTCCATTACCCATATCGCGGACATTTTAATTAACCCATCAAAAAGAATCCCATTTAAAAACATTGTCGTAAATTAATAGCTTTACAAAATTAATGATATACAAAAATTGCGCCAATCATAACAATGGCTATTTATACAAAGAAAAAAATGTATTAAATAATATTAAGCAGATATATTTTTATACAAATAAATATTTTAATACGAATAAATATTTTATTCAAAATACTTGGCGCTGCGCAACCGAAAAAATGGTTTGACTTAATCTTAATAATTTACAATAACTCCCTTACAATCTAAAATACATAAACATATACATATTACACATATACATATTAGAAACACAGTCAGATTTATTGTACATATGCACACGCACACATACGCACATTCACGAACGCACGCACAAGAAAGAAAGAAAGAAAAAAAGATTAATGCAATTTATACTTATTTATACAGTTTAGCAACACCAATTCGGGGCGCAGCGCCAAGTATTTTGAATAAAATATTTATTCGTATTAAAATATTTACAGTAAAGTCTCTCTATGGGCTCGGTTTTGTGCACACGATGAGGGCTTGTCACCTATCCCCACCACTTCTGTCTCACTCTTGTCCGGCGAAGGCGAGAGCGAGATGGAACGAGAGCGAGCGAAAGGCGCTGAAAGCGAGCGAGGACGGTACGAGACAGACGACGCGTTGATGTTTTGTCTCGCTCCGTCTTTCGGAGGCCTGATACTCCGTCCTTTGCATGCGCGGCAGGCGTGCGCGATGGTCGCTAAATCTTGACGCAGGCCCGGCTCAAGTCTTTTTTGCGCCCTGGGCGGAAAGTCGACAATAGGTGCAAAATGGTATTTTCATTGCTGGTATTGTTCAAAATAAACTTTAAAATTAAATATTACAAGTTGTACTATAAGTGGTTTAATACTACGAATAAAAATTCAGAGTAAGGTCATCAATAAACTCAAATAAATATATTATAATAAATGGCGGAATTTGGCAAGTTCGCCTAGGGCCCAAAAAAGACTCGTGCCGTGCCTGGCTATCTGACCGTCGCCCGCATGCGTCGAGCAGTCACGATTCCATCTGAGCGCTCGCACCCGTCGCGCACGCCTGCCGCGCACGCAAAGCATTCCATCTCGCTCCCCCTTCGACCAGAAAGAAGCGAGAAAGGAACACTCGGAATTAGGACTCGGGTCTCCATGAGGGCTCATCGCCGGTCCCGACCAGCGAGCCCATAGGGAGACTTTACTGTATTTGTATAAAAATATGTCTGCTTAATATTATTTAATACATTTTTTTCTTTGTATAAATAGCCATTGTTATCATTGGCGCAATTTTTGTATATCATTAATTTTGTAAAGCTATTAATTTACGACAATGTTTTTAAATGGGATTCTTTTTGATGGGTATTATTTAATACATTTTTTTCTTTGTATAAATAGCCATTGTTATGATTGGCGCAATTTTTGTATATCATTAATTTTGTAAAGCTATTAATTTATGACAATGTTTTTAAATGGGATTCTTTTTGATGGGTATTATTTAATACATTTTTTTCTTTGTATAAATAGGCATTGTTATAATTGGCGCAATTTTTGTATATCATTAATTTTGTAAAGCTATTAATTTACGACAATGTTTTTAAATGGGATTCTTTTTGATGGGTTAATTAAAATGTCCGCGATATGGGTAATGGAATAACACAGCATTTTAGCTGTGTATATGTAGTTGTGTCATCTTAAGCGCAGTTGGAAAGCACCTTTATGTACTTGCAGCTCATTTTGATTTCACATCTTTTTTTTATTTTGTAATTATATTATTTTCTTTTTAGTGTGATTTATTTGATATTTATTTGATAATACTTTTTTTCGTCCTCGACTTTTTCATGTACTTGGCGTTGTTTTTTACTTTTTTAAAGTTTTTTATGGGGATCTCACTTCTTTTTACAAAGATAATTCATGTACTTGGCGTAATTTTTTTACTTTTTTGAGGTTTTTTATGGTCTACATATACATAAAATCCTCAGTTTAGTTACAAATAAAAAACAGTTTGATGATATACAAACATGTCGCAATTCAAATTTCGGCAACTTACCTTGTGTTTGAGACTGCATTTTCGTTGCAATTACAACTTACCTTATTTAACACTCGCCAGGTTTATAACCGGACTGTGTAGGCTGTCACAATTTGGAGTAGATTGCATAGTGAAGGTAACGTAATAGCGTTTGACGAACGAAACATGTGTTAGTTTCTGTTGGCTGAAGGTGTGCGTGTAACGCGTATGACGAACGAAACATGTGTTAGTTTCTGTTGGCTGAAGGTGTGCGTGTAACACGTATGACGAACGAAACATGTATTAGTTTCTGTTGGCTGAAGGTGTGCGTGTAACGCGTATATACGTATTATGTTTGACGAAATTTGGTTGGAGAAGAAGAATCAGAATCAGAAGAAAAAAATTACCGTTTCCGACTGATACATGAGACGATATTATGATATCTCTGTCATGCGTGGACAGATTTTATTGAAATTTGGTCTTATTCGAAAGCTTATATGCGGTTTACATAAGAAAAATGCCTTGAAATTTAGAAAATATTGCATGCGTGATGAGATATTAATGAAATAAGTTTCAGGTTAGGTTGGAATAGCTGTGCTTCGAGTAAAGATACACGGCAGCGACAGGCATATACAAGGTGTCTTTTCTTTCATGTACTTGGCGTCGAGACGCTACCGCGTCTCTAGATAATACCTATCTTATACATATACATATGGCATATGTGTATGTATCTTACTTTATCACGTCTGAGGAAAACATGTTTGGACAGTGAAATGTCTCATTAAAATTGATCACCTGTATTTTCTTTGCAAATAAAGTATCATCCGATAAGAATACGAATATATGTATTCTCATTACCTCATAAAAAACTTCAAGGAAGTAAAAAAATTACGCCAAGTACATGAAATAAATAAAAACCACAAAAAGTAGAAGATAATAATAATTACAAAGTAAAAAAAGATGTGAAATCAAAGCGAGCTGCAAGTACATAAAGGCGACGCTGTGTAACACAACAAAAGACAAAAAAAAATGTCCGCGGCCTGGAAGTCAAATACTTGGCGTGGCCAGGCAAGGTATTCTGAGATCATCAATACCCATACCTTCCCCCTCGCAGGCTTTCAGATAATTTGTCCATTTAAAACTCAGACAATATGAGTACATTTTCATTATATTGCGTTTTAAAATAATGAGGAAGGTGACTGCAACTTTTTCACACCCGTGACGCCACCAGCGCACGTGCCACTTGTCATCGGTGTGTTATAAAACATTAATATGTAACTACCAACTTCATACATTCCACAAATGAAAAATTTGCGCGCAAACCATTCACACATGCGCACTCATGGAAAACCGCAGTACATGCGCTAGTGGCGCCTTCTGCGCCGAGCTTTGCGTCATCTTCCCCATTGTAAGATCATTCATCTTCACCCATACCTTTCCTCTCACAAGCTTTCACATAATTTGTCCATTTAAAACTCTGACAATATGAATACACTTTCATTATTTTGCGTTTTTAAATAATTCTTATTCAACGACACCTTGACCTTGCCTGGTCACGCCAAGTATTTGACTTCCAGGCCGCGGACATTTTTTTTTGTCTTTTGTTGTGTTACACAGTGTCGCCTTTATGTACTTGCAGCTCGCTTTGATTTCACATCTTTTTTTACTTTGTAATTATTATTATCTTCTACTTTTTGTGGTTTTTATTTATTTCATGTACTTGGCGTAATTTTTTTACTTCCTTGAAGTTTTTTATGAGGATCTCACTTCTTTTTACAAAGATAATTTGCATAGGGAATGACCCCAGATAATTTTTAAAATATTATATGATTATCTTCTATTTTTTGTGATTTATTTGATTGCAATTACAGCATAATTACTAAATCAATTACACGTATTACAAATTAAATTACTTTTAGCAGTTTTACTAGTTTGAGTATACTAGTTCCAGTAATCATGGCAATTGATGACATACCCTGGCGTAGGTCACAGCATCATTTTAAGCTTTGTTTATCTACGTGTACATAAAATCCACAGTTTAGTTACAAATAAAAAACAGTTTGATGATATACAAACATGTCGCAATTCAAATTTCGGCAACTTACCTTGTGTTTGAGACTGCATTTTCGTTGCAATTACAACTTACCTTATTTAACACTCGCCAGGTTTATAACCTGACTGTAAGCTGTCAAAATTTGGAGTAGATTGCATAGTGAAGGTAACGTAATAGCGTTTGACGAACGAAACATGTGTTAGTTTCTGTTGGCTGAAGGTGTGCGTGTAACGCGTATGACGAACGAAACATGTATTAGTTTCTGTTGGCTGAAGGTGTGCGTGTAACGCGTATATACGTATTATGTTTGACGAAATTTGGTTGGAGAAGAAGAATCAGAATCAGAATCAGAAGAAAAAATTACCGTTTCCAACTGATACATGAGACGATATTATGATATCTCTGTCATGCGTGGACAGATTTTATTGAAATTTGGTCTTATTCAAAAGCTTATATGCGGTTTACATAAGAAAAATGCCTTTAAATTTAGAAAATATTGCATGCGTGATGAGATATTAATGAAATAAGTTTCAGGTTAGGTTGGAATAGCTGTGCTTCGAGTAAAGATACACGGCAGCGACAGGCATATACAAGGTGTCTTTTCTTTCATGTACTTGGCGTCGAGACGCTACCGCGTCTCTAGATTAATGCTCGAGAGAACAATAGACATGAGATAATACTTTGATGGGAGACAAAAGTAGGTATATATTCACATCACACAAGTGTTTTCAAAGTATTAAACACCTGCATTGTCTCGCTTGTTTGGTGAGCAAATAAGAGAAAAGTTGATAATTATGTTAAAAATAAAAAGTTCTAATAAGGATAAGTTATATCTAACAGTTCCCTTCTTCTCCTCTATTTCCACCTGATATATTTACCCCATGTGTAATTAAAGACAAAAGTATATAAATTATCTTACTTTCTTACTACGGGTCGCGTATTATTTCCTAATAAACGTTAGAAGAACATTGCTCGTTGTGCAGCTTAAGGCACGTTACAATGGGATCCAAAAGTTCTTCGATTGTCGAGGAGCACAGTTCCGTGATACAACAAAGGTTGAAATTATATGAAAAAAAATTGGATTATGCTGTTTCATAATTATTTAAACCAGCATTCAGATTTCACGCGAAACAACGAATTTTAAAAAACATTATTAATATTTTTGTTTATAACTTTTTTCTAAATGTTTAAACAATTGATTTAACTTTTACTATTTGATAGATCTAATTAAAAGAAGTAACTTTCGTCTTGAGATTTTTTTTCTATCTCCTACAGTTCGCGAGTTATAACACAAAATCGGAAAACACACGAATTTTCAAGGGTTAATTTCACCCCCTTAGAGTGATTTTGGGCAGCAAAAAAAATTGCGTTGTAATCAGGAGGAAATCCCCTACATATCCACACAGTTTCAGAATTTTTGAATTTCCGGGTTCGGGATCTTCCCTTGTTAGCGATATTTACAAGCACGAAATTGCATAACAAATAAATCTGTACGTGTAAAAATATGCAGGAAGTTAAGGAATATGTAGTATTCTACCTCCTTTAACCATTATTTGGATTAATTTTTTTCTATTTGACATATTGACGGCTGCTTTCAAATCTGCAAAAAGTGCGTATAATTTTCTTCCTTTCTCTCGTAATTTCCTGTTCACGATATAGTTCAGGATGAAGATATTGTCTATTGTACTCCTCCCACTTCTGAACCCTGATTCCGTCACGGTTGTTATTTGTTTTCATTTTTCTATTGATAAACGGAGATAGGTCCCCATTAGTGTACATAATTGTTATTACAGTTCTGACGGACAAATAACATGTTTTGCAAGTTTCTGTGAACCAAGTTTCTAAAGCTGCTTATATTAACCTTTAGAGGGCCGGGCTGACCACTATAGTGGCCACTGGAAATTTTAAAAATTGAACTTGTTTCTAAGGATTTTTGATATCGCTAATCACGATTCCGTGGTCAGAGTATTGAAATTTTACGCAGAAACAGTGTTGCCAACCTAAACAAGCCTAAATGAATAACAGCAGTTACATTCATATATTATTCTTTCCTTTGGCGTTACCCAGGGCTAACGACGTGGTCGTAGAAAGTTTTGTAGCACTTTTTTGTTTTTTTTGTGTGTTTAATTTTGGATTTTTTTTGTATTTTCTGATTTTACTATTTATTATACGAGCTGTTATTCGCTTTATTATACGAAATGTGTATCCCTTTGTTGCAATTTTTATCTGTTTGTTCATACTTAGGATTTGTATCTTTCAAAATTTCGTCCCAAATTATTGAGTTTAAGTAGTTGCACATTGCGGAATAATCACCATGTTTAAAATCATACGTAGAGGAAGTGCAGCATATTTGGAATACTGTTGGTAATTTGGAATACCGAAGTATCTAATAAACTACTAACGCTATTTAATTTGTAACACCGTAGATTATAGGGGCTAATGACCTGTTCACTAATGACATTTGTGGATGAACCGCAATTTTTACATTTTCGACTTAATCTGCAGAGGAAGCAAACGTCAATCTGCAAAACTTTTTCAGCGCGTATTCAATCGTTCCAATCATGGTTAAAATATGTCGAAACTTTAGTGTTAAACACTTAATCGACTCATTTGCATGTTCCTTCTATGGTTCCGTGCCAGTTTTGCGATAATTTCGAGAATACAAAGTGTGACATGAAATTTTAGGTTTCAATGCCATGTTGCTAATTCGGAATACCGAAGGTGAAGGTAATTTGGAATATGCCAAAGCCTACCGATGCTTTTGTTTCACGCGTAATGGCTACCACCGCGTCAGTTTCGTCTGTCACCTATATAACCTTCTTTAGCATTTGTGTAAATATTGTCTTATAGATATCTACATAAAATTGTTCCTTAATTGTGATTTCTTAGCCTGATTACGTCATAAAATAAACTAATTTTATTATCTACATGTTTTGTTTAAGTTTATAAAGTGAAGGTAAATTGGAATATCGGTATTCCAAATTACCTGCACCTTAACGAAATCGATACTTCTTGTCATTTTTCATTCAAACCAAAATTTCAGTTACTTTTTGTTTTTTATTTTTACTGAGACTAAGAAATATGAAAGTTTATTAGTTTCCCTATGATATTATATAGTTTAATTTGTTCCCATCCTCTGTCGTAATTTTTTATTCGTCTTAAACAAACTGGTATTCCAAATATACTGCACTTCCTCTATGAGAAACATTATTTTCTAATGTTGCATGATGCGACGGATGCACATGAAAATGCATGTTCAAGGCAGGATACAACGAAGCACATTTGAGCAAAGAATCATCAGATGAGGATATAACAACATCAGTGTTGCTACAGAAAATTAAATCAAGGATAGAGTCTAAATCAGGCATGCACAGGACCCCCAATTCCGGGCGCGAGCGCACATTCGAGCTCGTTCAAGACAAGCGAGTCCGCCAACGGAGTGGGGAGCGGCTGGAGTAGTGGGGGCGGAGCGTCACAGGCTGCTGCGGGGGTTTCCAGAGTTTGATGCTCCGAAAATAAGGCATATTTTGGGGAATTTAAAAAAAAATGAGTATTATAATTCCAATCTCTGTACTTTTATTAACTGAAAATTTAAAAATGTGTTCAATTTTTTGTATGCAATAATAGTAATTTGGTTCAAAGTTATAATGTAGTTACAGGGATTTGAAAAAAAAAGTTTGTTGCTGACGAGCATGATTTTGGCTGTCGTAATCATCTGAAACAAAAAACGTATAATTTTTCTTTACCCTTCGTGGTCAATCAAGTTTCGAATTCAAATATCGCGCCATTACGAATTTGAAATGTGACTTAGTGCGCCACCTACCGTTAGTTGGAAGACAGCATTCAACGCATTAAAAAATTCGGCATCGCGTCTGTATACTTCTAACAACCGTTTGAAAATTAGTGGGGTGTAGCGAACCCCGGTGTGACCAAAGTGTGAATCGGTGCAAAAATGTTGAAGTTTTTTTTTGAGTTCTTTGAGTTCAGCAGATTTTATTCAATGTAAGAAAACGTTTCTATACCCTGTGATTTTTTTAAAGGATTTATTCAGTCATATATATTATGCGTTATGTGCAGATGCCATATAATCTACGGAGTCGGATGCGCAAAGTTTTATTGAATGAAGATGAAAGAAACGATGAATGCTTTGGTGACAGAGAATCCGAAGATGAATTGGATTGTATTTCGGGAGATTCTGATAGTGAATTTGAGTTATCAGAGGATGATAGTGAAGTGGACAATGCGTGCTTGGCAAGTCGTCTAAATACATCGCATGGTCGTGGTCGACCAACAGCGAAGCTAAGAGGGAAAAATGGATTCCAATGGTCAACGAGGATGCCTACAAGAAGATCCGAACGTTTGTGTGCTGTACAGGATCCTTCACCCCCGGAACTTTTGAACGAAGCCGCAAATTGTCAAGAGACTGAAGAATTTTGGGAGCTTCTTCTGAATAATGAAATATTCAATATTATTATTCAAAATACGAATGACAAAATAGAAGAGGAGTGCTTAAATATGCTAAATGACAAGCAAAAACTTCAAACTTATCATCACCAAACAAATCATAACAAGATGAAAGCTTTTATTGCTCTTCGATATTATACTGGATTATGGAAATCGAGTCATGTACAAACACATGAACTTTGGAGAAAAGAAAATGGAGTATAATTTTATAGAAGCGTTATATCCAGAGTAAGATTTGTTTTTGTCTACATGCCTCCGCTTCGATAATAAAAAAAGTCGAAATAAAGAGGACCGATTCACGCCTATTCGAGAACCTTGGGACATATTCATGAGGAATTGCAATCGTTATTATAAGCCCAGTTCACAATGTACAGTTGATGAACAATTGCTTTCAGTTCGAGGACGTTATATATTTAGAATGTATATGAAAGCTAAGCCTGATAAATATGGACTGAAAATTGTGACGCTGCACGACGCCCAAACATTTTATTTGGTATTTGGCATTCCAGACCAAATCAATGGTTTCACGTCAAAACGAGGTGATCCCAGAATATTTCTTTCGGGAAATTACCACTCCAATTCACGGAACGAATCGGACAGTCACATGTGACAACTGGTTCACGTCAATCCCGCTAATACAGCGCATGCTATAGACAACCTATAAGCTTACTATGACTAGCACAATCCGCAAAAATAAGCGAGAGATACCTGCGGAAATGAAAGTTGCTTGTAAAGAGCCGCCAAGTAGAAAGTTTTGCTTCACGCCGGATATGACGCTTGTGTCTCACACGCCGAAAAAAATAAAATCGTGCTCCGCGTTTCATCTTATATGCACACCGATTTTATTTCTGCTAAACATAGAACACTTCCTATCTCAGAATAAATACCTTTTTTTGCCACGCCCAGCACTAAACTAATTTTCTTCCTGAATTATATGTCTTCGCCAATATTTCTAAAAATTTCAGACCTCACTATTAAAATATTAAAATTTTGTGAATTTTAACAGAAAAAAATCTCTTCTTTCCACAACTATTTCTTTAACTATAAATTTCATCTTGTCCAAACTTACATTTCTAGAAAAATACTATTAGAGCATGATTATATGAGTATTACGAATGTATAATTATCACTGAAAAGTTAAAAGATTGAAAAATACGAAAATGGTAACTAAAAAATTACGCTGGGGTACAATGAACCCCGTGTGACCAACGTGTATAGGGATTATAAGGTGTGACCACGAAGGGTTAATCTATATGAGTGTGGTTATCGTATGAACTTTAGTTCATGTTGAATGAATAATGTTAAAACGCACAAAAATAGTTGTATTTCAAATGAGAACATTAATTTTTTGGAAAAGCATTTGTTAGTTTTCTGTGTTGTAAAATTAGATTTTTGCAAATAATTACTTGATTCTAGTTCACACGATAACCACACTCATATAGATTAAGAAAAATTTTGCGCTTTTTGTTTCCGATGACTACGACAGCCAGAATCATCTTCGCCAGCAACAAACTTCTTTAAACCCTTCTTACTGCTATCATTATAACTTTAAACATAATTATTATTATTGCATACTATTAGGTATGATAATGAAACTCCACGTGTACTCAGTAAGGCTATACTAATCTCTGTATTATTATTCTTAATACAATGTATAATGCTCCGTACTGAGCGTGAGCTCGATGTCGACTCTAGCTTCCTACTCCCGATCTCTCCTCCCTATCCGTCTCGTTCGGCGGGCGCTAATATCCTCTCAGAACGTCACGGCGTGACTTCCGCCCGCGTCGTATAAGTATGTACATATAGTATGCTTAAGTATCTAACACATACAAAAATTTAAAAAATTTTCAAATCCTACTTAACCCTCCGTATCCTGTGTCTGAGTCAATTTTAACCCACCGCTTGAGATTGCTGACGCACACAGTGACGGAGCTGTGTATGTCAGTCGTGGCCAAGCGATCATTTAGCTGTCGGGGGTGTCATAAAAGCATAAACTTCCGGTGATCCTGTTGGGACAACAATGGGAAGTTCGAAACAATACCATATTTTCCTTGGAGAAAACAAAATGGGCATACTCTGTTGAGCATGAAAATTCAATGTCAAACTCGAAGAATAACGTAGGGGCCTGTGCTTCGTCACGTCGCACGTGGCAGACACTTGGGCTGCCCGTCCGGGCCTAACGTCTTGGGCTATTAGGCCAAGTGGAGACCATATATCTCTAGACAAACAAACCGATAGAAGTAGTGCCATTCGGTTACAGTTCGTGAGAACCAACTTTCTCTTTTGGGGCGTTTTTCGTCACCCAATATCACCATCAGTGACAACCAATAGGCAACAGTTTACCACTTCTGATTTCAAGACACACCCCTGCAAGGGCTTGAAATGCTTGCGAGAGGCTGAGAGCAGCGAAACGAAAGCAGACACAACCGAAACTCTGAACCGTCGACATCGACGGAATTGCGTCGAGCATTTAACATCATTATAAAAGTCCAGTACAACTTTATCGCATTTAATTTGATACACGTATTTTTCCCATTATTATTGAAGAATATATTAAGTGTTATCTGTTACGCGCTGTAGTGTCTCAAGTAATTTACACCTTATCTTCATACATAACTCAATCAACATCAATTAGTGAACTCTTGCGGACTTAACAATCTGCAAGGAGTGTGACAGGGTGTCGTCGGAGACTTACACCCTCCAAAGAAAAAAGGCGACATTTTGGCCACAACATACAGCTTCTGCAGTTATAGAGTTCTCCACGAGACCTTATACCGAGGAGTGTGTGGGGGGGGGGGGGGGGGGGGTGAGCATACCACGGTCGAGCTCGAGGGCGCACCCACTGCCCTAGGGCAGACTTAGTGTGCACCTCTGGTCTATATGTTGCAAACGTGATTCATTTGAACTAAGCCGCAGAGACTGAGGTTGTTCACCAAATATTCCAGGGCTGATGCTACACCTTGGTTGCAACCGGGTCTGAGCAGAGGGACCTGATCACTCCATTGAATTCGAGGTAGGTTAAAATCACCCAGTACAAATACATAATCATTGGGATACTGGTCAACACCCCTTACAACACTGTTGGAAAAATCGAGGTACAGAGAAGGTGATGACGTGGGCGAGATATATGCTGCTGTAAAAATAGCCGTTGAAAACATAAAATATATTCTGACGTGAAGATGTTCAACATGAGAGATTTTCGCATTAATAACTGAGCTGCGTAACGAACTTTTGACGGCATTAAGAACACCGCCGCCTCTCGAAAACGTGCTTGAGAGGGAGGATCTATCATAACGGTAAACATTAAATTGACAGAGACCAATCTCAGTTGTCGAAATCCCGGCATGGAGCCATGTTTCGGCAAGAACTGTAACGTCATACGACTACAACGAACAAGCAATAGAACGACACATGTTGCGTCGCAAGCTAAAATGTGGTTGAGACCCACTGAGGGTTTACACCTCACCATCAACTGCGCCGAGAAGCGCAGGCAATTTTTGTAGCCTCAAGCTTGGGCGAGTCAGCCTCTGACGTCACGAGCGGTTCCGGCCTTCCTGGGAAAAACCCACGGTTTTAGCTAAGACGCTTTCCCGCACTTTCTGCGAAACGCGCGGGAAGCTCACGAGGTACTTGACCAATTGCGAGCGTTAGAAGGTCACACCCCCATACTCTTTACTTCCACTTCCTGACCGACCAGTGCATCCATCTTTTAGTTCCGAGCCACTTACTCACAGACCCAGCGTGCGGACCAATTATGCTCAACAATGAAGGGGGGAAAAACACCTTCAGAGTGGTGATAATGGTGTGCGTGAACTGACGCTGTTCAGTCACGCACACCATTACCACCACTCTGAAGGTGTTTTTCCCCCCTTCATTGTTGAGCATAATTGGTCCGCACGCTGCACAGACCATCGAACCATCAACACCATATCTTTACTGTGTATCATTCCATAACTCATCATTACAGTTTTATCTGAATAAATTAGATTCATAATTAAAGTGCAATTTTACTCAAAGTAAGTCAAAATAACGCGGCCTTATTTCATTAATTTGAAATAAGGAAAGGCAAGTGTCAGACGGCTTTACAACCCGTCACCTTAAGGGCACTTCAACAACACAAGTCCTGTATCTTAGTCCGAAGACCTCTCACATTTTGATAGTACACTAACGAGGAGTAGCCGCGTTTTTTGGATAATGAGAAAGCGATACTATTTTTGGTGCACCATGAACATATCTAATTGTCTTAGTGCTATCATTCATCCCACGCAGTTGAGTCCTTAAATTGTCTAAGAAAGCACGCTGTTTTGTTGTTTGGTCTTGCCAGATTCTGGCAGGCCCCAGGTATTTATGTTTATTCTTCAGTATAGACAGCGGTGTATCAGGCGATTTAAATGTGACACACACTGGTCTGGGCTTGTCATCAGAGTTTCTCTTGCCAAACCGTCTGATGGTGGCGTTGGCATTGTAGGAACCTAGCCGGATGATGTCCAGAATATCTTTGATTGAGGTCGTGTCAGATTGTGAAGCATTTTCCCCTAAATTAAAGAAGGTTGTGCGATTTTCTATTCCTCTCCATAATTTCCTCCATTATATTTTCTTCCAGACTACTTATGTTCGACTGAAGATTATTTACTCTAACGTTGATATTGTGAATATTGGCGTTAATATGGTTCAGAGTGCTGTTAAGGGGGTAGACACGTCACGTGACCTGGCCGATTCGGCAGGTCGGTATTACAGCAGGTTTTTTCTGCACAGAAATGGTAATACCGATAGATCAACGATTGCCCGGTAAACGCGAGAGGGAGCTGTTTGCTATTTCCGTATTCTATTCTGAATAAGGAAAGAAATTCTCAGCTGTTGCGTTGTACTTATAAAAATTTAAACGGAAAGTCGGCTGGTACTACACACGTAGAAAATTCATTGTACATTTTAATTACTTGAAATGTGCTTATGCTACAATATTCTACGTAAGCAGTAAGGAATTATAAGTGAAAAGGGAAAATAGATGAGGGGATGTCCCCAGAAAAGTAAGTTTGTTAGGTTAGACATTTTTTTACTAGCAAAGCACCGAAACAGAACATGAAATACACTTATTACACGTCCTATGCAGAAAGCAGTTATGAACAAACATTATATATAAAATTGTACGGAATCGATTGACGTCACTTTTGCAAAGATCTGATTAGAAATTGCAGAACTCCAGATTCGTCACTGCTTAGCGTGCAACATTGTATAGTCCCGCTGGTTTCGAGCGTCGAAGCCCACGAAATTCAGGGAGACACATGATTGTTGGCGAGCATCGCGTTTTATGATTCTAGCTAGAAAATCACGCCGTATGAATGCTAAGAAACGATAGTGTGAAGCGGCGTGCGTTTCAATTGCACATTGACAATATCGTAGATTCTAGGGCCTAGAATATTAGCTACGTATTACGATGTTCTTCACCGGAGCACTACATTAATGAATTAAAAAATAAATGAATAGGTCAATTAGTTAAAATTAATGAACCGTGCATGATTTTAATGACGCCTAATTTAATTGCCCTTACAAGCTGAATTACTAATTGTAATTAAAAGAATTTTTGACGTGCAACATGAAACTGCGCACGCAAATGGTTGGGCTCGGATTATCGGGAAAGACCTACCCATCCCACCGTTTTGCTTTCTCGCTGCGAGCGAGGACCTTCGGGCCCCAGTAGACCACCCGTTGACAGCCGAGAGCAATAAAACCGACGGGCCAGATAAAATGTTATAAATGTGATAAAAGTATTACCAATGGAGTTTTTAGGGTTTCTCGATGAAAATGATGTCAGATATGGAGGAAATCGGTCCATTTCTAGTGAACGTAGTGTGTGTCCTAATCATGTATTCATAAAAAAAAATAGACCGAATTGCTTTGCGTCTCGACTCATGTTCGTGGACATAAACTCACCAATCCATCGGTGGTAACACTCTTATCAAGGTGTAATGAGAAATATGAACATTTTCATATTCAGTACTGGATGACTCAAGTCACCGTCGACCGAGGGTTTCTCGCTGGTGCGCTATTTCACTCGCACTCGATTTACGTCTTTCAATCTCCTTGTCAAGCGGTTCGGACGAGGGCCCTGATAAATGTGAATTTATTTGGGAAACCAAAGTCGCGTCATTCGTGACACCTACTCGCGAACAGATATATGTATGTACAAGAAAAAGCAATTCAATTTCCCGATGACTTGAAGCAACATTTCAATAGGTAAATGCATGAAAAGGTGGGATCAGGAATTCCCAACCAAGTGATGCATATGAAAGAAGTGGCGATATTCAACAATAGTTTGTCGTCTAAATTTTACAATTAAAGTATTTGTTTGACATGAATATAAAGTTTGTCAGCAAAGTCTTTCTCGATTTGAGTTCTATATAAAGCTGACTTTCCTTCGCCATGAAAAGTCCCCTCTTGTCCTGCACGCTGGCAAGAAATCGACGCTCGAAACCAGCGGGGCCATACAATGTTGCGCGCTAAGCAGTGACAAATCTGCAGTTCTGCATTTCTAATCAGATCTTTGCGAAAGTGACGTCAGTCGATTCCTCATGTATTCTCGATCAAATTGGCCCCAAAAATGATATAATTCGGACCAAAATTAAGGAAATTACTAGAGGTCGCGGCTTTTCACGTGTATTTAAATACACGTGTACACGGGACACGTGTAACGTCCATTAAGGAATTAAAAATCCGTGTTCTTAAAACACGTGTACACGGATTATAAGTACTAAGTTTACTACACGTGTACACGTGTATGTAAATACACGTGAAATAGGGACCTCTGGAAATTACGTGAAAAATTGTTTGCAGAATTGAAAGCCCGTTTGCTTAAAAATAGTCCGATTTAAATTATTTTCGGTCAATTTAATCGGGAGAATGCCAGGAATCCATTTGTGGCACTTTCATATTGATACGATGAAAAATAAACAAATTCTGTTTCTTTATCTAGAGACGCGGTAGCGTCTCGACGCCAAGTACATGAAAGAAAAGACACCTTGTATATGCCTGTCGCTACCGCTATCATTTACTCGTCGCCCGGCTAATCCAACCTAACCTGAAACTTATTTCATTAATATCTCATCACGCATGCAATATTTTCTAAATTTAAAGGCATTTTTCTTATGTAAACCGCATATAAGCTTTCGAATAAGACCAAATTTCAATAAAATCTGTCCACGCATGACAGAGATATCATAATATCGTCTCATGTATCAGTCGGACACGGTAATTTTTTCTTCTGATTCTGATTCTGATTCTTCTTCTCCAACCAAATTTCGTCAAACATAATACGTATATACGCGTTACACGCACACCTTCAGCCAACAGAAACTAATACATGTTTCGTTCGTCATACGCGTTACACGCACACCTTCAGCCAACAGAAACTAACACATGTTTCGTTCGTCATACGCGTTACACGCACACCTTCAGCCAACAGAAACTAACACATGTTTCGTTCGTCAAACGCTATTACGTTACCTTCACTATGCAATCTACTCCAAATTTTGACAGCTTACAGTCAGGTTATAAACCTGGCGAGTGTTAAATAAGGTAAGTTGTAATTGCAACGAAAATGCAGTCTCAAACACAAGGTAAGTTGCCGAAATTTGAATTGCGACATGTTTGTATATCATCAAACTGTTTTTTATTTGTAACTAAACTGAGGATTTTATGTGTATGTAGACCATAAAAAACTTCAAAAAAGTAAAAAAATTACGCCAAGTACATGAATTATCTTTGTAAAAAGAAGTGAGATCCCCATAAAAAACTTTAAAAAAGTAAAAAACAACGCCAAGTACATGAAAAAGTCGAGGACGAAAAAAAGTATTATCAAATAAATATCAAATAAATCACAAAAAAAGAAAATAATATAATTACAACATAAAAAAAAGATGTGAAATCAAAATGAGCTGCAAGTACATAAAGTAAAGTATTTTGAATAAAATATTTATTCGTATTAAAATATTTATTTGTATAAAAATATATCTGCTTAATATTATTTAATACATTTTTTTCTTTGTATAAATAGCCATTGTTATGATTGGCGCAATTGTTGTATATCATTAATTTTGTAAAGCTATTAATTTACGACAATGTTTTTAAATGGGATTCTTTTTGATGGGTTTTATTTAATACATTTTTTTCTTTGTATAAATAGGCATTGTTATAATTGGCGCAATTTTTGTATATCATTAATTTTGTAAAGCTATTAATTTACGACAATGTTTTTAAATGGGATTCTTTTTGATGGGTATTATTTAATACATTTTTTTCTTTGTATAAATAGGCATTGTTATAATTGGCGCAATTTTTGTATATCATTAATTTTGTAAAGCTATTAATTTACGACAATGTTTTTAAATGGGATTCTTTTTGATGGGTTAATTAAAATGTCCGCGATATGGGTAATGGAATAACACAGCATTTTAGCTGTGTATATGTAATTGTGTTATCTTAAACGCAGTTGGAAAGCACCTTTATGTACTTGCAGCTCATTTTGATTTCACATCTTTTTTTTATTTTGTAATTATATTATTTTCTTTTTTTGTGATTTATTTGATATTTATTTGATAATACTTTTTTTCGTCCTCGACTTTTTCATGTACTTGGCGTTGTTTTTTACTTTTTTAAAGTAATCGATGACACATCGCCGAGCACGGCGATCTCGCGCGGCTCGGGACACAAAGATTCTCGTCGGTTATTCGAACTTCTAAGATCGTATTCAGATCTATTGGCCGGTGAGTTTCGTTACTAGGGGTGTGCGGTTACCCGATTTTTCGGGCTCGGGACGGGCCGACAACTTTCGGGCGGGATCGGGCGGGGTCCCGATACTTTCGTATTGCTCGAGATCCCGACAGTTTCGGGACCCCGAGACTCGATTCGGGCTACAAGCATAGCCGCCATGAGCGGACAATTTGATTTCAGGTCGGCTCGGCAAAACTCGGACGCGATCGGACGATATCGTTACCAGTAATAGATTAAAATTATTACCTGAGAACATAGAAAAATTATGTTTCTTACACGTTAATTTGAAATAATAAAATATTCGCCTCCTGTATATTGTTGTTATTATGAAACATCCAGGAAATATTCCTTTTTGTATGCTTGTAGTTCGTACGTTTTCTATTTTAAATCTGAACCTATCCAGAAAAAGATAATACCCTATATATTCCCTTTACATAAAGTACTAAGTGTGAAGTACATTTTATTCAGATTTTAAAATATTGTCGATATAAAAATAGTCTTCTTCCCAAGTTCTGAACATGGTATTTATTTAAGTACGTATATGGATGTATTCAGTATTCACAGACTATTTGGTAACAATGAAAATACATATATATGTAAATAAATAATAAGATACAAATTATGATTCAACAGGAGACAGAAAGGTAAAAACTTATCACTCTGGTATCGATATAAATGATATACATAATTCTTTCCGTCTCGGTCCGCTCGTAATAGCTGGCTTTCGAGCCAATCGCGTCCGAGTTTTGCCAAGCGGACCTGAAATCAAATTGCCCGCTCATGGCGGTCATGCTTGTAGCCCGAATCGAGTCCCGGGATCCCGAAACCGTCGGGATCTCGAGCAATACGAAAGTATCGGGACCCCGCCCGATCCCGCCCGAAATTTTCCGACCCGTCCCGAGGGCCGAGAATCCGAGCCGCGGGACGATCCGCACACTCCTATTCGTAACGCGTATTCTCTCGTCATCGCAGAACACGAGTGAGCCAGAAGTGGTGGGGATAGCGCCAAGCTTCTGTCATGTATAGGCCAAACCGAGCTGCAGCGTAGAAATACACGCATCAGAATAGGTGTGCCTTAGGCCTTAGCTCCGAAAAAATTCAGGAGCTTTATTGGTCAGAACATTTATTCTTTCTCGATAGCTTCATCTCGTATTGGTCTACGCATTACTTCGTGACGCACACAACTACATATGTACTACGCTGACAATAAGAATAAATAACAGCCACACGGCTACGTTCAGACGGGGCCGAGCAGCATTCCCGTTACCCCACCATACCCTTCGGTGGCTAGGGAACTCCAACTGACAAATCCACGATCGTCAGATGGTGATGGTTGATTTCTCCTCGATCGCTGTTCGCGAAAACGAATCGACCGGCCAATATATTTGAATACGACCTTAGGATAAAGATATAATGAAAGATGAAAAATTATTCGAAGCCAAGTATGAAAGGCCTTCGAATAAACAAAGGAAACTAATAAATACCCGAAGCTAAATAGAATTTTAGATTTAGGGCAGGCCTGCCCCATCGGGTGCAAATACCTCCTGAATTTCTGGGACCCGGGTAACAGCCGAGCGCAGGACTGTTCCATTGCTACCCGTTGCGAAATTTGTGAGAGAACTGCATGAGTGTGCGTCCATGTAGAAGAGGTCTTCGGATCCAAGCAATAGACTCGTGGTACGAGCCTACGTGGACAGCCGCACACTCATGCAGTTCTCCCGCAACCCATGCTGTGGTTAGCAACGTAACCAGTCCCGCGCTCAGCTTTTGCCCGGGTCCCAGAAATTCAGGAGGTAGTTGCACCCGATGGGGCAGGCCTGATTTAGGGTACACACACCCTCCCCCCAAACCTCGTGTCGATCGGCCACTGGGGCCATTCGGAAGTATATTCTTTTAATTAAATAATGCCCATCTCTGCATAGGAGCGTAAAGAATTACAAAAAAAAAAATCAAGGAATCAACTGTTGACCGATTTGGAGACTTTTCCTTGTTATATGTTATATTCAATAGTCGGAAGAATAATAATAAAAGCAATAATTGCAAATAATTGCTGTAACTTCCACATTCTGAAAATATGATATCAGTAAATTACTACTTCCAGTGTTATTAAAAAATTCCAATCTCTTTTTTTATTTGAAATAATGTGGCCATATAATTATAATATATATTCGGCAGCGGTGATGTATGTGTTACAGTAAAAGCGTGAATTTAGTAAATGTACACAGTTTCCAGCAGTTTCTAGTCAATGCATGCCTAAAATGCATATAATCTAACCTACAATCGTCCAAAAATACATACATTGACTGTATCACGCTTTTGCTGTGGCACATGTATCCAGCTAACGCTTCAGTTTTGCTATAATTCCACGTTGGCAGACCTCCCGAGGAGGCGCCATCTCGCATCCACTACCTGAACTAAATTTGTCACGTGACTTGCTCTGTATTATCGTCAATATGGCGGAACACGTATTTGGGAATGCAATCACGGGGATACGTTTTTCGTCCTTATATGAACAGATTTTAGGCTGGGTGACCTCTCATTCGAAAGAGGAAGGTTCGAGACAGCCCGCTCTGGTCATCGTTTGAGCCACAAAACTCTTTTAGTGACCTAAAAATACTTGGATTCTTGCGGGTGTATTTTGTCGACTTTTGCTCTACTTTGAACACTCATATTATTAGATATCAACACAATCTCGTCGAACCATGACCAGAGCGGGCTGCACTGAACCTTCCTCTTTCGATTGAGACCTCATCCAGCCCAAAATCTGCTCACATAAGGACGAAAAACGTATCCCCCCAAACCCATTTTTCGGGCACATTATGTGGGTATTACAGCGCGCTGCATTACCCGTGTCTACCCCTTTAACAAAAGTGTCAATATTCAGATAAATGTTACTTCTTTCTATCAAATGAGCTACTAAAAACTTGTTTTCAGTGCGTTATTTGAATTAAATTGAGTAAAAACGCAAGTAGTTATGTGTACCCGTACATGGACAATAGAATTCTGATTTGTCCCAGCGTCCCACTTTTGATGTCCCAATACCTGGCCAATGGGGAAGATAACGCAATGCTTGGCGCAGAGGGCGCCACTAGTGTTTGTGTGAATGGTTTGCGCGCGAATTTTTCATTTTTCAATTTTAGGTTATGTTGAAAATGTAGCATGCAATTGACTAAAAATATGAATTGAAAATAAAAAACTGTTAATTTATGTACAGTATACTTGTACTTACACTTTTGATATACAAAAATTTGAGAAAACACAGACACTTTACCGGTTCGACAATGCGGTCAGGTATTGAGACTTCACCTAAGCGTTCAATATGCTGACAGGCCGACCAACTGGACGGCTGGTCAGTTATTGGGACAGCGTGCAGAGGACAAGATTATTATGTACCGGTACATGAACACGTATATTTTTAATTAAAATCAACATTAAGTGATCAATGTTTTGTTTTGTATGTAACAAGAAACTTCTTAAGATTCTGTACATACGTTTTTTTCTCAGAAAAACGCTATAAAACGATTATTATCACCTTAACAACTAACTGTATTTTTCTTAAGAATTACTTAAGAAATCTACGCAGAATTCAAGTGCACGCACCTCCGATATTTAAAGACTGTTTTATATATTAAACTTTACATCTAGGGCTATCTTAATTTTTTATATAAGAGATCAAGTTACAAAATAACATATGTTCCCAACAATATTGTTCTAAAGTTTCTATGAAGCTTAGTAAAAATATAAATGTCATTGGTGTCCAGGTATTGGGACGTGTCCAGTTATTGGTACTTTAACCTTACATACTTTTTTCAAATTTTGTATATGCTCCGCGTCGTCGGCTCCTGTCACGTATATATTGTCTAAGTAAGGAATTGCTTTTTTTACGCCGCGAATACAATCTTCCATTTTTTATTGGAAATCTCCTGGGCATGTACATACGCCTTCAGGCATTTTCGTATATCTATATAAGCCTAAATGTGTTATTATAGTTAAGTACTCTTGACTACTTTCGTCTACCGGAATTTGCATATATGCGTGCTTTAGATCCAGTTCCGTAAATTTTTCCCCGCCTTGCAATGCCGCAAATACATCTTCGATATGCGGCAGAGGACTTTTATTTGTAATAATGCGGATTCAATGTTAATTTAAAATCCCCACAAATACGTATTGTATTATCACATTTCAAAACCGGTACGATTGGTGTCACCCATTCACTTATTTCGACAGGTATTAGATGATCTAGTTGTACCAATCGGGATATTTCCTTTTCTATTAGATTTTTCATAGCGTAGGGGACGTGCCTTGCTTTTAGGGCTACTGGTTTTACATTTTCTTTTAAATGGATGATTAATTTACCTTTGTTAAATAATCCCGGACTATTTCCAAATAACAATTTAAATTCATTCATTAACTGTTCAAGTATATTAATGATATTTAGACTTTGTAATTTATTATCATTAATTGTATTTGGAATATTCATTTTCAAAGGCCAAAGGCCAAATGCAGCTAACCACTGTCGCCCTATAAGCGGCGGTCCCCTACCTGGCAGTATAAAACATCCTAAATTGAGCAATTTATTATTTAATTCTACATTCAAATTTTCTAACGAACCAATCGGGTTTAATACGTTTTCGACATAGTCTTGCAAAAAATGTTTTGTATTCGTAAATTCTAATTCTTTAAAAAATTCATTTTTTATTTTTTCTGATTAAATTGTTGCGTATACGCCTGTATCAATTTCCATTACCATCGGTTTTGAATTTATCTTTACCTTTAAGAACATTGGTTCTGCTATTACATTTTTTTTGTTGCAAAGTTCTTTATCAGAACGTTTACCATCATCGTTTTTATCGTCTACGTAATTTACCTCTAGAGAAAAAAAATCGTACTTATTACATAATTCGCCTACTATACTACCATCGCCGTGCGCTGTATCCTCGATTTGTGTTTCGGGTGTCTCGAAGAATTTCACCTGCTGCGTATTATTTTTCGCTCTACACGCTTGCTCGAGATGTCCCTTCTTCTTGCAGTAGTTACATGCTTGATATCTGTAGCGGCAGGCCGAGGCTATGTGGTTTGGCTCACCACAACAATAACAAATAACGCTGTCCATGGGCACTGGAATTTGTTGCCTCGGCTTCGTGCCGGCGATGTAATTCCGCTGCTGCTGCGGTTGCGTTTGCTTGTGGAATTTACTGTATTCTTGACGATTCCTGTTGCTCGGCGGATTTAATGTGTATATCGCCTGCTGTTGCGTAACCCCTTTTCCTAAAATTTGATGTGATCCGCTTGCGTTTTGGAGCGCTTGCTCTCTAGCCAATGCTTCTTTACACGCTGATTCAAAGGTCAATTCACTTAATTTAAACAATTCCACTCGTGTTTCATGATCTCGGAGCCCGCACACAAATTGGTCACGCAGGGCTGTGTTTAAGTCTTTGAAACTACACGTTAACGAAAGTTGTTTTAACTTCGCTGTAAAGTCCGCAATTGATTCGTTTTGTTCTTGCTTAGCTTGATTGAAGTTGCATCTTTCCATTACTTCTGATGGTGCTGGTTTCAAATGATCTTTCATATACATTTTTATCTCTGCGTAGGATAACTCGACTGGTTTTTTTGGAGCACATAAATTTTTTAACAACTTATAGGCGTCTTCGTCAAAGGGTCTAGCTGGATAAGCATAGTGAAAAGTGCCCTTGAACCGATTTTAGCTGGCAATGCACCTTTCAATAGTGTAGCACAGGAAAACATTGTACACCAAGTTTCAACCCCCTATCTCAACCAGGAGGGTAGTTATAGGGTAAATTCGAATTTTCGGTTTTTGCCACATTTTCTCTATTTAACGGTCAGCAAAAAATCTAAAAAAATTCTGAAATATTGTAGACATGATTGTGTATGATTGTGAATTTTTTCAGATTTTTTCGTTGCAACTGCTAAGTGTAAGAAATAAAAAACGCAAAAAAAATGTCGAAAAATGCAGATTTCGTGTTGAAGTTTTCGAGCGACTAGTTTTTTAATTTTACAGTAGTTAGATATTGACATGACTATTATCTACAATTTTTTTCAGATTGTTCGGTAAGGTGCGCCATAGTTAAAAAAATCTGAAAACGATATTTTCGAGATATTTCGCGTGAAAACGTGATAAGTACTTTCAATTTTTGCATTTCCGTCTACAGTGAATGCATTATATGATTTTTAATATCTCTACATTCGACAGAGTAATATGTTGTTACGTATGTGGAATCTTCCCATACACCACTCTCAACCACTTTCGAGCTCGCTTCTGAGAAGGGAAAACGCCCTAAAATCCTTTTGCTTATCATACACCACTAAGGGGGGTCATGATCTCGACCATCTGGATCACGACCATGGGAACGGGAATGACACGACGACGACTCCGAAGAATTTCCTTATATGGAAACTCCTAATGAATCCCCACTCATTTTTGGGACTATATAAACCCTTTGGTTTCTACCCTCGTTGGTTAAAAGCAGTACAGTCACGCGTAGAGTAACGTCGTGTCACGCTCGTACAGAGTTGGTTAAGATCGAGCTAAAGTCTCCGTCAGGATCATAGTTAACCTCATAGAATCCGCGAGTTCGGTTTATATTCTATTTGGCACTTGTGAAATAGCCACTCGTACGTCCCCGCATCGCCAGTGCGTCAACACCGTGCAACTAGTGGTAATTAACTACACTATTTATTATTTCATCGCGACACTTACATTTGTATCATACTTGATTATTCAATATATGAATGGTGTTCACGTGTAAATCGAGTCGATTCGTTAAACCCATCTTTTACCCAGCGATCCTTATAATATTAGTAGCACTCACCCACTGATACAGCTTTACCGCTCGAGTTGTATCAAACATAAATTAAGAGTTACGAGGCATTACTAACATTTCCCGCGACTCCCTGATTAAGCATCAGGTTCGTTCGCAACCCTTCAACCAAAACAAAGCATCTTCTCCAACCCAGTGGCTCCCCGATTTCGCATCGGGTTCGTCCACGAAACCTTACCCTCCTACGGCTCCCTGATTTCGCATCAGGTTCGTCCGTATCCTACAGCTCCCTGATTTCGCATCAGGTTCGTCTGTAAATCTACCAACTTCCGAACAGCTCCCTGGTTTCGCACCAGGTTCGTCTGTGAATAATCCAACCTCCTAACAGCTCCCTGGTTTCGCACCAGGTTCGTCTGGGAATAATCCAACCTCCTAACAGCTCCCTGGTTTCGCACCAGGTTCGTCTGTGAACTCTATCCTAGTGACTCCCCGATTTCGCATCGGGTTCGTTCACGACGTTTCACCCTCCTGCGGCTCCCTGATTTCGCATCAGATTCGTCCGCGTGTGACTCCATTCCTAGAGGCTCCCTGATTTCGCATCAGGTTCGTCCTCGACGTCAACAATCCTAGCGGCTCCCTGATTTCGCATCAGGTTCGTCCGCGCACCTAACTAACAAACTCATAAACCGTATTCCTTGGGAAATACCCTTCTCGCCGGCCTCTCGCGTTGCCGCAGCCCCGGCTCGTAACAGAACTGGTGACAGCGGTGGGATTCTACTGCATTAGAATCGCTGTCTAAATTTTGGGTTTTAAACACGTTAAAATCACTCGTAATTTATTATTGACAATATACTAGTTTTCGCTAGTCAAGTCACCTAAGTAATTTTCAAAATGACAAACGCACCGGCTAACGTCTCTTCTAACGACATTATGAACCTGACAGTTTCAATTGCAAACTCAATGTCACTCTTGACACAACGGACATGTATACAAAACATTACTATGTCAATTCCAACCTTCGACGGTGAAAGTCCATCTCTGACGCGCTTTGCACAAAACGTGGAAGACGGGTTAACTTTGATTCCTGAGGGTACGGAAGCTGAGTATCTTGCTATAATATTAACGAAACTGATCGGTCCCGCACGCAGGTGCACGTTAGAGCACAAATTCAACTCTGTTAAGGCCTTGGTACAACATCTAAAAAAGAGATTCGTGCCGGGAAGAAGTTTGTCATACTTCCAAGTAGAAATCGCGAAACTACATATTCGCGAAGGAGAAAGTCTGCGACAATACGTCGACAGAACAAGTCATCTAGTTTATTGTGCGCGCGGAGCTATTCGGGAAAGGTATCTGGATCATGCTGAAGATTTCGTCAAAGAAATGGAAAAGGACGTTAAAGAAAACTTCATCGATGGTTTACCGGATCGAATTTCCTGGAAAGTGTCGGCTCAGTATCAAGACATTCAAACGCTTGAACAAGCTTACGACGCCGTGCTACAGATAGATAGAAGATTAAGGAATCGGCGACAGTCACCGCGTAATGAATCACCCTCCAGGTGGTCTCGTCGAGACCATTACACTGAAGATTCTCGCCACCACGACCGTGAAGTGTCGTACCCCCTTTCTCCGAGTAGATACGACCAAAACAGGGATCGGTCTACAAGAACATCTGGTTTTGAAGAGGAACGAGAAGGACGGACACGCACGACGGCCTGGACCTTGCGTCACCGGAGCCCCTCGCAATCCCCTTCTTATCGCTCCGACTCATCGTACGCAGATGATGGAGGAAAATATTATTCTATTTTAAAAAATCCCGATAAAGATCGCAAGCCGAGTTTATATTGCTGGCATTGCGGTATAACCGGACACGACGGAAAATCCTGTAGGAAACATCCGCGTAGTCCAAAATATCAACGAGACTCGCGAGATTCGTCTGTCGAATCTAACAAGTCTTTAAACTTCAATCGCGCTCAACGTATAGGCGAAACGATGAGCGGAAACAAAGAAGCTCGCCAAAGGACAGTCCGCTTCGAAGAGGAAACCTCGTCAAAGAAGCACCTGCCCCACGCATCAACATCAAGGTTCCAGAACTGGAGTCAGGAACGGGAGAATTCTTAATCGATGGTGGAGCATCCGTTAATTTAGTAGTCATTAACGCCCTGGGAGAAAAAGCAACGATAAACTCTCGGGAAGAAATCGAGTTAACCGGAATTACTATTAATCCAATTCATACTCTAGGAACAACAATTCTTCATATCCACGAAGCTCCCGCACTTTTCTATGTGGTAAAGGAGCTTGCAATAGAAGCAGACGGACTTATAGGAAGCCCATTTTTAAAACAGGAGGAGGCCGAAATTTCCTATTATCATCAGACCTTGGTGTTAAAGAACAAACCAACCCGACCTCTACGTTTTTCAAATTATCAAGATCTACCTCAAACAGAAGAACTACCGACGTCGACCAAACATCGTATCGAACCTAGGACGTCGCAACAGATTGCTATAACAATAACAAACCCGAGGATTAAGGAAGGATATTTACCGCGTATCAAGACCCTCGAACATCTTTACATAGGGGAAGCAGTAGTAAGGAACAGTAAAGGGAAGTGCTACGTTATGGCAACAAATACCAGCGATGTACCCCTAGACGTAGAGATAGAACCACAAACCCTGGAACCGTTTGATATCTTCGGTTCATCAGACGAAAATTTTTACCCAGCTGCGGAACACCCGTCAAAATTCAAAACCAACGAAGATAGAATACACAAAATCTTAGAAGCCTTAAACACTAAACATTTGAACAAGGAGGAACTAAATTTCGTTACCAATTTAGTTAGAGATTTCCCCGACCGATTTTATCTTCCTGGAGATAAACTTGGTAACGCCCGCGACTTTAAACATTCAATTCATACATCCAACGATATTCCAATCAACACGAGACAATATCGCTATCCTCTCATACATCAAAAGGAAATTCAAAAGCAAGTCAGCGCGCTATTGTCAAATGGTATAATTACACCTTCAAAATCTCCTTACAATTCACCTTTGTGGATCGTCCCGAAGAAAGAAGACGAAAACGGAGTGAAACATTGGCGTCTGGTAATAGATTTTCGCGGCCTCAATGAAATGACAATTTCTGATAAGTATCCATTACCTCAAATCACGGAGATTTTAGATCGATTAGGAGGATCTAAATATTTTTCAGTCTTTGACCTCGCCAGTGGATTTCATCAAATAGAGATGGATCCGAAAGATAAAGCAAAAACAGCATTCACTACTCCAAATGGACATTACGAATTCTCTCGAATGCCTTTCGGATTAAAGAATGCACCACCCACCTTTCAACGCCTGATGGATCAAGCACTCACTGGACTTCAAGGAACAGACCTCTTTGTCTACTTGGACGACATAGTGATCTACGCATCATCGTTACAGGAACATAATATCAAAGTCAAAAAGTTGTTAAACCGCCTTCGAGAACATGGATTAACCCTCCAGACCAACAAATGCCAATTCCTGCGAAAGGAAGTTGCATATCTTGGACACATTATTTCAAAGGCAGGAGTAAGACCTGACCCTAGGAAATTAAAAGCTGTTCATGATTTTCCCACACCCACAACGCAGAAGAACATTCAACAATTCTTGGGACTTGTTGGATATTACCGAAGATTCGTACCTAATTTCACCACGAAAGCAAAACCATTAATTAACTTATTAGGAAAAGGCATCAAATTCAAATGGACAGAAGAACAAGACCAGAGTTTTAAGCAATTACGTAACGAACTTTGTCAACAGCCCATATTACAATACCCTGATTTCAGTAAACTTTTCATTGTAACAACAGATGCATCTGATTACGCTATTGGAGCTGTACTTAGCCAAGGGGAGATAGGAAACGACCTGCCGATTGCTTACGCCTCCCGCAGCCTAAATAAACCTGAGAAGAATTATTCGGCTACGGAAAAGGAATGTTTAGCTATGGTTTACGCCGTAAGATACTTCAGGCCCTACATCTACGGAACCCCATTCACCCTCGTTACAGATCACAGACCACTTGTCTGGTTACATTCCGTCAAGGACCCAACTTCTAGACTTATGAAGTGGAAGCTCCGACTTTTAGAGTATGAGTACCAGGTTGTCCATAAATCCGGAAAAATGAATAAGAACGCAGACGCATTATCGCGCAATCCCACGTCTGCCTGCCTACCACTTATTCCACGAGAGCTCCAGGATCCCGACTTCAAGGTCCAGATACCGAAAACAGACGCCAACATCGAAACAATCGGACACCGCATACGACAGTTACGACGAGATAGAGAAAACCGACCCAAGTACCGAGAGACAAGCAGCAGCTCAGATGAAATAGAAGAAACCTCACGTGGTAACGTTCAACATTCTCCAATAATACACAAGAACCGATCTTTTCCCAGCTTATCTCAAGAGGTAACCATGCCAGATGAACGCCAGGAAACCATAAACAGTTTTTCGCCCGCAGCAAATTCCACACAAATCGTCCCTTTAGATAAGGACCAAAGTGTCTTTGACAATCTGATATCCTTTGAGGAGCCGCTCGAAAATACTGTAATAGAAAATGCAAGAAATATTCAATTAGATTTACTCAGTACACCGCAAATACCATCGGAAGTCATGGAAGAACCTTTACAACCCTCAATAAATCAGCTACCTGCAGGAACTACGACCGAAGCAAGTGTAGGACAACCACCTGATAGCAGGTCAACTCAACCTAGGGTCTTTGACCACACGCTTGACCCTTTCTTCACTACTGAAATCGAGGATTCAAACGACCTTGACGATTTGGAAGAGATCCCATTAGACCAACCACATAAAATTATTGTTTCTTCAAATACCTTTACCGCCGAAGAAGGACATTATGTACACTTCATCTCTGCCGACTGCAATTTAGTAAACCCCGTTGGAAAATTACTGCTAGACACTGAGATAATTAATAAACCAAATCCCCTAGCAGAACAACCAAAAAAGGGACACGTGATAACTACGAACAATGGATTATTTAAAACCTTCAGAATAATAATCGCAGAAAACTTCTTTGATAATATTAAAAGAGTAGATGTGCTCAACGGATTGAAAACTCTTCGACACGCCTTGGATGAAAACCAGATTAAATCATTCCGAATTTCTGCCACAGGGGACCTTCACAAAATACAATCTAACGAATTCGTCAAGATTTTAGAAGAGGTTTTCATAGGAACCGGCCTACAGATTACTTTATGCAACTGTACCATCACAACACCATCCGAAGAAGACAGACAGCACATCATCAGCGAAGCTCACGACAGTTTAATTGGAGGACATAAAGGAGTAACGAAGACATACAAACGCATTCGTTCAAAATTCCATTGGCCACAAATGCGCAACGACATTCAAGACTACATCCGAAGATGCCAAAGCTGTCAAGAACAAAAATTAGTTCGAGCGAAAACTCGTCAGCCGATGTTAATCACCGACACACCTATAGGAGCCTTTGACAAAATTTCCTTGGATACAGTAGGACCTTTACCAATTACACCCAGCGGGAACAGACACATTCTCACCATTCAAGATAATCTAACAAAATATTGCGTAGCTGTAGCAATACCTAACATTCGAGCTGCTACAATTGCAGATGCTTTCGCTAGACATTTCCAATCTCTCTGAAATAGACCAATCTCTCTGAAATATTCAAAATCAAGCAAATCACAACCTCGGGATATAGACCACAAACCAATGGATCACTGGAACGAAGTCACATCGTCCTCACCGAATTCCTCAAGCATTACATGGATAATTATGAAGACTGGGATTTATTAATACCATTCGCAATGTTCTCCTACAATACATCCGTTCACGAAGCAACAAATTTCACCCCATATGAATTAATCTTTGGGAAACCAGCTCGAGAACCAAGCTCTTTTCCAACCGGTGAAATACTAAAGTCGTATGGAGACTATTTAATAGAATTAATAACGCACATGACTAATATTCGTAATATAGCCTCTGATAATCTAAACAAAGCAAAAATCCGTTCGAAAAATTATTACGATGTCCGTGCAAAACCAGCAACTTTTAACGTAGGCGATTTTGTTTACGTACTCAAGGAACCACGCACCAGTAAACTTGATCCACATTACATTGGACCGTACCAAATAGTAGACGTGATGGACCTGAACAACGTAGTATTACAAACACGCCATAAGTTAATTACAAAGCATCAGGACAAATTAAAACACGCTTATATTTCGTCCACGGCAAAACGGTAAGCCGACCGTCTGCCCAAATGTGGTCCTGATCACCCTGCTCCCGAGACATACCCTGGCAAGCAGGGAGGGTCTACCTGAGGGGTACTAAACACCTTCTAATCGCCGCCCCTGCAAACAACAACCAGCATGGAGATGCTGATGAGGAACAGAAGGATGGCATCGCTACAACGCTGACGCTGGACCGGCTACCCGGACAACCTCCACTAGACGTCGCCGACCACGGGCTGGAGATGGGCTACGTGGTGCCCAGCGACAATTAAAAATCTTACACCCGCAACACCTAGCGATAAGTACACTAAATACACTACACTACACCCGACAATTCTCTTCTACACTTTTGCTTATAAAAGGATTTGTGGGGCGTTTTTCTTTCTTTTGAAAAGCATCACGAAAATCGCGATGTTTTGTCTAAGGGGGGAGATGTTACGTATGTGGAATCTTCCCATACACCACTCTCAACCACTTTCGAGCTCGCTTCTGAGAAGGGAAAACGCCCTAAAATCCTTTTGCTTATCATACACCACTAAGGGGGGTCATGATCTCGACCATCTGGATCACGACCATGGGAACGGGAATGACACGACGACGACCCCGAAGAATTTCCTTATATGGAAACTCCTAATGAATCCCCACTCATTTTTGGGACTATATAAACCCTTTGGTTTCTACCCTCGTTGGTTAAAAGCAGTACAGTCACGCGTAGAGTAACGTCGTGTCACGCTCGTACAGAGTTGGTTAAGATCGAGCTAAAGTCTCCGTCAGGATCATAGTTAACCTCATAGAATCCGCGAGTTCGGTTTATATTCTATTTGGCACTTGTGAAATAGCCACTCGTACGTCCCCGCATCGCCAGTGCGTCAACACCGTGCAACTAGTGGTAATTAACTACACTATTTATTATTTCATCGCGACACTTACATTTGTATCATACTTGATTATTCAATATATGAATGGTGTTCACGTGTAAATCGAGTCGATTCGTTAAACCCATCTTTTACCCAGCGATCCTTATAATATTAGTAGCACTCACCCACTGATACAGCTTTACCGCTCGAGTTGTATCAAACATAAATTAAGAGTTACGAGGCATTACTAACATTTCCCGCGACTCCCTGATTAAGCATCAGGTTCGTTCGCAACCCTTCAACCAAAACAAAGCATCTTCTCCAACCCAGTGGCTCCCCGATTTCGCATCGGGTTCGTCCACGAAACCTTACCCTCCTACGGCTCCCTGATTTCGCATCAGGTTCGTCCGTATCCTACAGCTCCCTGATTTCGCATCAGGTTCGTCTGTAAATCTACCAACTTCCGAACAGCTCCCTGGTTTCGCACCAGGTTCGTCTGTGAACTCTATCCTAGTGACTCCCCGATTTCGCATCGGGTTCGTTCACGACGTTTCACCCTCCTGCGGCTCCCTGATTTCGCATCAGATTCGTCCGCGTGTGACTCCATTCCTAGAGGCTCCCTGATTTCGCATCAGGTTCGTCCTCGACGTCAACAATCCTAGCGGCTCCCTGATTTCGCATCAGGTTCGTCCGCGCACCTAACTAACAAACTCATAAACCGTATTCCTTGGGAAATACCCTTCTCGCCGGCCTCTCGCGTTGCCGCAGCCCCGGCTCGTAACAATGTAAACGGAGGGAATCAAGTTAATATGATTAATTGGAAGTGTATACGCACCATATATCATATGGTACGAAAGAATCATTCAGCGCCGCAGTTAGCGGAGTGGTTAGAGTGTTAGACTCCAAAACCGCTGCATACTCTCTTTTGTCGTAGGTTCGCACCCCACCAAGGTTCAATTTTTTTTTTCACGATATTCATTTAAAAATGTTTCTAGAATATTTTAAAAATATTTTATCATAAGGTTTCCATAAAAATAATTTAAATGCACCGCCGCGCCGGCCGGTTTCTGCCTATGTATTGTTCTAGCTCTGGATAGTTTATAATTATTTTGTCAATGGAATAGATGTGTGGTATTGGCTTATGATACGTATTCTGAATCCACTGGTTGGATTCGCCATTCTTTTATCAACGTACACCGTCCTCATTCGATTGTGGTCGCGGTCCGTTCACTTAGTGTCCGATTCCCTGATCAATAAAATAATATAATATAACATAATATAACAATAGTATAGCATAACAACAAAAATATAACAAAAATGCAATGCAATGCAATGCAATGCAATATACTATAGTATATTATAATGTAATAAAGCATAATAACAGCTGTACACTACAGCTAGCTTATGGCAATATTTTTACGTTTATTTTTTTAAATCAGCCATTAATAGGACACACTGCGACCACAATCGAATGAGGACGGTGTACGTTGATAAAAGAATTCCATTGACAAAATAATTATAAACTATCCGGAGCTAGAACAATACATAGGCAGAAAACCGGCCGGCGCGGCGGTGCATTTAAATTATTTTTATGGAAACCTTATGATAAAATATTTTTAAAATATTCTAGAAACATTTTTAAATGAATATCGTGTATTGTCATGTAATCAACGATGAAAAAAATTTTATATCATGAAAAAAAAAAATTGAACCTTGGTAGGATGCGAACCTACGACAAAAGAGAGTATGCAGCGGTTTTGGAGTCTAACACTCTAACCACTCCGCTAACTGCGGCGCTGAATGATTTTTTCGTACCATATGATATATGGTGCGTATACACTTCCAATTAATCATATTAACTTGATTCCCTCCGTTTACATATTACTCTGTCGAATGTAGAGATATTAAAAATCATATAATGCATTCACTGTAGACGGAAATGCAAAAATTGAAAGTACTTATCACGTTTTCACGCGAAATATCTCGAAAATATCGTTTTCAGATTTTTTTAACTATGGCGCACCTTACCGAACAATCTGAAAAAAATTGTAGATAATAGTCATGTCAATATCTAACTACTGTAAAATTAAAAAACTAGTCGCTCGAAAACTTCAACACGAAATCTGCATTTTTCGACATTTTTTTTGCGTTTTTTATTTCTTACACTTAGCAGTTGCAACGAAAAAATCTGAAAAAATTCACAATCATACACAATCATGTCTACAATATTTCAGAATTTTTTTAGATTTTTTGCTGACCGTTAAATAGAGAAAATGTGGCAAAAACCGAAAATTCGAATTTACCCTATAACTACCCTCCTGGTTGAGATAGGGGGTTGAAACTTGGTGTACAATGTTTTCCTGTGCTACACTATTGAAAGGTGCATTGCCAGCTAAAATCGGTTCAAGGGCACTTTTCACTATGCTTATCCAGCTAGACCCTTTCGTTAGTGCTGTTAAGGCTTCCTTCGTTGTTGGTATATCTTTAGCTTTAAAGTATATTTCAAGGCGTTCTGTGAAAATTTCCCAGTCGTCTTTTTCCAAGCAAAATTCTAGTTTTTGCGCGTCGGGTGCCATGTCGGAAATTGAGTCAGAATTTTCACTATCTGACGTATTGCCTTCTGTGCTCTCACTTTCTTCGACTACGTGCTTTCCTTCGCTGCTCGCAGTTTGCGAATTTTCGCCCACATCACTAATTTTCGCTTCCGATTTTATTGAATTTGCTAAAACTTTACGTAACTCGTCTAGCGTATTATTTCCATCGTATTCAATATCTCGTTTATTTAATTCCTGTATTGCTTGATCTTTACGTAAATTATAAACCCATCCCACTTTCTTTCGATCACTCATTTATGCGTGCGTAATTTTATTCGAATACTGCACGACACTTATACGTATACTGAGAGATAACTGCATTTTTTTATTTTTATATCATTACACCTTTGCTCACACACACGCGCAATCCTTTTTATCCTCGTCGCCAGTGTTGGGTATTGTGTGGATGGGTAAAAGATGGTGACTCAGCCGACTATTAATTGCGTGATTAACAAGTATAGTTTATTAATTAGTAGGCACCTATTAGACAGGTGCTCTCATTGAGCACCGGCGTAAGACTGAGGTACTGCGACTCTCGCAGTACGTGACCAGTGTCCCTCTTTATCGGCGCACGGTACATCACACCTTCGAATAAAAATTTCGAATAAAATGAACTTAGTCGTGACTAACGAATAAATTTTTAGTCGACTATGTTTTTATTCGATGAACTCGAATAAAAATTTTGAATAAAATGAAGTTTTCGTCGACAAAATTTTCAGGCGTTATTCGTTCCTTCATATTCGTTATTCGAAGGACCTCCGTGGCTACTAAGCGTCACGAATAAGCTGCTTCGGCTCAAGTCCCGTGGCCCTCGACCTCGGGTCGGGTCGAGGGGAACGCTTGTCGAGTGTAGGTAGTGATGGGATCGATCTGAAGCGCTGCGAAGCGCTTCGAATCTATATATATGACGAAAACTTCGGAGCGCTTCGAACCTGATTCGAACTCTTGAAAGCCTTGGTCGGCTTCGAAGCCTTGGTCGGCTTCGAAGTCTTGGTCGGCTTCGAAGTCTTGGTCGGCTCCGAAGTCTTGAATCTCGTTCGGATCCGTATTTACAGAATGCCGCCTGGCACCCCGTGGCGAGGACAACACTCCCCAGTGCCTCACCAAATTTTATGGCTTTCGACCCTCGAAGGGGTTTGAATACCATTAAGGATTTCCGAATTTCTCATCAGATCTTTGCGAAAACGACGCCAATCGATTCCTTATGTTTCGCAGATGAAACTAGCACCAAGAACGACGTAATTCCGACCATAATGAAGGAAATTCCATGAAAAATCGAATTATATCGTTTGAAGCTGACTTCGTTAAAAATAGTCCGATTTACATTAAATTTGATATGATTTTCATCGGAAAAACATAAGAAATCCATCGGCGTCACTTTCATATAGATACGATAAAGAATAAAGAATTATTTTATTTCTGAAACAAGCATGAATCCTCGACCGACCGAAGCGATTCCAGGTTGGCGCCCCGCTGTCAAGGGTGAAAATGTGAAATATTCATTTCAGCCTATTAAGAAATTCTTTATTCTTTATCGTATCAATATGGAAGTGACACAAATGGATTCCTTATGTTTTTCCGATGAAAATCATATCAAATTTAATGTAAATCGGACTATTTTTAACGAAGTCAGCTTCAAATGATATAATTCGATTATATGTAGAGTACGCCGGGGTATTCTGGGACACGGACAATTGTGGGACAGCGCCATCTTCTTTTCCCTAGTAATACTTGACAGCTGCAAACGGCTGTCATCGCTTCGTCTCATGCTAAACTCGTTTTTTATTGAGCACTCGACTTGTGATAACGCTCTGTTACCTCGCTCTGATATCGAGTTAATTGTTATCCCTCCCAAAATTGTATTGCCAGTGTGCGTTTGGTTTATTTATTTTTGTGTTTTCCCACAAACCAGTTCAGGTAAATATGTTTATAATATTCGTGCAACCTTAAACCTTCGAACCACAAAAGAAATTTTGCATGAAGTTTGCATTGTGTTACTTATACGCCGCAATATTGTAAAGATAAGCGTCTGGGGAATTGTGGGACGCTTTGTTCGGGGAATTACGGGACATTCAGTTTTTTACGTTTGACAAGCTAAACTCGTGTTTTTTATGCGTATAAGTGATATTCCATGCATTATTTCAACACAGCATTATTATTTTGGCAAATTTCTATTGTTTTTTGTTTCAAAAATATTTTTTAGCCATATTATGCCGCGTTATTACGCTAAAAAAGAAAAATCGGCGAATGTCGCCTCTATTTTGGAGGCGATCAAACAAATTAAAATCTACAACGCTTCGATTCGTGAAGCTGCAACAACGTATAACATTCCGAAGAGTAATTTGGCGCGCTATGTTGCAAGTTTTGACAAGGCGAAAATTGACGTTGCCACAGCTGATGTTGATGTGATGAAGAGTTTGCTGATGGAATGTTTGACGAGCAGTCCAAAAACAGTGAGTTGTGTTTATTTCATTCATTTTGTTCATTCATTAACAAATGAATAATTTTTATTTCAGATTTTCAATTCAGCACAAGAAGCGGCGCTCATGAAATACGTGCTCAAGGCCAGCGATATCAACAATGGTTTGAGTTTGAAGGAGTTGCGGGCACTTGCATACGAATATGCTAAAAAGATCGGCATTTCGTATCCGAATTCATGGGACGAAAACCAAGAGGCAAGTTCGGATTGGCAGCTAAATTTCATGAAGCGGCATAGCAATTTGTCTTTGCGGAAACCACAGCAAACCAGCCAAAAACGAGCGAATGCCTTCTGCAAAGAGAATGTCGATGCCTTCTTCGCCAATTTGTCGTCTGTGTTCAGTGCCACACCGATCGAAGCGCATCGCATTTGATATGGATGAAACTGGATGCCCGACTGTGCCATCGAAACCTGTCAAAATCGTTGCTCGAAAGGGACAAAAGCGTGTCGGCTCATCAACATCAGCCGAAAGAGGCACCAATGTGTCTGTAGCTTTGGCCGTCAGCGCGACAGGACAATCAATACCGCCGTTTTATATCTTTCCCCGCAAAAACTGGAAAGAGTCATACATGACTCACGCGGGTCATGGTTCCGTTGGCCTAGCAAACAAATCTGGATACATGACATCCGACGAATTTCCGACATTCATGCGCCATTTCATCAAGCACACCGGTGCGAATGCTGATGTGCCAACTCTACTGCTGCTGGACAATTTTGTGGCGCATCTGACGATCGAGGCGATAGATTTGGCGCTACATCATGGCATCACCATGCTGTCTTTTCCACCGCATTGCACACACCGAATGCAACCTCTTGATGTGTCGGTCTTCAGTTCTTTTAAGACCATGTTTTCTGCAAAACATGACGCATGGAAAAAGTCAAACATCGGTGTTTCATTCGACCTTCATCATGTGTCGCTCATTGTTTATCAATGCCTCGATGCTATGTTGACGCCGAAGATCATCAAATCCGGCTTTCGTGCGACTGGCATATTTCCGTTCGATGCACAAATCTTCTCCGAAGTCGACTTCACCGCTTCAAAATTGAGCAGCGAAAATGTGTGCGGGGATGATGATGATGATGATGATGAAGAAGAAAATGCTGATACCCAGCGTCCAATTATTGTGTCTGGCGATGATATTTCAACCGCAGCACACGAAGAAGTGTTGACATCAGAACCGTCGACAAGCGAAACTGCTTCGTTGAGCTCTCACGTTTCGGCCAAACAGCTGCGGGACGCACTGAAAACGGTTGGACCATTGAAAATGGGCACGCCAGTCAAAAAGTCGAATCGTGGTCGGAAGCCAATGAAAACGGCCGTTTTGACATCGCCAGAAGTTGTTGCTGACCTGCGTGATAAGGCCGAGAAGAAGCGGCAAAGATTGGCGAAGAAAGGCGACGCACCAGCGGCAAAGAAGCGGAAGCATATTCCGTCTCTGACTGAAACTGACATGGAGGAGGACCTAGACTTTTGCACAGTGTGCAAAAAAAATATGCCGAAGAAAGAGAACCGCCGGAACACTGCATATTGCACCGTTTGTGATCGTGGCGTCCACATAAGATGCGCCGGTCCCAACCCAAACACTTACACGTGTGTTCACTGCGATTCGGAATGATTCTGTTCGCCATTTTTCTTTTTTTTTTATATCAATTATGAATTATTATTTCATTTACAATAATAAATACGCGTTTTCCTTCGATAACTTTCATTTTTTATTCGATTTAAAAGATGTCCCACAATTCCCCGAGATATGTCCCACAATTCCCCGAGATTTTTCAAAATCGCGCAAATTAGTTTTTTGCGCCAACTGATATATAACTTGTACAATTTGATGGAATTGGATCAAGCCACTGGTATCAAAAGAATGGTTATTCTTCGTACTACAAAACCATGCGTTGAAATTTCAAGAAAAAATTATCTTTATGTGACTTTTTAGCCAAAATAAGTGTGTCCCAGAATACCCCGCCGTACTCTACCTATATTATGATATTTTAAGATAATGAATTCAGTACATTTTTTACGATTATAAAACTTGGTACAGGTTTGTACTTACAATACAACAAAAATTGGGCGCGTAAACGCGCGCTTTCTGTTTTAAAGCTTTTTCTTCGTCGCAATGCAAAGTGGTCAGGGCAATCTTGTGTACATCTGTGCAGCAGACTTTTGGGACTCTGTACATGCAACTACGCGTCGCGTTTTCTCCTTTTTCTATTTATGGAGGGGGCATTTTTTATGACAGGGTTGCCTTAGTTGAGGAAAATGAATATGAAAACGGCCGAGTCTTCTAAGCAGTCTATGCGAACGTGTCGTGTCTGAATACAGAATATTCGTGATATTTTGTACAACAGTACTATTTCGTCTATCGACTGACAGCTTGTGTTAGCATTTCGTGCGAGTGACAGGTGACAGTACGGTGGATCTAATTCACAGATCGGTAAAGCCGTGATCGTGCTGAACGTGTGAGATTAATTTTAGTGCACATTACGTATTAGAAATGTCAAAACGATCGTGGGTTTGGGCACATTGCAACGCAACCAATGACGGACTTGTACAATGCAAGAAATGTTACAAGTAGGTACTTTAAAACTAATAAATCAACAAGTGTCTTAATAAAACATTTGGAGAATGTTCATGGTCTTTAAAAGACACAAGAATCTTCTGAATCATCCGGCATCGGTTATACTGGTAAGTACGATGTATATCAACAGACGCGGTCGCGTCTGGAAGCTAATTCCCCTTTCCCCTCTACCTATAGGCACACTGAGCGACCACGTCTCTATACACGAATGATAGCGAAATTGACAGGTCTCCGTAGCTATTTTGGTCTTTTATCTTGTCTAATGACATAGTCCCGGTGTTTTAACATGATTAAGCGAATAATTATTTTTTTTCGAACCCATTTGTCATTTTACTTAATGTATCAAGCTGTTTTTCTAAAAGATAAAAGAATTATTCTCAATTAATAGTTAGCAAAATGATACTTTTTTTACGAGACAGTCAGACAGCACGTAGTGCTAGTACTTGACGCCAGTAGATGTCGCCATTCTCGTTTTACTTCTCCAATTGACGCAGGTAGATGTCGCCTTTCGTAAGCTGAAGTTATCCGGAATGGTTTTGCTGAAAATGCGGTTGCGCAGTTGACGAAAAAGGCAAAAAGCCGCTGCTTTCGGCTCGCTAGTAAATGTCACCTAGCTGTCAATCAATCATAACCTGCTTGTGTCAGTTATCAAAAGTTTTGAAATGTCACGAGTTTTTCCACCATATAGGACATTGAATTATTGTCTCAATTAACAAGGTAAGTCGCTATATTATTTGTTATACAGTTACGGTCTATGTCCACTGATACTTAACGTATGACTTTCTTCTATCTTACGCCACTTTTATGAACTCTGGATGATTTTTTTGGTTAATTAATTGTTTATTAATTTTTGTAGAAAATGCGGGAGGCCGCCCTACTTGATGGTGAGTTTTATTAACGATAAGCTTACAGAAGAATTAAATAATAAAAAAATGTTATATATACATTTATTCAAATTCGTTTTTCCAGACTCGAATGATGCCGGCAGCGAACAAGGTGCCGAGAACGGCGGCGTCGCCACCACCACCACAGCAGCCGGCGACAAACGGTATTAATTCTTAATACTATTAATTAATACTTTTTATCTTAACAATATAATTAAAATTGTTGACTTTGGTTTATATCAGGGGAGCCCAGGCCGGTTGGCTGTCGCTGCCAGTCGCAACTACGGCGCCGCCGCCGCCACCGCCACCACCACCACCACCGCCACCACCACCAGCACCACCGCCACCAACACCATCACCACCACCACCACAGGGCCCAGCCACGGCACATGGTATTATTTCTTAATACTTTAATTAAATACCTTTTTATGTTTTTACAATATACAAATTGTTCGGTTTAGCCTATATCAGGGGAGGCGAACATTTTTATCTGCGCGTGCCAATAATTTAAAAATTATTATAATATAATTGCTGACGTTTATTACTAATTACAGGAGGATACACGTCGAAGCGTCATAAGAGGAGCGGCTGGAGGGTGCGGGCCCGTCAAGAGCATTGGGCCACCCTCCAGGCGGTACAGGCACAAGCCGTCAACCTCCGCTCGCAGGCGAGTACCCTGCGAGATTTAGTGAAGACTCAGGAGCCGTGGTCGTGGCCGAGCGGGCGTATTTTGTAAATAAACAATTGTAAATAAATAGTTCCATTAAAATTATAATTAATATATATCCAATTTAAAATCGTTTAATTTATAATAATATAATACTATGTTCCAAATTTTTTTTCTCCTCGAAATTATACATTTTTCCATTGCAATCTTTAATGCTGCCCAAAGTCATCCTTTCTTGTTTGAGAACACGCCTCAATGTTTTATTTTTTTTTCTATACGTTCGTAACGAATCATTTCTCGAAATAAAGTGTGTATTTACGGACCTCGTGATGCGACTAGCTACCCAAACGCAGCGGCTTTTTGTCTTTTTCGTAAAACCGCGAGTGACTGATATCAAGTCGTTTGGATTTGTGGTTATGGGTACAATTTTCACCTCCACGGGGTCCTTTCCGTCAACCTTTTCCAGAAATCTTATAATGTCACTCCTCTGCCCTACCCCCCTCAAATACATGAAAAATTCGAGAACAAAAAACAGTATTATTTGTACTTCTACGTTAGATTTAGCTGTATGTATGATTTGAGGATGAAGACCGATTGGAAATAGGGCACTTAATAATTGATAACAAATTATGAAAAAAGTGATGAAATCCCCCCCCCCCCCCCAAAAACATGACTCATGTATGAAAGAAGCTAATTCCCTTTAATTCACTAAAAAAGTTCACCTGCAAAGATTGTGAAATCATCTTTGCTAATTCCAATTGTACCTTTAATTCACGAAAAACATTAAAAAAGTTCACACGCAAAGATTGTGAAATCAACTTTGCTAATTCCAATTGTATTCTCGTTCTCCGCTCGAACACTGATTCCTCTGTCACTTTTTATACTTGACATTCCTTTATTGGCCACAAATCAATTCAGAGCTCAGATTTTCAGCTTCGGTTTTAAGGAATTAGCGGGCGTTGTATAAGAAAAAAACTATGACACAAAAATTTTTATAAGAGGGACATCTTCTGTTAAAAATGGCGTATGAAGATCGTTTTACGATGAAAGATAATAAAAACTTGGTAGAGACTAAGTTAAACGAATCAAAGTCGGTAATAGATTAATAGCACATTCGGCAACCTGCACTAGTGCGCACTGAATGCGAACTTTTTCGCTGCCAATTGGCGAAAATTCGCACCCAGTGCGCACCATTGCAACCGTCCGAATACGCTGTAAGAGAGCTGCGGAGAATACGAATCATTTTGTTTTAAGTCGATTTCATAGTTTTTTTCTTATACAACGCCCGCTAATTCCTTAAAACCGAAGCTGAAAATCTGAGCTCTGAATTGATTTGTGGCCAATAAAGGAATGTCAAGTATAAAAAGTGACAGAGGAATCAGTGTTCGAGCGGAGAACGAGAATACAATTGGAATTAGCAAAGTTGATTTCACAATCTTTGCGTGTGAACTTTTTTAATGTTTTTCGTGAATTAAAGGTACAATTGGAATTAGCAAAGATGATTTCACAATCTTTGCAGGTGAACTTTTTTAGTGAATTAAAGGGAATTAGCTTTGTTGCAGCCGAAATCCGCGCGACAGCTGATCGGCGGATTTAAAGGTGCGTGCGAGAACATGTAAACACGGTGACACACCGTCCGGTAAGACGGTTGACGACGTCACGCGTTTTTGCCGGATTTGAGTGTTGCGCGCTTCTAGGAATCCGGCAGTTAGTTGCTCGAACACCTGGTTGTCATCAACACGCTCTCGCACGCACGGATTACCGTTGTTCTTTGTCGCCCAGCGACCCACGCTTCGAACAGCATCTCCAAAACGGCTTCACGAGCCCTCGCGCCCAGCGCATTGTACATAGTTGTACATATCTTTGTTCGTGTGAATTGCGTGTTTTGTGAGTCGTGTTTATTCGTGCTGTATTTCTGTGGGGTGTTCGTCATCCTTGTAAACGACGCCCCGTGCCGAATAAAGAAGTGTTCGTCCACCATCGCTGAGGTGCATTCCTTCCCTGGCCATACCAGTGGCAATCCAAACCGCCTCACCAGGCAATCGTTTAAACAAGCTTCTTTCATACATGAGTCATGTTTGGGGGGGGGGGGGTTGTACATTCACCGCGCAACGCATTTGTTCTGGACTCACCTTTATTTCTCTATTCAGTTATAACAGTAATCTTCATATGTTTTTAGATAATGACGAAAGGAAATTAAAACTGGACAAAATGCTAGTAGATTTAATGGCTGTACTTCCGAAAACCGGTCAAACCCAATTTGATTGAATTCAGCAAATAACTTCATTTTACCTAAAACGAATGTTTGCGAGAAGCGTTTTCTGCGACTCGAAAGTTAAGGTCCAAATTTTGCAAAAAATGTATTTTACCATTTTAGTGTCACTCCCTGCAATTTTGAAAACTTCCATCTCTCGATTCGACTGAAATTCAGAAAATAGGTTTCTGTTACTCAAAAACAATATTTGCGAGAAAGATTTTTGCGACTTGAAAAGTTAGACCTAAAATTGGCTGTACTTCCGAAAGGGACCGGTGGCCGATCGAGATGAGGATTGGGTGGAGGGATGGGGAGGGGATGTGAACCCTAAATCTAAAATTGTAGCTTCGGATATTTATTAGTTTCCGAAATATTAATAAAAAATTGTTAATTTTTAATGGATAATTTTTTTGTACGTTGGTGCAGTCCTCCCTACCCGGGAGCCCTACCGTCCCCTTATTTTTTATTTTTAAAATTTTGTAACCACTGTATAGTTTTTGGCATCGCCGAACTCACATCGGTTCGCTGCCGTGCTTTGCGCGCTCCCCGCACTGGTCTAGCCCCAACCGGTGGCCGATCGAAATGAAACTTGGTGAGTATTACGAGGGGTGTGGACAGACCCCAAATATCAAATTTTAGCTTTGGCAATTAATGCATTCAAAAGATACAGAGGTAATTGTGCATAAAAGGGTGCACCTTACCGATTTTTTTTAATCACTTTACCACGGTCCCCCCTCTTAACAATATTTCGGTTGACTTATACCGACACAACTCATTCCACTTTCCAACTTGTCCCGGGTATTAGTATTAGTTGGGGCTAGATTGGTTGGGGGGGGGGGGGGGGGGCGCCCGCTCGCGGGCGCGTAAAGGTCCGTTTAAGGTCCGTTTATATAGCCACCGAACCGAGCCTTCCGAGCCGTCCGTGCCGGGCGGAATCTCTATGCTAAAGCTCATGGAGAGGTCGGAGCCTCTGAGTCAGGCCTGCCCCATCGGGTGCAAATACCTCCTGAATTTCTGGGACCCGGGTAACAGCCGAGCGCGGGACTGTTCCATTGCTACCCGTTGCGAAATTTGTGAGAGAACTGCATGAGTGTGCGTCCATGTAGAAGAGGTCTTCGGATCCAAGCAATAGACTCGTGGTACGAGCCTACATGGACAGCCGCACACTCATGCAGTTCTCCCGCAACCCATGCTGTGGTTAGCAACGTAACCAGTCCCGCGCTCGGCTGTTGCTCGGGTCCCAGAAATTCAGGAGGTATTTGCACCCGATGGGGCAGGCCTGCTCTGAGTCATACGGGGCGTCCGGGCCCGGCCGTGCTCGGCGGCTCCTCGTCGCCCGCTGGGCCCGTGTTCGGTGGCCACTCGTTGAGACGACTGGAGTGCGTGCCCTGTCGAAGTGCAACGCTGCTAGATTTTATGCTCCCAACACGGTAAATCCGAGAGACGCGGTCGACCTAATATAAAATGGCTATTAAAACTAATAAAGTAAAATTATTTATGAGTGAATACAATTACAGATTCATTGATATTTAATTTGTTTACGCTAAACAAGTAAAGAACACATGAAAGAAAAAGTGAACTACCTACTGGCGGTTAGTAAGGCAAATGAATACAAAAGTGAAGAAATAAACTAAATAAACAAAACTAATAATAAAAAATAAAAATAAACAAAAATAATAAAAAAAATCATAACTCGACCATCTCACCTTTCTGCAGCGAGATGGTCTTCTCGTTAGCTTTCAGAGGAAGAGTTAATATGGCCAAATACTTTGGCTGCATTGGCCCTCAATATCTCTACTATCTTGTTATCCCAAACATTAAACGGAAATAAACTTAGAAGTATATTTTAAATACGATTCTGTACACCACTGGTTGAGGAAAGAGGTTAAATGTAACTGTTGGAGGGTCGCTGATCGACCACCGATGCATCAAGCGCTGTGAGGGGTCCCTTCTGCGGTCATCGAGGAATCTCGATGTCGCGTGATCGATGCCCCGCGTGGGCACGGAGGGCACGCGCGCCCTCGTGCGGCGCTGTGCACACACCGCTCACTTCGTAAACGGCCCTATTGTAGCACGGACGTTTTGACGCGATATTGTTCGGAATTGTTTCCTCGATCACGTAACCTCATTATAATTATTTGTGATAATAGGTTATGGGCCCAGACTTGTCGCTATAGGGACAACTCGAGACGATAAAAAGTCAAAAAGTGTGACAAATATCAATCGCGTGTGTGACAATATGGCGTCGTTGAACACGCCACGCGTCGAGCTTCTAACACGTGACAATTACGACACGTGGAGAAAACAGATGGAAGCGATTCTCGTGAAAAACGACGCGTGGGAGTATGTGAGTGGCGCGAAAGCGAAACCCGAGATCGTGAACGGCAACGATGGGACCAGGCTCGCGGCTGAAACATGGGACACGGCGGATAGGAAGGCGAAAGCGGACATCATACTCTGCATGAAATCAACGGAACTGAAACTGGTGAGGGGTAGCAATACAGCGCGCGATGTATGGACACGACTGGAATCCATATATCAGTCGCGTGGTCTATGTGCACAAAAGTGTTTTAAAGTTATTTCAAGTCTTATATATGTAAGTATTTTATATTTGAAAATGCATGTTGCACCGGTGCAACACTGAGCGGTAGTAGTCAAACAAAGTATTTAGTTATGCTGTACAATTCATTATTTTTCCGTTAGCAAAAATGCTTACACGTGCAAAGAAGAATTCGTATCAAGCCGTGAAACCACCAAATCCATATATTTCTGATATATCTGATAATTCAGATGATGAAACTGAAGCCGTCAATTGTCGTCCATTTCTAAATGATGATCATGGTAAATTTGAAGATTGGCTTATTGATAAAACAGATGAAGATGAAGAGGAAGATCATGTGGAACAGCCAGCAAGGAAAAAGAAACTACTAGATCGAAAGAAAAACAAAAAACCACACCGTGCTTGGACATCTGATGACTTGAATCCTCCAGAATTTGAAAATAAAAATAATATAAATACAGAAAAATTGTCTGATATACCTCTACAATATTTCTTAGATTTTTTAGTTATGAAATAATTGATCATATAATCGATCAAAGCAATTTATATCATACTCAAGTAACTCAGAAGTCATCGTTGAAATTAGATCGACAGGAATTTTTAGACTTTTTGGGAATTATTATATGGATGGGAATTATTGTTCTACCTGCAATTAGAGATTACTGGGAACAAAATACCCGAGTCAATAAGATTGTTTCTGTAATGACACGAAACAGATTTGAAAAAATTGGACGTTTTCTCCATTTTGTAAACAATGAAGAAATAAATTCTTCAACACAAGACATATTTTATAAGGTTCGTCCTATAATTAACTTTCTGAATGAAAGATTTCAGAAATACAAAGCTGAGAATGGCGTTTATTCTATTGACGAAAGTATAATACCTTTCAAAGGTAAAACTGCTGGGAATTTGCGTCAATACAACCCCAAGAAACCGACAAAATGGGGATTCAAAGTATTTGTATTAGCAGATTCCAATGGACAAGTTTATGCTACAATAATTTACCAAGGTGAATCAACCTTGACATTATTTGATGATACGGATATGAAACTAAGCAAGAAGGAAAAGACAATGGGTAAAGCTCCAGCAGTTGTCATTGCCTTACTAAAACATATTGATTACAAGAATATTACTTTATTTTGTGACAACTATTTCACGAATATAGAATTATTTGTATACTTGAAAAAAACCATGCAAGTAGTGACTACCGGGACTTTCCGTAGCAATCTAATAGAGAAATGCCCTCTAAAATGTGATAAGACACTCAAAGATGAAGGTAGAGGAAGCATTGACTATAAATCTTTTGATAATAAATTTATACTTGCCAAATTTTTTGATAATAAGCCGATTTATATCGGAAGCACTACATATGGTGTTCACCCTCAATCCACTTTGAGACGTTATTCAAAGGAACACAAGAAATGTATTCAAATCCAGTGCCCGAATGTTGTGTACGAATACAATAAAAATATGGGTGGAGTGGACAAGAGTAATTATCTCGTATCGCTATATACAGGGTGTCCCACCTAAGACTGGACAGCCGGTTTTCTCCTAAACTATTGGAGATAAAAATATTAAAAAAATAGGGAATTGCATGGTTCGAGGGGGCCAATTAATTAGCGCGAACGAATTTTTTTATCGATTATTATTTTAAAAGATACGATGGTCAAGTTCGGTTTTTCAAATGGAACTATTTTTTTTGAACACCTGAGTTGATAGTGCGTTCCAAGACAAATTCAATAAGCTTTAATGTATACACTTTATTTTCACTGGTTTTTAAGATATTGCGCTTGCAAATTTACTGATTTTCACTGGAAGAAAACTGTCTGGTATAGCACGGACAGGGGACGGTCTTACTGGCTCCACGGGTGGCACTGCCTTTTGAAATAGATACCTACCTGCCAAAGGTCTACGCCAGGCCCAAAGGCTGGACAATTTTTTTCCGTCAGAAATGCTAGTTAGGTAGGTACATCTGCGGTATCGAGAAGCGCACCGTTACTTTTATTTCGCACTTGCTTCTACGCTCGGATGGCCGGTTCTTTTGGGAGGGATGCAAGTTCGATTGGTTAGGTTAGGAGGAGTGAAAGTTGCTAGACTAAATTTCAATCATAGGGAGCAGATTGTATCAGAACCATTCGGATTTGCATTCCTCACAAACGGCTGCTCTCTTGAAGAGGCCCTCTTCACAGCAATGCCCACCTTCTCTCGCACGGAATACGTTAACGCTTGCTTTTGTTCTGATATTGAAGCTCGTGTTTATACTCGAGAGGACCACGCGTCGACAGCGGGCTACCCCTTTTCTTCCTGTGTCTCTCCACGAGCCGTGTTGACGGTGGATTGTAGGAGCGTAGATATCTGGATGCCAGTTATTGAATTCAGGAGACGATAGAAACATTTTATTACAAAACACACATGTACTATAATTAAAGTAAATCGTATTCCTCTCGGGCATGAGTACTGATGATGATCGAACTTGCGCCCCACTTCGCGCAGACCAATTACACGGAGGGTAGTCGGGTCACACACTGCCCAAATGATACAGGGTAATTCTGGAGCAACGCCCGTCAAGGAGATGCGCTGGTACCCCGTGGCGAGGACAGACCTTCGCATTGCCTCACCCGATTTTTATGGTTTTTTTTCCGGAAAAAGGTACGAATCTTGGGCCGAACGTAGCGAATTGAAGTCGACCCTCCGCAGTCGAGGGTGAATTATCCATTACAGCGTATTAAGAAACCCCTTTCTTCATCGTATCGAAAGGGAAGTGACGCCAATGGATTCCTTATGTTTTTCTGACGAAAATCATACCAAATGTCATACAAATCGCACTACTTTGACACAAGCAATTTGTATTCCTTATGTAAGAGTTGTCCGATTTCCACGACACTTGGCATGATTTTCATCGGAAATCCCCAAGGAATCCATCCGCGACACTTCCATATCCATACGATAAAGAATAAAGAATTATTTTATTTCCTAACCAGATTTGAAATTTCAACGCCTGTTTATACTTGAGAGATAAGGATTTATACTCGAGAGATAAGGAATCTGTCTTTAATTTGAAAGCAGGACGATGCAGGCGGAACCACGCGCACTCAACGGTGTACCCCTTTTCTTACTGTGTCTCTCCACGAGGCGTATTGACGGTGGATAATACTTTCCAATTCCTATATTTGTGGCATCTTTCTCGCGTGCGTCGGGACAAAAGCGAACTCAGAGCCAGACGAAAATTCATTCGCTCTTTACGATCGATAATTTATTATTTCTCTAAGAACGTTTCGACAATATCTGTTTGCCAAATTTGTAAAGGCCAATAAAAACGTGGTGACATTGTCCAGTCTGAGTTAATCCGTATATTGCTCTGTCGGTGGGTAGTGCGTACGATGACTTCGGACCCGTACTATGTACCGTTGCCTACCGCCGACGCGCGGCAAATCCGCTCATAAACCGCGACTCTGGCAAGACACCGCGGCCGATCAGTCCGGTTAGTTTTTGGTAACCAGATGTGGCATCCTCCACCTCTATTTCATCAGGGTAATTCTGGAGGTACGCCCGTCACCCCGTGGCAAAGACAACACCCCGCAGTGCCCATCGAATTTTATGGCTTTCGACCCTCGAAGGGTTTGGAATACCATTAAGAAGTGAGAAATGTTCAGGATTTCAAATGTTTGCTTCTTTTCTTCATCGTATCGAAGGGGAAGTGGCGCCAATGGATTCCTGGCGTTCCGTCGATTAAAATCATACCAAATTTCATGTAAATCGGACTATTTTTAACCAAGTCAAGTCAGCTTGAAATGATATAAATCGATATTCCATGGAATTTCCTTCATTATGGTCCGAATTGCGTCGTTCTTAGTGTCAGCTTCATCGGCGAAACATAAGGAATCGATAGGTGTCGTTTTTGCAAAGATCTGATGAGAAATGCGCAAGTCGAAGGTTTCTCACTTCTTATTAGGCATTCGAACCCCTTCGCGGGTGGAAAGCCATAAAATTCGGTCAGCCACTGCGAGGGGTTGTCCTCGCCACGGGGTACCAGGCCGCCGCATCTCCTTGACGGGCGTTGCACCATAATTACCCTGTATCTGATTAGGAAATAAAATAATTCTTTATTCTTTATCGTATGGATATGGAAGTGTCGCGGATGGATTCCTTGGGGATTTCCGATGAAAATCATGCCAAGTGTCGTGGAAATCGGACAACTCTTACATAAGGAATACAAATTGCTTGTGTCAAAGTAGTGCGATTTGTATGACATTTGGTATGATTTTCGTCAGAAAAACATAAGGAATCCATTGGCGTCACTTCCCTTTCGATACGATGAAGAAAGGGGTTTCTTAATACGCTGTAATGGATAATTCACCCTCGACTGCGGAGGGTCGACTTCAATTCGCTACGTTCGGCCCAAGATTCGTACCTTTTTCCGGAAAAAAAACCATAAAAATCGGGTGAGGCAATGCGAAGGTCTGTCCTCGCCACGGGGTACCAGCGCATCTCCTTGACGGGCGTTGCTCCAGAATTACCCTGTATCATTTGGGCAGTGTGTGACCCGACTACCCTCCGTGTAATTGGTCTGCGCGAAGTGGGGCGCAAGTTCGATCATCATCAGTACTCATGCCCGAGAGGAATACGATTTACTTTAATTATAGTACATGTGTGTTTTGTAATAAAATGTTTCTATCGTCTCCTGAATTCAATAACTGGCATCCAGATATCTACGCTCCTACAATCCACCGTCAACACGGCTCGTGGAGAGACACAGGAAGAAAAGGGGTAGCCCGCTGTCGACGCGTGGTCCTCTCGAGTATAAACACGAGCTTCAATATCAGAACAAAAGCAAGCGTTAACGTATTCCGTGCGAGAGAAGGTGGGCATTGCTGTGAAGAGGGCCTCTTCAAGAGAGCAGCCGTTTGTGAGGAATGCAAATCCGAATGGTTCTGATACAATCTGCTCCCTATGATTGAAATTTAGTCTAGCAACTTTCACTCCTCCTAACCTAACCAATCGAACTTGCATCCCTCCCAAAAGAACCGGCCATCCGAGCGTAGAAGCAAGTGCGAAATAAAAGTAACGGTGCGCTTCTCGATACCGCAGATGTACCTACCTAACTAGCATTTCTGACGGAAAAAAATTGTCCAGCCTTTGGGCCTGGCGTAGACCTTTGGCAGGTAGGTATCTATTTCAAAAGGCAGTGCCACCCGTGGAGCCAGTAAGACCGTCCCCTGTCCGTGCTATACCAGACAGTTTTCTTCCAGTGAAAATCAGTAAATTTGCAAGCGCAATATCTTAAAAACCAGTGAAAATAAAGTGTATACATTAAAGCTTATTGAATTTGTCTTGGAACGCACTATCAACTCAGGTGTTCAAAAAAAATAGTTCCATTTGAAAAACCGAACTTGACCATCGTATCTTTTAAAATAATAATCGATAAAAAAATTCGTTCGCGCTAATTAATTGGCCCCCTCGAACCATGCAATTCCCTATTTTTTTAATATTTTTATCTCCAATAGTTTAGGAGAAAACCGGCTGTCCAGTCTTAGGTGGGACACCCTGTAGATTGAAATACAATCTCGAAGGTGGTATATGCCCATTTTTTATTATTATATTGACATCTGTCTCACCAACGCATGGTTAGTCTACCGAAAGAAACAGACAAATATCTCATACAAAATATTTAGAATGCGTGTAGCTGACGATCTAATTCAATTGGGCAAAGAAAAAAGACGCCGTGGTCGTCCGTCAACTTCAAATTCAAGTTTGGAGAAGAAAAGGAAGAAGAAACCTTGTGTTTCGCATCCGTACAATGAAATACGTTTCGATTCTGTTGGACATTTTCCTGTTTACAAGGATGTTTCAGAGAGAGGAAGATGCAGATTATGTATCAAGGGAATTACATGTGTTACTTGTGTAAAATGTAGTGTCCGATTATGTTTTACAAGTAGTAGAAACTGTTTTCATGATTACCATCAGAAGAATGAACTATAATAATAATTATTGTTAATTTCAAAATATTATTTTTACAGTAAAAACTAATAATGAAACTCCTGAAAGTTTCTTTTATTTTCTTACCCCTTGACGCTTAATGTTGCATCTATGCAACATGAGTTTAAACGGCGAATATCCTATAAATAAGTTTGAAATCGATATTTTCCATTTGAAAATAACAAGATACAACATATATATCAGTCCCACAATTTTGAAATAACGGTTCAAGGGTCTGGGCGCTAGAGGGTTAATATTTCGGAAACTAATAAATACCCGAAGCTACAATTTTATATTTAGGGTTCACACCCCTCCCCACCTCACCCCCAAACCTCATCTCGAACGGCCACCGGTCCCTTTCGGAAGTATATCCCTAATATTTTACGAAAAAGGTTTTACTACTGTAATGTCACTTTCTGCATTGCCGACACAGCGTAGGATGAGATTATAGCACAGTTTGTACAGAATGAGAGAAGATAATAAGAATTGCCAAGTTTAGAAGGGATATTGATACGCAAATTAGTATTGTTTCATCAATTATTGAAATAAACTATGAAATAAAAAGACTTTACCTTTATTTGCCGTCGAATAAAAATAACCCAGAGTTAGTTTTATTTGAAACGCCACGGATGAATCAGTTTATTCGACGGGAATTCATCCGTCGGCTACACATAATTTTTTTAATCGAAGGCCTTCGTGAGGCCTTCTTGAAGGCATTCTTCCGGTCCCCCGAAGCTCGAGCCGAGCGACATTGTATCGCTCACCCAAACTGTGCCTTCAGAGATTACGGAGCAAAGCATTCGAAGCGTCTTGTATATTATAACCCAATTTTTATTGCATTTTGTATTTAGTTTAAGTTCTGTCTTACATATTCTATATTTAGTGTATATTGTACATTTATTCTATAGTTTTGTGTGTTGTATATTAATCGTATACTTTTTAAATCCATTAGTTCGGTTTATTAGACAATTTAGTTAAGTGTTTATTTTTATTTTTGTATTTTATACATGTGTATTATATTTCGCTTTATTTATAATCGGTGAGTTTGCTTAAAACATTTAGTCCTTGATTTAGGTATTTTCCAATGTTGATTGTTTAACAAAATTACGTATAGATTGCTTGAGGATTACAATGAATCACATCAATTTATTTTCCCTCGCTAAGAAATTAAGTAATCATGAGACAGCAATTGAGTGGTGTAGAGAAATTTAATTTATTTAATTTAATTTAATTTATTTTAAGTATATCAACGGGATAAACCCTTTGTTACAAAAAGTACAAATTACAGTCACACAAGCATAGAACAAATAATTAGGAAGTACAAAAGAAAAATAATTAAAGAAAGAGATAATTAAAGAAAGAAAAGCAGAGATGTAAGCGCAAAAGAACACAATAATTATAGTGAAAAAAAACAAAGAAATAGATATAAAAGAATCGTAGTAATAATAACAGCAGCAAAAATAATAGTACGAGTTAAGGTTAAAGGGAATGGGAACTACGAACAGCGATCAGAGCAGCGTGATTAAAGGAATTATATGCATTATTGAAGAAGTCAACCGAGTTACAATAACGATTGGAGGTTAATAGAAGTCGATTAAAACTATTATAATAGCCATAGAGTGTTCAATGTGACTCAGGAAGAAAGAGAGTATGTTTTCTAAGGTGCATAAAAGTAAGTTTCTCAAGGATATGAGGACATGAGATACAATGGTTGATGAGTTTATATACGAATAAAAGGTCGGCAACGGTAGGGCGTTGATCAAGGCTCATTAATCCAAAGCGCGACAGCATAAAGTCATAATTATGGCAAAATAAAGACATGCGTGATTCCGTAAGATATGATGCTAGTCTAAGAAACCTGTGCTGAACACCTTCGATTAATACACAGTGGCATTTATAATAGGGAGCCCAAATAATTTAACCATATTCGAGAATAGGGCGAACCAAGGAGCAATAGAGAGTCCGGAGTGTGGTAGTATTAGAGAATAACTTAGAGGTGCGGTGAATAAAACCTAGTATGCTGATAATGATAATGAAACGTTAAAGTACTAGAAAAGTGAATACCAAGGTCACGTATGGTTTCAACAGATAGCAGAAATGAGGTTTGAATAGAGTAAGGGAAAATTACTTTATTAGATTTACGGCTGAAACGTATAACACGACACTTAGAAAAGTTAAAACCAAGTTTATTACGCGAGCACCATAAGGAAAGTCTATCCAAATCAGACTGTATTAAAAGAGCATCAGACACAGTCGTAACTTGTCTATAAATCTTTAGATCGTCTGCAAAAAGTAAAAATTTACAATGTAAAAAGGCTTCAGCTATATCATTGATGTACAGAACAAATAGAAGCGGACCCAAGTGAGATCCCTGGGGAACACCAGAAAGAACAGCAATCTCCTTAGATAGAAAATTATTATACTTAACTATCTGAATTCTGTTAGTCAAATAGCTGGAGAGCCAGGCAAGAAATGCACCATGGAGGCCGAGGGAGTGAAGTTTAGAAAGAAGGGTCGGATGGTCAACAGTATCAAAAGCTTTACGTAGGTCGGTATAGATGGCATTCACCTGTAGACCACTTTCTAAGCAATTAGACAGGAAATGATTATAAGCAAGGAGATTGGTTACAGTAGAACGACCGGACATAAAGCCATGTTGCTCATCAATAATCAAGTTCTTACAAATAAAAGATAGCTTATTTGACACAATGCTTTCAAATATTTTAGGCATAATATTCTGCAAACTAATAGGCCTGTAGGAACTAGCAAGTGATTTATTACCACCCTTAAATATAGGGGAGACTAAGCAGGTCTTCCACAAAGAAGGAAATATTCCAGAACTTAAGGATTTTTTGAATATAATAAAGAGGATGCGAGCCATAATGAATTTGCAAGATTAACAAAGATCGGGGGGATGCCATCAATACCAGGACCCTTATTAACATCGAGGAGTTGAATCTGAGATAGTACCTCACTAATTGCGATCTCAATGTTAGAGACGTCAATGGTACTATTGAAGGAGAAGGAAGGCGGCGATTCAGAGCTACAGGAGTAAACAGAGCCAAAATAATCCGCAAATGTATCGGCAATTGAATGATCAGTGTTGGATACCTGGTCGTTAAATGAAATGTGGGAAGGGCGAGAAGAGTCATTTTTAAGGTTATGAACAAATTTCCAAAAAGTTCTGGGCTGATTAAGAAGAGTATTTTCAGATTTGGAAGCGAAAAAATGCCAACAGTTTAGGGAGGTGGTTTTGCATTGGGACCTACGATTAGAAAAAACTAGATAATCGGAAAAGGAGTTAGAAAGTTTAAAGCGACGATGAGCGATTTTTTTTTGCCTAATAAGTGAAACAAGTTTACGGGAAAACCAGATAGGGTAGGAAGAGATTATGGAAGACGAGGAAGGTACAAAGGTTTCAATAGCATAATTACGATGAGAATAAAGGATATCTACAGATTCATCCACGGATAAGGGAAAAAGGAGGACATCCCAATCAATAGAAGCAAAATAATCATTGATGCCGACGTAATCAGCCGAATTAAAGCTTCTGCGATGAATCACCTTGGGAGGAGAGGAAGAATTAACAGAAAGAGAAAGACTAAAAGAAATGGAAGGATGGTATGGATCCTCAGGAAGAAGGGGCTCAGGAGCAGGGATAGTGCGAAGATTCGGAAATGACGAAAGAACAAGATCAAGGAGCTTACCATTATTATTAGCCACAGAGTTCACTTGCGAAAAATTTAAAAAGCTAATACATTCACGGATAATGTTCAAAGGAGAAGGTTGGATGTTACTGTGGTCGGGAAATGCTAAACGAGAAGGAGTGATATGGATAGAAAAGTCAGGGAGATTGTAATCACCGGCTATAATAAAGTCAGCATTGGGAAAACGGTGGGATAGGACTTCAATAGTTTGAGAGTGAAGCTGATATTGTATATGTGAGGAGTGAGGGGGAATATAAACAGAACCGATAATAACAGTGCGTGAGCCAAGCTGCAACTCTACAAAAAGTTGTTCAATTGAATTAACGGAAAGTTCAATTTGCCGGCATAAATATGAATTCTTAACCGCAATCAAGAGACCACCACCTCTAAGAAGATTGCTAGTATCTATGTTTCTGTCACAGCGGAAAATATTATAAGAGGAGAAGCCCAATTCACCGTTAGAGATACCACTATGTAGCCATGTTTCAGACAGAATAAATACATCGTAAGCATTTGATAGAGTAGAAAGAGAACAGCGTAATTCAGATAGTTTAGAACGAAGACCGCGCACATTTTGATAAAAAAACAAAGGGTGAAAATTGAGTTAATTCCACGGGAAAAATGGTGCATAAGACACAAAAGGCCAATGGTATATGTTGAAGATGAAGGAGGTTTAGGCCGTTTTCGATGTCGCAAACATAATAAATACAATCATAGCATTGCAGTAGCGCATAATACATGGTTATTATTGTTATTATGCTTTTTATTATCCAATTTGTATTACACATTTCAACTGCCTTCATGTTGAAAATGTATTTATATTATATTCTATTGTTTATTTTACATGAAAATAGGTTCGAACGTTGCCATATAAGCATTGAAAGCTGCTTGATAATAACATACGCTTTTGCTTGGCGGTTTTCTTTTGAGCAAACTATGCATGAGTGCAGTATTGTTAATGGACAGATAGTTTCTTCTGAAACAATTGCAGATAGATTTTCGTTCTGCAGAGAGGTGTGCACTATAGCCCTCGATAAAGAATATGTTACAGAGGGACTACTCGGTGGTGTTGGAAAAGTGGTAGAAATTGACGAGTGCAAAATTGGACGAAGGAAATTTGAAAAAGGACGTTTCCGGGAAGAATCATGGATCCTTGGTATGATAGAGCTATGTACTTACAAATATTCTGATTAACACATATTATATTTAGTTTAGGTTTGTTTCGATTTTGGATCCTTATTTACTAAGAGGCAGAACTCAGCGTGTGTGCTTAATTATGAATTACAATTAACTTAGAAATAGTGATCAACTTGAGGGGGTCGGCCATCTGGGGGATGTGTTTAATTCTGTCTCTGGATACCTCGGGGCGCGAAGCCCCCCCAGGTGGATAACACGTGGAAATGTGGTTGAAAAATATTACTTTTCCCTATTTAGGGAATTGTAACTTTTTCAATCTCATCAGTACCTTTCAATTGCATTTATGTTTAATTTCTATTCGATTGGTATTGCTGTATCTACCTTTGGGTTATTAATGATACACTCGCGACACAATACAAGAATACAAACTTTTATTTATTCACAACTGTAAACTACAGTATGAGCTTCGTCGGATAGCCCGTCGACATCTGATCTCCCCGATGCCGTGCTCTCAAGACGAGCTCCGACGAGCTCCCCCCCCCCCCCCCTCCCCAATACAATATACATTTCTCAAGTTACCGCACTCTCCCCCGCTTACAATAAAAATCATGACACACTTATGTATTATAACACAGTACAACAAATTTTGACTTTTTTTCGGACTTGTAACATTCAATAGCTGTTTCTTATAGGTTTTCGTGCCCTGAAAACGAATCCGCAACCCGTTTGTCGCCATCACCCTCAGTTTTTGAGAAAATCGATTTTGAAAAAAACCGCAAATTTTCAACTTTGAACATTTTTTGTGTCAAAACGGTAATAGTTATTCGATTGTTCGTAGCGTCAAATTATTCTATGAACCCTCACGAATACAAAGATATAAGTTATTATTGCATTATGAACATTTAAATATGTTTAAACAACGATCAAAGAGAAAAGGACACCCGAAATGCACCCATTTTTCCAGATATCTTTCAATTTATTTCCAAAACTAAGGGTCTGAGACGAAATCTGACCATCCCACGCGATGCAGCAGACATTGTTCCTTCGGAAAGCGTCTACAGAAGTGATAAGTCTCGTTTCGTTTTCAATACAGAAGCGAAATAGTTTGGCAAAACGCGCGGTGCCGACAGTGGTAGTCACGCGCCTTAAGGGGGTAGACACGTCACGTGACCTGGCCGATTCGGCAGGTCGGTATTACAGCAGGTTTTTTCTGCACAGAAATGGTAATACCGATAGATCGCCGATTGCCCGGTAAACGCGAGAGGGAGCTGTTTGCTATTTCCGTATTTTATTCTGAATAAGGAAAGAAATTCTCAGCTGTTGCGTTGTACTTATAAAAATTTAAACGGAAGTCGGCTGGTACTGCAAACGTAGAAAATTCATTTTACATTTTAATTACTTGAAATGTGCTTATGCTACAATATTCTACGTTAGCAGTAAGGAATTATAAATGAAAAGGGAAAATAGATGAGGGGATGTCCCAAAAAATGAAGTTTGTTAGGTTAGACATTTTTTTACTAGCAAAGCACCGAAACAGAACATGAAATACAATTATTACACGTCCTATGCAGAAAGCAGTTATGAACAAACATTATATATAAAATTGTAAGGGATCGATTGACGTCACTTTTGCAAAGATCTGATTAGAAATTGCAGAACTTCAGATTCGTCACTGCTTAGCGTGCAACATTGTATAGTCCCGCTGGTTTCGAGCGTCGAAGCCCACGAAACTCAGCGAGACACATGATTGTTGGCGAGCATCGCGTTTGACGATTCTAGCTACAGAATCACCCCGTATAAATGCTAAGAAACGATAGTGTGAAGCGGCGTGCGTTTCAACTGCACATTGACAATATCGTAGATTCTAGGGCCTAGAATATTAGCTCCGTATTACGATGTTCTTCACCAGAGCACTGCATTACTGATGAAAATGATGCCAAACATGGAGCAATTCGGTCTATTTTTAGTGAACGTAGTGTGTGTGTCCTAATCATGTATTCATAAGAAAAAATAGACCGAATTGCTTCGCGTCTCGACTCATTTTCGTGGACATAAACTCACGAATCCATCGGTGGTAACACTCTTATCAAGGTGTAGTGAGAAATATGAACAATTTCATATTCAGTACTGTATGACTCAAGTCGCCGTCGACCGAGGGCCCTAATAAATGTGCATTTATTTGAGAAACCAAAGCCGTGTCACTCGTGACACCTACTCGCGAACAGATACATATATGTATGTACGAGAAGAAGTAATGCAATTTCCCGATGACTTGAAGCAACATTTCAATAGGTAAATGCATGAAACTCTGGGATCAGGAATTCCCAACCAAGTGATGCATATGTAAGAACTGGCGAAATTCAACAATAGTTTGTCGTCTAAATTTTACAATTAAAGTATTTATTTGACGCGAATATACATATGTAAAGTTTGTCAGCAAAGTCTTTCTCGATTTGAGTTCTATAGAAGGCTGACTTTCCTTCGCCATGCAAAGTCCTCTCTTGTCCTTCACACTAGCAATCATGCAACTCGCTGAGTTTCGTGGGTTTCGACGCTCGAATCCAGCGGGGCCATACAATGTTACGCACTAAGCAGTGACAAATCTTCAGTTCTGCATTTCTAATCAGATCTTTGCGAAAGTGACGTGAATCGATTCGTCGTGTTTTCTCGATCAAATTGGCCCCAACAATGATATTATTCGGACCATAATTAAGGAAATTACGTGAAATTTGTTTGCAGAATTGGAAGCCCGTTTCGTTAAAAATAGTCTGATTTAAATTATTTTCTGTCAATTTAATCGGGAGAATGCCAGGAATCCATTTGTGTCACTTTCATATTGATACGATGAAAAAAAAAACAAATTCTGTTTCTATATAATCGATGACACATCGCTGAGCAACGGCGATCTCGTGCGGCTCGGGCCACAAAGGTTCTCGTCAGTTATTCGAGCATCTAAGATCGTTACGGGCTCTGTTTGGTGTACACGGTACGGACTTTTCGCTATCCCCACCACTTCTGTCTCACTCTTGTCCGGCGAAGGCGAGAGCGAGATGGAAAGAGAGCGAGCGAAGGCACTGAAAGCGAGCAAGGACAGTACGAGACAGACGACGCGTTGATATTTTGTCTCGCTCCGTCTTTCGGACGCCTGACACTCCGTCCTTTGTATGCGCGACGGGCGTGCACGATGGTCGCAAGTGCTTACGGTGAGCACGGGAACCGCTTCGCAAAAACTTGACGCAGGCCCGGCATAAGTCTTTTTTGCGCCCTAAGCGAACTTGTCAAATTGCGCCCTTTATTATATTACATTTATTTGAGATTATTTATGACTTTACTCTGCAAAATTAGGCAACTGCTAGGGCGTAAGGTTGACAAGAAATGCAAAATGGCCTTTTCATTGTTGGCATTGTTGAAAATAAATTTTTAAATGAAATACTACAAATTATACTACAACGGTTTTAAACTACGAGTAGAGTAAGGTCATGAAGAAGCTCAATTAATGTATTATAATAAATGGCGGAATTTGTCAAGCTCGCTTATGGCGCAAAAAAGACTCGTGCCGTGCCTGGCTATCTGACCGTGGCGCGGATGCATCGAACAGTCACGATTCCATCTGAGCACTCGCGCCCGTCGCGTATACTCCCACCATAGGTACCGCTTAGCTGCCTCGGTGCTTCTGTTTGCAACGTTTTCTGACTCGCTCTCGTTCCATCTCACTCTCGCCTTCGCAGAACAAGAGTGAGCCAGAAGTGGAGGGGATAGCGCCAAGCTTCTGTTGTGTATAGGCCAAACCGAGCTGCAGCGTAGAAATACACACATCAGAATAGGTGTGCCTTAGCTCCGAAAAAATTCAGGAGCTTTATTGGTCAGAACATTGATTCTTTCTCGATAGCTTCATCTCGTATTAGTCATGACAGCCACACGGCTACGTTCAGACGGAGCCGCGCAGCATTCCCGTTACCCCACCATACCCTTGGGTGGCCGCGTAACTCCAACAGACAAATCCACGATCGTCAGATAGTGGTCGCTGATTTCTCCTCGATCGCTGTTCGCGAAAACGAATCGACCGACCAATATATCTGAATACGACCTTAGGATAAAGATATAATGAAAGATGAAAAATTATTCGAAGCTCAAGATGAAACGCTTTCGAATAAACAAAGGAATCTAATAAATACCCGGAGCTAAATAAAATTTTAGATTTAGGGTACACACACCCTACCCCAAACATCGTGTCGATTGGCCACTGGGGCCATTCGGAAGTATATTCTTTTATTTAAATAATGCCCATCTCTGCATAGGACCGTAAAGAATTACAAAAAAAATCAGGGAGTCAACTGTTGACTGATTTAGAGACTTTTCCTTGTTGTATGTTATATGCAATAGTCGGAAGAATAATAATAAGAGCAATAATTGCATATAATTGGTGTAACTTCCACATTCTGAAAATATGATATCAGTAAATCAATATTTCCAGTATTAGTAAAAAAGTTCCAATCTCTTTTTTTATTTTAAATAATGTGGCCATATAATTATAACATAAATTCCACAGCGGTTTCAAGTGATGTATGTGTTACAATAAAAGCGTTAATTTACTAAATGTACACAGTTCCCAGCAGTTATATGCCTAAAATGCATATAACCTAACCTACAATCGTCCGAAAATTCATACATTGACTGCATCACGCTTTTACTGTGGCTTGTGTATCCAGCTAACGCTTCAGTTTTGCTATGACTCCACGTTGGCAGTCCTCCCGAGTAGGCGCCATCTCGTGTCTACTAGCTCAACTAAATTTGTCACGTGACTTGCTCTGTATTATCGCCAATATGGCGGAACTCGTAATTGGGAATGCAATTACGGGAATACGCTTTTCGTCCTTATATGAGCAGATTTTGAGCTGGGTGAGGTCTCATTCGAAAGAGGAAAGTTCAGTGCAGCGCGCTCTGGTCATCGTTTGAGTCACAAGACTCTTTTAGTGACCTAAAAATACGTTGGTTCATGCGGGTGTATTTTTTCGATTTTTGCTCTACTTTGAACACTCATATTATTAGATATCAACACAATCTCGTCGAACCATGACCAGAGCGCGCTGCACTGAACCTTTCTCTTTCGAATGAGACCTCGCCAAGCCCAAAATTCGCTCATATAAGGACGAAAAGCGTATTCTACTAAACCCATGTTTCGGGCCAGATTGTGTCGGTATACAGCGCGCTGCATTACCCGTGTCTACCCCCTTAAGCGATTATGTTGCGCTGAGCGGCAGTGGATCGCGCGTCGCCATTGACTACCGCTGTAACGTCCCACGGGGACTCGAATCAATAATTACCGACCGTCGATAAAGTAGAACTGTACTACATTACCGCAGAGCCAACCTATGTTACCGCGCACAAGCATTGTACATACTTTAAGATATAAATTATAATCTAAGCAAATATTAGAGAAACAAATATTATAGAAATGTTAAGAATAATTAATTAGACATACTGCCAAAAGTGCAACACATAATAATATGTATTAAGTGAGCAAAATACAAAATAACGAATAAAGACTTACTGCGCATGCGCCAGCCCGCCAATTTTCTAGTATAAAAAGAGGCGTGCGCAGCACCGAGCGCGCTCATTCGAATACGAACACGTCCCTGCGACCAACGAATGCTAGTTCCTAGAGGCAGCTTGAGTACTATCCAGCAGAATTACAGCACGCTCCGGAAACGGCAGCGACTGGTTCTCAGTGTACAAAGGTACTTAGAGCTCCTTTCTGGATCTTCCATTCAAGGTTGAGAACTTTGTCTTCACGGAGGTTTCAAGCGTTGCTCCTATTAGTAGGCAGCAGCTTAGCTTCTTAGCGAAGGCATGGTCTACGGAACAATAGAGTACAAACCCTGCCACGAGTGTCGGGAACTGCTCCGGAAACGGTAGCGGCCGCCCTCACAGCAGAAGTATAGAATACGAACTCTGTCAAAAGTTTCGGGAACCGCTCCGGCAACGGCAGCGGCCGAGCTAACTACAGAAGCACATACTTATATACATATATTTAACTTAATTAGCGCAATTAATTAGCATAGACAAAAAACATAAAAAACACATATATAATCGTAGTCGTAAGCAATATTATAATCATTATTAGAATTAAGTGTTATTTTTTAATAAAGACATTGTTAAGTTTAAGTTGGATTTTATTCCTTAACTCTGACAACGAACCCCCACCTATCCTATACTCGAGGGGACGCCGCTCTCCTCTCGAGAACCTGAAGCGTTTCAGAAGTCTCCGGACAACCGGACGTTACACCGCTGTCAACATCGCGCGTTTTGCCAAACTATTTCGCTTCTGTATTGAAAACAAAACGAGACTTACCACTTCTGCCGACGCTTTCCGAAGGAACAATGTCTGCTGCATCGCGTGGAATGGTCAGATTTCGTCTCAGACCCTTAGTTATGGAAATAAATTGAACGATATCCGCAAAAATTTGTGCATTTCGGGTGTCCTTTTCCCTTTGATCGTTGTTTAAACTAATTTAAATGTGCATAATGCAATAATAACTTATATCGCTGTATTCGGGAGGGTTCATAGAATAATTTGACGTAACGAACAATCGAATAACTATTACCGTTTTAACAAAAAAAATGTTCAAAGTTGAAAATTTGCAGTTTTTTTCAAAATCGATTTTCTCAAAAACTGAGGGTGATGGCGACAAACGGGTTGCGGATTCGTTTTCAGGGCACGAAAACCTATAAGAAACGGCTATTGAATGTTACAAGTCCAGATGGCTGTTGTACTGTGTAATCGAATCGCTGCCTACTCACTTATTCTAATAATATTAACTGCTAACCTACCTTCTCTCTCTAACTGTTTTTCTTTCAATCTCTCTGATCTACGCCCTACCTGTTCCTGCGTTTCCACTGCTTTGTTTGGCCCTTGTTCAAGCTGATCACATTGCATATTTATATCCTCATTGCTACATTCTCTTATTTGGTTGCTGTGCCGTTTCCAAATTATGTCCGGTGCAACCTCAACCCTAAACGTGACGCCAGGTATTATTTCTTCTATTACCCGTGCTTTTATCCATGATTCTTTCCCTTTTCCCCTATAATCTGTGACCATTACTGTGTCACCTATGTCAAAATTTATCGCTCTCGCCCCTTTGTGATTTCGCACTTGTCTATTCTGGGCCATATAAATTGTGTCTTTGATTTCTCTAGGCCTTAACAATGAAAAACGCGTTCGTAATTCGCGACCTAAAAATATCTTCGTTGGCGTTTGCTGTGTCGCACTATGTGGTGTTGAGCGATAGTCCACTAAAAATTGTTTGATCGCATCATTTAAATTAAGTCCGTTATTCATTATGCATTTTACCTTACGTTTAAATGTGTCAACCAAGTTTTCAGCAGATCCATTAGTTGCAGGGCAGTGAGGTGGGCTTGTACTATGGCGTATATCGCCTTGCTTCATGAGTTCACGAAATTTTTGACCGACAAATGATTGAAAGTTGTCTGTGACGACACGCGCTGGGTAACCAAATCGTGAAAATAATTCGTTAAAAACTTGTACCGTTTCATTTTCAGTCATATTATGCATAATGAAAGCTTCGGGCCATTTCGAGTGACTATCAATTATGAGCAGTACCATTTTATGATGCAAAGGTCCTAAAAAGTCAGCATGAATTCTATGCCAAGGCATTGTTGGCCAAACCCAAGGAGTCAGCGGAATTTTGACTGGCTTTTTCTTGGTTTGCAAACATGCCATACATGATCGCGTAATCTCGGTAATGTCTTCATCCAATTTTGGCCACCATACGAATCCTCGCGCTAAAGCTTTCATTTTGCTTATTCCAAAATGACTAAAATGTAACTCTTTTAAAACTAGCTTTTGTAATTTTTTTGGTATTACTACTCTATGCCCACATAATAAACAATTACTCTCCACTGATAAAGAATCCCTTTTTCGCCAAAAAGTTTTTATCTGATCTTCTTTTGGTTCCTTTTCAGGCCACCCATCTGTGCAATAAGCAATAATTTTACACAGTACTTTATCTTCTCGCGTATTTCTTTGTACCATTTTCCAATTTAAACTCGCAAAATCATATGATTTTATAGATTTTAGAAAAACTTCAGGGATGTCTTCTAGGATTGGAAATTTACATTTATTCACTTCTTCACTATTTATTGGCAATCTACTTAACCAATCGGCATAATTATCTTTACCCTTGATATGCCTTATTTTATACCTGAAAGCTGACAAAAACGCTGCCCAGCGCTGTAATCGAGCTGCTGCTATCGTTGGTATTGATTTTTCTGGACTAAATATTCTAGTCAAAGCCGCGTTATCTGTTTGTAATATGAATTCGTATCCAAATAGAAATTCGTAAAATGTTTTAATACCAAAAATTATTGCAAGCCCTTCGCGATCTAATTGTGAATAGTTGCGTTCACACGCGCTTAATGTACGACTTGCATATTGTATCGGGCGATCAGTATTATTGTTCTCTTTGTGTGCTAATATAGCCGAAATACCACATGGTGCCGCGTCACATGTCAAGACTATTTGTTTCTTCGGATCAAAATGAACCAACACATGCTTCGATGTTAATTCAGCTTTAATTTTTTCGAAAGATTTTTCACATCTTTCCGTCCAATTAAATCCATTTCTTTTTTCTAAACATTCGTATAACGGTTTCAATTTTACTGCTAAATTTAGTAAAAAATTTAGAGTAATAGTTTATTGATCCCAGGAAACTACGCAGTTGTGGAACGTCTTTAGGTCGGGGTGCTTTTTGTACGCATTCAATTTTTTCGTCTATCGGATAAATGCCATTTTTATCGATTTTGTGCCCTAAATATTTAATCTCTTTTTGCAAAAATTTACATTTCTTTTTATTTACTTTCAATCTTGCATTATCTAATCTTCGCAACACTTCATATAAACGCTCAAAATGTATATTCTCTGTCGGTCCAGTTACTACGATATCGTCAATTAGCACTGCTACTCCTGCTATTTTCTCCTGCCCATTAATAATGTTGTTATTTTTCTTTGAAATGATCCTGGTCCCGTAGCTACACCGTATAACATTCTTAAACATTTAAATAACCCTATGTGTGTAGAGATAACTAAAATTTCTTGAGACTCTGTATCAAGCGGTATTTGTAAAAAAGCTTCTGAAAAATCAATTATTGTGTATTTTTCACCCCCTGCCAAAATAGAAAATATATCTTCCGTTCTAGCTAATGGGAAATGATCTATTATTAAATGTTGATTTACTGTAATTTTGTAATTGCCTACTATTCGTAACGATCCATCCTTTTTCAATAATGGTATTATGGGTGTTCCCCATTCGCTGTATTCAATCGGCTCAATAATCTTGTTTACTTTTAAACGATTCAATTCTGCTTCTACTAACGGTTTCAACGAAAAGGGGACTTTATAGGGTTGTATAAATTTTGGCTTTGCCGTCTCTTTAAGTTGCAGTTTCAAGGTACCTTTTGTAAATAATCCGAATCCTGGTTCAAAATTTTTATGAAATTTCGCTTGTAATTTCTCTAATTTGTTTTCGATTTTTTCCTTTATGTGGTGAACGACATTTTTTTGCTCGTCACATGAGAACTTTGGCGGTCACATGCCTAAAGGCGGGATCTCCTACCCGCGATTGGTCGCAGTATACTCCTGCAATGGGAAAGCATGTATCTGTTCTCCTACAAGCGACTGCGATCCTCGGGTATGCGCCAGACATAGGAGCCTGACGCGAGTCTGTTTGAGTACCAGCCTAGGCTACTCGAGAGGCAACACAATGCGAGGAGGGTCTGTTTCCCATTATACCTAGACGCAGGCTGGCATTGCGACCACCGGTCGCTAGACTCCTCCTGGAGGGAGTCTAGCGACTAGTCGCACTGCGACCCATTGCCACAGTATGACAGAATCCCAAGAAATAAGGAAAGAAGTCAGAATTCAAAAGATATGTATTTTTATGTTACCTGTAGACTACTAATATGAGCACCTAAAAACGGTAAAAATATCATGACGCCTACTTCTGATCTGTGTGCAAACACGTGTTTATGATTGTATGTATTTTTCGTGCAGAATTTTAAATCGAGTCTTTTAATTTTTGGTGATATAAAAGAAAACAATTTTTGGAGTCCCAAATGAGTAGTGTCTATTCTGTTAAGTAATAGCAAATAATTAGTTATATACATTTTTTTTCCATAAGAAACCAATTGAAAAATTGTCAGCAATCATCCCTTTTTAGTTCCACTTCCGGAAACTTCTGAACAAATTTTTTGTTTGTTTTCTAATCAACATAATCTAGACCTTGCTACTGCGGAAAAAGCATTCGCGAATATTTGGCAGTTATGGATTAAATACGTGTATTCTATGTCGCACAGTGGGGGCAAATCCCCAAAAATGGGAAAAAATGCAACATCCTGTATTTTGCAATTTAAAAATGCCGAATATTATTAAGGAAATTGATACTAAAAGTGTTAATATATAAGTTTGACGTCATTTAAGAAAATAACGTCAATTCGTCATGATTTAGCGTCAATAGTTCCAATAAAACTACAAGAATTTGATAAATATGCCGTGGAAAGTGCAATGTTCCTATCGACACACGCGCGAAGTTCCATGATGTAGCGTGATGAGTGATGCCCTAAACGGATTGTTAGCGAGCCACGGTTTACTACAGCTTTATGACACTAGACCTTTGGCCCCCTACACGATATACAGTAATTAGGAAACATCTGCCAAGTAACTTCCAGAACAGCGGAACAATTTTTAGGATTAATCCCCAATTGCTACAAGCTAATTCCTCTACGTTCGGCAGGCAATAAACCGTGTTTCGTTCCAGTATAAAAGAATAATAAGTATGGTTGGAATGTTGACCGTGACGAAAATTAATTTTAAGGTCCGCACAATTACCAAAAGAAGAAGATTTTCTTATGTTAGATCGAAGAATGTTTCCTTGGCAATGGTGTAGGAAACGAAATTATTCTGCAGAAAGACCAGTACGCCTCGCGGAGAGCCGCAGGAAGAAAAGGGGGGGTCCGCTGACTGCGCGTGATACCTAATCTCTCGAATATAAACACGCGTTGGAATATCAAAATAAAAGCACGCGCTGACGTATTCGGTGCAAGAGAACGTGTGCCATAGGGAGGAGATATTACGGTGCAGTGGTGGAAAGTTGCCGTTTCAAAGGAATGCAGGACCCACTGGACATAATATAATCTCCTCCCTATACCTTGCGTGTTTATTCTCGAGAAATAAGAGATCGGTCCTGAATTTGTCGGGAGGATCAAGCAGGCGGCATCCCGCACAGTCAGCGGACTACCTCTCTTCTACCCCTTCGCGTGGCGTATTGATGTTGGATAATACTTTTTAATTGCTATATGGGTATCATCTTTGTCACATCTTGCATATGTAGATATTATAACAAGTGACTAGCACGGTGAAATAGGGTTCAACGAGACGACCACCGTTTGTCGTTTATGTACCTGACTTCTTGGAGGCCTCGATATGTAATTTACAACCTCATGCGACATTAAATGACCTAATGTTCGAACTTCTTTACTTCGTCTCAACAAATGATATCGTATTATGAATATAAATGCATGCCAATGAAAGAATACCCATCCATAACCAGGTATAACGATAATGAGAATTCGTACAGTACCTACAAGGTTTCTGCTTTCAACTAATTTATATTTTTCACTTCATTGTATAAAGAAGAGAAAATGACATGAAAGTAATTGTTGTTTTGATATAATTATGAAACTAACATTTTGGAAACATCGTTCTTCGAGAAGGGGGGACCCTCTCTCTCTGTTGACGAAGTGAGGGAAGAAAATATCTACCACATTTGGTTCCAAAATACATATGTACTATCCACTGAAAGAGCAATATACGGATTAACTCAGGCTGTAGAATGCCTAAAGTTCTTAAAGACCCACCACGTTCTTGATTGCCATTTAGAAATGTGGCAAACGGATATTGTAGAAACGTTCTTGGGAAAATATGAATATTACCGCTCGTAAACAACGAATGAATTTTCACCTCGCTGTGAAAAATTCATCAGGGTGATCGGTCAGAGCGTCTCGCCAGGGTCGCGGTTTATGACCGTATGGTCCCGCGAGCCGGTGGTAGACAACGGTACGTGCCGGTCCCAAGTCCCTGTGTAGCACCCGGTGACAGAGCAATCAACGGATTAACTCAGTGCGAAGAAAGTTCAAACCCCTGCAAAGAAACGGCACGGTGTCGAATGTCCCTGTTCGACATCAGGTACACAAATACTTCCCGACGAACGCTTCGAAAACAAGCAATTATTGCCTACCGTAAACGAATGAAGAAATTTCGCTTCGAAAAATTCTAAATTACCGGCTGTAAAAGATAATTGGAATTTCCGCCTCGCTCTAAGCCCACTTTTGTCCCACAAGGCAAAACATGCAGAAATATTTTTAAACCTGTATCCATGTTATCCTATATAACCAAACACTGTTTACAAAGTGTTGATACATTCCTGCGAAAATATAAAATATTTTGGCAACCTTGCAATCGGCCAATTAGGTGGAGAGACTCAAGATGAAGTCAGAAATAAAGATTTTAAAAATTATAGAACAAATTGTAGGTCAAAAGATTCCCACTGGAATACAGATGAAGGTGTTTTAAACTTTTTATGCATTTCTGTAGATCCAGTAATAGTTTTCTATCTTTGCCGAAAGAAAATCAAACACCTTTTTTTATGAAGTAGCTTAATATGATTCGGCATTTCGATTGCGAAAAATGGCATGTTGAATAATTTCTCTATTTCTTAAGATTCCGGTCCACTGTGCGTTGGGATAAAAGCGGGCTCAAAGTGAAGCGTGAAGTCATTCATTGCTTTCGACCGGTAATTTCATATTGCCCCAAGAATGTTTCGACAACATCTGTTTGCCAGTATCTCTAAAGGGCAATCAAGAACGTTGTGCTGTCTTTGATAATTTTAGGCATTCTTCAGTCTGAGTTAATCCGTATATTACTCTGTCGGTGGGTAGTGCGTACGATGACTTCGTGACGCTTCTTATTATATCTTCTCTGAGCGGGCAATTTGATTTCAAGTCGGCTCGGCAAAACTCGGACGCGATCGGCTCGAAAGCCAGCTATTACGAGAGGACCGAGACGAAAAGAATTATGTATATAATTTATATCAATACCAGAGTGATAAGTTTTTACCTTTCTGTCTCCTGTTGAATCATAATTTGTATCTTATTATTTATTTACATATATATGTATTTTCATTCCTACCAAATAGTCTGTGAATACTGAACATGTCCATGTACGTACTTAAATAAATACCATGTTCAGAACTTGGGAAGAAGACTATTTTTATATCGACAATATTTTAAAATTTTAATAAAATATACTTCATACTTAGTACTTTATGTAAAGGGGATATATAGGGTATTATCTTTTTCGGGATAGGTTCAGATTTAAAATAGAAAACGTACGAACAACTATAAGCATACAGAAAGGAATATTTCCTGGATGTTTCATAGTAACAACAATATACAGGAAGGCGAATATTTTATTATTTCAAATTAACGTGTAAGAAACATAATTTTTCTATGTTCTCGGGTAATAATTTTGATCTATTACTGGTAACGATATCGTCCGATCGCGTCCGAGTTTTGCCGAGCCGACCTGAAATCAAATTGCCCGCTCATGGTGGCTATGCTTGTAGCCCGAATCGAGTCTCGGGACCCCGCTCGATCCCGCCCGAAAGTTTCCGGCCCGTCCCGAGCACACCTCTGGTCGCAGGCAAGGAGATTCAGCCTAGGGCCAGTCGCTGGGTCAAATCGCTGCGACTAATCGCAGCGACCAATCGCGGGTAGGAGATCCCGCCTTAATTCATTTAACCACCCTCTACAAATAATTGGATTTCCGCCTTTATTTATGATATACAAAGTTTGATTGTCTATGCGCTTATGTCGTTCAATAGTCACATTTATTGAGCCTATCGAAGTAATGATTTTACCATCGTACGCTCGTAACATTAAATTAGGCTTATCGATAGGTACATTTGGGAAATATTGTTTGTATACGTCCATTGATATTGCTGAGATTAATGCGCCCGAATCAATTTCCATTGTTAATGGAATTTTATTTACTTTGATAGTTTCAAAATGTGGGGGAACACTATTTTCTTTTATTAAATTTAAATTGAACTGTTTGATCATGTAAAAATCATTCGCATATCTGTCAACCTCAGCATTATCGTCATCACCTTCCTTATTTGTAAAGAGCCTTTCATTTGAACTTTCAACCTCCTCATTTTCAATTTTTTTCAAACTGGTATTTTTATTGATTTTTGAATTCTTGTTCTGTGGACACATTTTGAATAAATGGCCTTGGCTGCCGCATTCACTGCAAAATTTAAATCTTAATGTAGATTGAAATTTCAAATGATTACCTTTACCACAACAGAAGCAGATATTCGACTCGCTTTGTCCATTTGTACTGCGATGTTCTTGAAATCTTGGTTTGTTTACGGTGTGGCCTGAGTGCGTGCGGCGTGGTACGTTGGTCGCTTGGCGATAGTACCCGCTGTGTTCGTCTTTGCCTGTGTTCTTCATTGTCGCTCCGATGTTATGGAATTTTGTCGGTGACTGTGTTGACATTCCCTTGTTTCCCAAGGAGAAGCCTGTTGCCTTTCCATTGGCCATTTCTATTGTTTTAGCTAATTCTATAAAATCTTTTAACGACTTGCTTGATTGTTTCAATAATTCATACCGAATTAATTCGTTACATACTCCATCAATTAACTGATCCTTCATATTATTATCAAGTTCCGTCGATGTATATTTGCATTTTTGAGCTAAATTTTTCAGAGCGATAATATATTCTTGAATTGATTCATCATCTTTTTGTTTCCTTGCTCGAAAAGCTATACGTTGTAGACAGTCATTTTTATTCGGTTCATATAAGTCTTTTAATTTGTTTGTGAGGACGCTATATGACATTTTAAGTATATCTTCTGGCTCGCATTCTGCCTTGATTTCAGCGAAAATCTCTGACGACAAACGTGTTAACAGGAGCGCTGCTTTTTTGTCATCCGGTATGTCGTTTAATAAGATGAATGCATCCAGTTGGTTGGCAAACGCACCCCACTTTTTCCCTTTTTGAAACGGTTCTATATCTCCTAAGTATGTCGTCATCTTATTCATTTTCTGTTTTTCACTTGATTTATCTGTGCTGCTTAATTTCGCGTTTTTCCTTTTTACGTAATTTCGCAATTTTTAACGTAACTGATCTATTGTGTTCGTTTCTTCGATTTCCACTTTATTTGTTATACACACAATTTTTAATTGTTCTTTCGTTAATTCTTGGATCCATGCAGTCTTCTCTGCTTCGATTTCTTTGTTTATTTTATTCAAATCAAATTTAACTGACATTGTTACGTCCTGAAGGGACTTTTGTAAATCACCCCGAGCGGTTGGAATGATTTACCGGGTTCGCTGCTCTATCAAGGTGCTAAAGCACGCCTTGACTATACTTACCAAGGAAAGGGAGGATAACAAGGGATTGAATACATCGGTACAATGGGTTTAACGGGAAATCCAAGATGTAAAGTATATTGTTACAAAAATCAGATAATCATACCTAGAGACGGCGCTCCGTCTCGGCTGTCGCTCGCTGGTTTTCGCTGACTTCGCACGGCACGCTTGCCGTCGGTGATTCGCACGCTCGAGGTGTCGGTTGACCGAGCGTAGGTCGCGGTCGCTCGCTGTGCTCTATCGTAGCACACGGAAGTCGGTCACGTCGCTGTTCGCGGTCTCTAATCGTCTGTTCTACGCGTTCCTACGTCGATCACGAGTGACGCGCAAGGGCTCTCCCGGCTAGGCCGTTCACGGTGTGTCGGATGGAGTTACCCTTTCACGAATTACTTTCGGCCGTTCGTATTTCGCGGACTTGACGCGGAGACGCGGTCGCGGTATCTGGACGGCTCTCTGGCTCGTCGTGACTTCCTAATTCGAGGTCCCGCAATAGACTGAATTTCCGAAGTACCGCGATCGAGTTTCAAGCCTCGCACTCCCTATCTCGAGGACGGGGGAAATCGCCCCGTCAGGCGCTATCCTTCGCAACTTCCGTTGCTCCATCCTCTGGAATCTAGGGCCCGGACCATCGGTGGTCACGTTGTGCCCACGCCGACGGATTCCGCGTTCGCGACCTACTAACCCGCGTGTTGCGATTCCGCTGAATCGCTGATGGCGAAATGGAAGGCGACGCGGGGACAGCAAGCACGGAATGGACCTGAAGGGCCCATGTAACAACATTTAGTTAATCTGATTTGATGTTTAATATTTTTCATATAGTTTATTTTCCACGTTATGTTTTTATCCTCGTCGCCCTTGCTGTATCTATCTTTGAGTTATTAATGATACACTCGCGACACAATACAAGAATACAAACTTTTATTTATTCACAACTGTAAACTACAGTATGGGCTTCGTCGGATAGCCCGTCGACATCTTATCTCCCCGATGCCGTGCTCTCAAGACGAGCTGCGACGAGCTCCCCCCCCCCCCCCCCCCCACTCTACAATATACATTTCTCAAGTTACCGCAGGTATGATAGAGCGTGGAGATCAATATCGGTTGGAAATATGTCCAAATAATAAACGCGACGAAATTACACTTTTAACATTAATTAAGAAGCATGTTGCAATAGGAACTGAAATACATACAGATTGCTGGAAGGGATATAGAAATTTAGCAAAGCATGGATATGTTCACAAAACTGTGAATCATAGTACAAATTTTGTAGATCCGGAGAGCGGTGCTTGCACACAAAATGTTGAGTCATCATGGCGGGCCTTGCGAGCTCGTTTAAGTAGAGGTGGAATTGGGCAAGATTCGTTAATAGATCACATGTGTGAATATTTATGGCGATGGAAAGTAAAAACGACCAGAGGGGATCCATTTTACCAATTATTACAAGATATAAAATGTGTATATACGGGGAACTAATAAAGAGAATGTACTATACTGTTGTAATTTTATTTTAGGCAATGTCGGTAACGTTGGAAATGACACTAAAATGGTAAAACATTTTTATCTAAATTTTGAGTCTCATCTTTGGAGTCGCAAAAAATCCTTCTCGTAAACATCGTCTTTATGCAAAATAAAACTATCTTCAAAATTATAGCTAAATCGGGTTTGACCGGTTTTCGGAAGTTTCGCCGATTTAATTGTACTGGATCTACAACCATTTTCTATTGTCGAGGATAAAGGTTTTCGAGCATTACTAAATTATCTGGATCCAAAATACGTTATCCCATGCAGAAAGACAATCAAGAAGTTCGTGGATGATGCGTACGTAGCAAAAAGGCGTATTATACAAGCAGAGCTTGATGCTGCTTCCTCTGTTTGCATCACTACTGATACATGGACCAGCGTGAACGTAGATAATATTATATCAGTTACATGCCATTATATTAATAAGGATTTTGAATTAAATACACATACGCTTCAAACCGAAAAAATTACCGGAAGCCACACAGCTCATGCGTTATCGCAAACATTAACTAATATATTTTGCCAATGGAATATAAAAGAGAAAGTAAAATGTGCTGTCACAGATAACGCGGCAAATATGCTTGCGGCTGTAAGAAATTTAAATTCAGTGTCTACCGTTTCCTATTTCGCACATACTTTAAATTTAGTTGTAAAAAAATCTTTAGCAGCCATTACCGATTTAGTAACCATCCGCAAAAAATGTCGCAGTATAGTGTGCTATTTCAAATCAAGTTGCCTAGCGAAAGACAAATTACACGAAATGCAAAATATTTTCAAAATTCCGCAACATAAATTAATATTAGAAACCGACACACGTTGGAATTCCACATATAACATGTTTCATAGATTATTAGAACAAAAGAAAGCAATAGAATCAGCATTATCATACTTTCGCATTTCTTTCGAGTCCCTCACTAACAAAGAGTGGGAAACATTAGAGAAAACGTTACCAATATTAAAGCCATTTTTCTCTATAACAATGGAATTTAGTACTGAATCCAAAGTCTCTATCTCTAAAGTTATTGTAGCCCTAAACAATTACACATCTGTTACAAAATTACAAAATTAAAGGAGATGACATGTCATTATTTTAATCATTTGAAACAAATTCAGTACATGCAATGGCGACAATTCTCGACCCACGTTTCAAAGTAGTAGGATATAGGTCCACCGAAAATGCTGAAACAGCAATGGCTTTAATAACACAGTACAACAGCCATCTGGACTTGTAACATTCAATAGTCGTTTCTTATAGGTTTTCGTGCCCTGAAAACGAATCCGCAACCCGTTTGTTGCCATCACCCTCAGTTATTGAGAAAATCGATTTTGAAAAAAACTGCAAATTTTCAACTTTGAACATTTTTTGTGTCGAAACGGTAATAGTTATTCAATTGTTCGTTGCATCAAATTATTCTATGAACCCTCCCGAATACAACGATATAAGTTATTATTGCATTATGCACATTTAAATATGTTTAAACAACGATCAAAGGGAAAAGGACACCCGAAATGCACCCATTTTTCCAGATATCTTTCAATTTATTTCCAAAACTAAGGGTCTGATACGAAATTTGACCACCCCACGCGATGCAGCAGACATTGTTCCTTCGGAAAACGTCGACAGAAGTGGTAAGTCCCGTTTCGTTTTCAATACAGAAGCGAAATAGTTTGGCAAAACGCGCGATGTTGACAGCGGTAGTCAATGGCGGCGCGCGATCCACTGCCGCTCAGCGTAACATAATCGCTTAAGGGGGTAGACACGTCACGTGACCTGGCCGATTTGGCAGGTCGGTATTACAGCAGGTTTTTTCTGCACAGAAATGGTAATACCGATAGATCGCCGATTGCCCGGTAAACGCGAGAGGGAGCTGTTTGCTATTTCCGTATTTTATTCTGAATAAGGAAAGAAATTCTCAGCTGTTGCGTTGTACTTATAAAAATTTAAACGGAAGTCGGCTGGTACTGCAAACATAGAAAATTCATTGTACATTTTAATTACTTGAAATGTGCTTATGCTACAATATTCTACGTTAGCAGTAAGGAATTATAAGTGAAAAGGGAAAATAGATGAGGGGATGTCCCCAGAAAATGAAGTTTGTTAGGTTAGACATTTTTTTACTTGCAAAGCACCGAAACAGAACATGAAATACACTTATTACACGTCCTATGCAGAAAGAAGCAGTTATGAACAAACATTATATATAAAATTGTAAGGAATCGATTGACGTCACTGTTGCAAAGATCTGATTAGAAATTGCAGAACATCAGATTCGTCACTGCTTAGCGTGCAACATTGTATAGTCCCGCTGGTTTCGAGCGTCGAAGCCCACGAAACTCAGCGAGACACATGATTGTTGGCGAGCATCGCGTTTGACGATTCTAGCTACAGAATCACCCCGTATAAATGCTAAGAAACGATAGTGTGAAGCGGCGTGCGTTTCAACTGCACATTGACAATATCGTAGATTCTAGGGCCTAGAATATTAGCTCCGTATTACGATGTTCTTCACCAGAGCACTGCATTACTGATGAAAATGATGCCAAACATGGAGCAATTCGGTCTATTTTTAGTGAACGTAGTGTGTGTGTCCTAATCATGTATTCATAAGAAAAAATAGACCGAATTGCTTCGCGTCTCGACTCATTTTCGTGGACATAAACTCACGAATCCATCGGTGGTAACACTCTTATCAAGGTGTAGTGAGAAATATGAACAATTTCATATTCAGTACTGGATGACTCAAGTCGCCGTCGACCGAGGGCCCTAATAAATGTGCATTTATTTGAGAAACCAAAGCCGTGTCACTCGTGACACCTACTCGCGAACAGATACATATATGTATGTACGAGAAGAAGTAATGCAATTTCCCGATGACTTGAAGCAACATTTCAATAGGTAAATGCATGAAACTCTGGGATCAGGAATTCCCAACCAAGTGATGCATATGTAAGAACTGGCGAAATTCAACAATAGTTTGTCGTCTAAATTTTACAATTAAAGTATTTATTTGACGCGAATATACATATGTAAAGTTTGTCAGCAAAGTCTTTCTCGATTTGAGTTCTATAGAAGGCTGACTTTCCTTCGCCATGCAAAGTCCTCTCTTGTCCTTCACACTAGCAATCATGCAACTCGCTGAGTTTCGTGGGTTTCGACGCTCGAATCCAGCGGGGCCATACAATGTTACGCACTAAGCAGTGACAAATCTTCAGTTCTGCATTTCTAATCAGATCTTTGCGAAAGTGACGTGAATCGATTCGTCGTGTTTTCTCGATCAAATTGGCCCCAACAATGATATTATTCGGACCATAATTAAGGAAATTACGTGAAATTTGTTTGCAGAATTGGAAGCCCGTTTCGTTAAAAATAGTCTGATTTAAATTATTTTCTGTCAATTTAATCGGGAGAATGCCAGGAATCCATTTGTGTCACTTTCATATTGATACGATGAAAAAAAAAACAAATTCTGTTTCTATATAATCGATGACACATCGCTGAGCAACGGCGATCTCGTGCGGCTCGGGCCACAAAGGTTCTCGTCAGTTATTCGAGCATCTAAGATCGTTACGGGCTCTGTTTGGTGTACACGGTACGGACTTTTCGCTATCCCCACCACTTCTGTCTCACTCTTGTCCGGCGAAGGCGAGAGCGAGATGGAAAGAGAGCGAGCGAAGGCACTGAAAGCGAGCGAGGACAGTACGAGACAGACGACGCGTTGATATTTTGTCTCGCTCCGTCTTTCGGACGCCTGACACTCCGTCCTTTGTATGCGCGACGGGCGTGCACGATGGTCGCAAGTGCTTACGGTGAGCACGGGAACCGCTTCGCAAAAACTTGACGCAGGCCCGGCATAAGTCTTTTTTGCGCCCTAAGCGAACTTGTCAAATTGCGCCCTTTATTATATTACATTTATTTGAGATTATTTATGACTTTACTCTGCAAAATTAGGCAACTGCTAGGGCGTAAGGTTGACAAGAAATGCAAAATGGCCTTTTCATTGTTGGCATTGTTGAAAATAAATTTTTAAATGAAATACTACAAATTATACTACAACGGTTTTAAACTACGAGTAGAGTAAGGTCATGAAGAAGCTCAATTAATGTATTATAATAAATGGCGGAATTTGTCAAGCTCGCTTATGGCGCAAAAAAGACTCGTGCCGTGCCTGGCTATCTGATCGTGGCGCGGATGCATCGAACAGTCACGATTCCATCTGAGCACTCGCGCCCGTCGCGTATACTCCCACCATAGGTACCGCTTAGCTGCCTCGGTGCTCCTGTTTGCAACGTTTTCTGACTCGCTCTCGTTCCATCTCACTCTCGCCTTCGCAGAACAAGAGTGAGCCAGAAGTGGAGGGGATAGCGCCAAGCTTCTGTTGTGTATAGGTAGTGATGGGACTCCGGAGTCGGTTCCCAGCGCTTCGAATCGGTCTTGAATGTCAGGCGACTACTTCGAAGCGCTTCGAACATGATTCGAAGCTGAAAAGTCTTGAAAAGTCTTGGTCGGCTTCGAAGTCTTGATGGGCTTCGAAGTCTCGAATCTCTTGGCTCGAAACCTCGGTAGGTACCCCGTGGCGAGGACAAATTTTATGGCTTTCGATCCTCGAAGGGGTTTAAATACCATTAAAAAGTGAGAAATGTCTAGGATTTCCGAATTTCTCATCAGATCTTTGCGAAAACGACGCCAATCGATTCCTTATGTTTCGCCGATGAAACTAACACCAAGAACAACGTAATTAGGACCATAATGAAGGAAATTCCATGAAAAATCGAATTATACCATTTGAAGCTGCCTTCGTTAAAATAGTCCGATTTACATGAAATTTGATATGATTTTCATCGGAAAAACATAAGGAATCCATCGGTGTCACTTCCATATCGATACGATAAAGAATAAAGAATTTCTTAATATGCTGAAATGAATACTTCACATTTCCACCCTCGACAGCGGGGCGTCGACCTGGAATCGCTGCGGATCGCAGCTTGCGGTTGGCCGAAGATTCATACATGTTTCCGAAATAAAATAATTCTTTATTCTTTATCGTATGGATATGGAAGTGACATCGATGGATTCCTTATGTTTTTCCGATGAAAATCATATCAAATTTCATGTAAATCGGACGATTTTTAACGAAGGCAGCTCCAAATGATATAATTCGATTTTTCATGGAATTTACTTCATTATAGTCCGAATTACGGCGTTCTTGGTGTTAGTTTCATCGGCGAAACATAAGGAATCGATTGGCGTCGTTTTCGCAAAGATGTGATGAGAAATTCGGAAATCCTAGACATTTCTCACTTTTTAATGGTATTCAAACCCCTTCGAGGGTTGAAAGCCATAAAATTTGTCCTCGCCACGGGGTACCTACCGAGGTTCGAACCAACAGTTTCGAGACTTCGAAGTCGATCACTACTTCGAATCCGTTCAGACTTCGAAGCCGACCAAGACTTTTCAAGAGCTTCGAATCATGTTCGAAGCGCTTCGAAGTTTTCGTCATATATATAGATTCGAAGCGCTTCGAAGCGCTTCAGATCCCATCACTATGTATAGGCCAAACCGAGCTGTAGCGTAGAAATACACACATCAGAATAGGTGTGCCTTAGCTCCGAAAAAATTCAGGAGCTTTATTGGTCAGAACATTGATTCTTTCTCGATAGCTTCATCTCGTATTAGTCATGACAGCCACACGGCTACGTTCAGACGGAGCCGCGCAGCATTCCCGTTACCCCACCATACCCTTGGGTGGCCGCGTAACTCCAACAGACAAATCCACGATCGTCAGATAGTGGTCGCTGATTTCTCCTCGATCGCTGTTCGCGAAAAAGAATCGACCGACCAATATATCTGAATACGACCTTAGGATAAAGATATAATGAAAGATGAAAAATTATTCGAAGCTCAAGATGAAACGCTTTCGAATAAACAAAGGAAACTAATAAATACCCGGAGCTAAATAAAATTTTAGATTTAGGGTACACACACCCTACCCCAAACATCGTGTCGATTGGCCACTGGGGCCATTCGGAAGTATATTCTTTTATTTAAATAATGCCCATCTCTGCATAGGACCGTAAAGAATTACAAAAAAAATCAGGGAGTCAACTGTTGACTGATTTAGAGACTTTTCCTTGTTGTATGTTATATGCAATAGTCGGAAGAATAATAATAAGAGCAATAATTGCATATAATTGGTGTAACTTCCACATTCTGAAAATATGATATCAGTAAATCAATATTTCCAGTATTAGTAAAAAAGTTCCAATCTCTTTTTTTATTTTAAATAATGTGGCCATATAATTATAACATAAATTCGACAGCGGTTTCAAGTGATGTATGTGTTACAATAAAAGCGTTAATTTACTAAATGTACACAGTTCCCAGCAGTTATATGCCTAAAATGCATATAACCTAACCTACAATCGTCCGAAAATTCATACATTGACTGCATCACGCTTTTACTGTGGCTTGTGTATCCAGCTAACGCTTCAGTTTTGCTATGACTCCACGTTGGCAGTCCTCCCGAGTAGGCGCCATCTCGTGTCTACTAGCTCAACTAAATTTGTCACGTGACTTGCTCTGTATTATCGCCAATATGGCGGAACTCGTAATTGGGAATGCAATTACGGGAATACGCTTTTCGTCCTTATATGAGCAGATTTTGAGCTGGGTGAGGTCTCATTCGAAAGAGGAAAGTTCAGTGCAGCGCGCTCTGGTCATCGTTTGAGTCACAAGACTCTTTTAGTGACCTAAAAATACGTTGGTTCATGCGGGTGTATTTTGTCGATTTTTGCTGTACTTTGAACACTCATATTATTAGATATCAACACAATCTCGTCGAACCATGACCAGAGCGCGCTGCACTGAACCTTTCTCTTTCGAATGAGACCTCGCCCAGCCCAAAATTCGCTCATATAAGGACGAAAAGCGTATTCTACTAAACCCATGTTTCGGGCCAGATTGTGTCGGTATACAGCGCGCTGCATTACCCGTGTCTACCCCCTTAAGGGGTAGACACGGGTAATGCAGCGCGCTGTAATACCCACATAATGTGCCCGAAACATGGGTTTGGGGGGATACGTTTTTCGTCCTTATATGAGCAGATTTTGGGCTGGGTGAGGTCTCAATCGAAAGAGGAAGGTTCGATGCAGCCCGCTCTGGTCATGGTTCGACAAGATTGTGTTGATATCTAATAATATGAGTGTTCAAAGTAGAGCAAAAGTCGACAAAATACACCCGCAGGAATCCAAGTATTTTTAGGTCACTAAAAGAGTTTTGTGGCTCAAACGATGACCAGAGCGGGCTGTCTCGAACCTTCCTCTTTCGAATGAGACCTCACCCAGCCTAAAATCTGTTCATATAAGGACGAAAAACGTATCCCCGTGATTGCATTCCCAAATACGAGTTCCGCCATATTGGCGATAATACAGAGCAAGTCACGTGACAAATTTAGTTGAGCTAGTGGACACGAGATGGCGCCTACTCGGGAGGACTGCCAACGTGGAATCATAGCAAAACTGAAGCGTTAGCTGGATACACAAGCCACAGTAAAAGCGTGATGCAGTCAATGCATGCATTTTCGGACGACTTTAGGTTAGGTTATATGCATTTTAGGTATACATTGACTAGGAACTGCTAGGAATTGTCTACATTTACTAAATTCACGCTTTTACTGTAACACATACATCACCGCTGCCGAATATATGTTATAATTATATGGCCACATTATTTCAAATAAAAAAAGAGATTGGAATTTTTTAATAACACTGGAAGTAGTGATTTACTGATATCATATTTTCAGAAAATATAATTATTGCATTTATTATTATTCTTCCGACTATTGTATATAACATATAACAAGGAAAAGTCTCCAAACCGGTCAACAGTTGACTCCTTGATTTTTTTCGTAATTCTTTACGCTCCTATGCAGAGATGGGCATTATTTAATTAAAAGAATATACTTCCGAATGGTCCCAGTGGTCGATCGACACGAGGTTTGGGGGAGGGTGTGTGTACCCTAAATCTAAAATTCTATTTAGCTTCGGGTATTTATTAGTTTCCTTTGTTTATTCGAAGGCCTTTCATCTTTGGCTTCGAATAATTTTTCATCTTTCATTATATCTTTATCCTAAGGTCGTATTCAAATATATTGGCCGGTCGATTCGTTTTCGCGAACAGCGATCGAGGAGAAATCAGCTATCACCATCTGACGATCGTGGATTTGTCAGTTGGAGTTCCCTAGCCACCGAAGGGTATGGTGGGGTAACGGGAATGCTGCTCGGCCCCGTCTGAACGTAGACGTGTGGCTGTTATTTATTCTTATTGTCAGCGTAGTACATATGTAGTTGTGTGCGTCACGAAGTAATGCGTAGACCAATACGAGATGAAGCTATCGAAAAAGAATCAATGTTCTGACCAATAAAGCTCCTGAATTTTTTCAGAGCTAAGGCCTAAGGCACACCTATTCTGATGCCTATTTCTACGCTTCAGCTCGGTTTGGCCTATACATGACAGAAGCTTGGCGCTATCCCCACCACTTCTGGCTCACTCGTGTTCTGCGATGACGAGAGAATACGCGTTACGAATAGGAGTGTGCGGATCGTCCCGCGGCTCGGATTCTCGGCCCTCGGGACGGGTCGGAAAATTTCGGGCGGGATCGGGCGGGGTCCCGATACTTTCGTATTGCTCGAGATCCCGACGGTTTCGGGATCCCGAGACTCGATTCGGGCTACAAGCATGACCGCCATGAGCGGGCAATTTGATTTCAGGTCGGTTTGGCAAAACTCGGACGCGATCGGCTCGAAAGCCAGCTATTACGAGCGGACCGAGACGGAAAGAATTATGTATATCATTTATATCGATACCAGAGTGATAAGTTTTTACCTTTCTGTCTCCTGTTGAATCATAATTTGTATCTTATTATTTATTTACATATATATGTATATTCATTGCTACCAAATAGTCTGTGAATACTGAATACGTCCATATACGTACTTAAATAAATACCATGTTCAGAACTTGGGAAGAAGACTATTTTTATATCGACAATATTTTAAAATCTGAATAAAATATACTTCATACTTAGTACTTTATGTAAAGGGAATATATAGGGTATTATCTTTTTCCGGATAGGTTCAGATTTAAAATAGAAAACGTACGAACTATAAGCATACAAAAAGGAATATTTCCTGGATGTTTCATAATAACAACAATATACAGGAGGCGAATATTTTATTATTTCAAATTAACGTGTAAGAAACATAATTTTTCTATGTTCTCAGGTAATAATTTTAATCTATTACTGGTAACGATATCGTCCGATCGCGTCCGAGTTTTGCCGAGCCGACCTGAAATCAAATTGTCCGCTCATGGCGGCTATGCTTGTAGCCCGAATCGAGTCTCGGGGTCCCGAAACTGTCGGGATCTCGAGCAATACGAAAGTATCGGGACCCCGCCCGATCCCGCCCGAAAGTTGCCGGCCCGTCCCGAGCCCGAAAAATCGGGTAACCGCACACCCCTAGTTACGAAACTCACCGGCCAATAAATCTGAATACGATCTTAGAAGTTCGAATAACCGACGAGAACCTTTGTGTCCCGAGCCGCGCGAGATCGTCGTGCTCGGCGATGTGTCATCGATTATAAAGAAACAGAATTTGTTTATTTTTCATCGTATCAATATGAAAGTGACACCATTGGATTCTTGGCATTCTCCCGGTTATATTGGCAGAAAATAATTTAAATCGGACTATTTTTAACAAAACGGGCTTTCACTTCTACAAACAAATTTTTCACGTAATTTCCTTAATTTTGGTCCGAATTATATCATTTTTGGGGCCAATTTGATCGAGAAAACATGAGGAATCGACTGACGTCACTTTCGCAAAGATCTGATTAGAAATGCAGAACTGCAGATTTGTCACTGCTTAGCGCGCAACATTGTATGGCCCCGCTGGTTTCGAGCGCCGAAGCCCACGAAACTCAGCAAGTCGCATGATTGCCAGCGAGAAGGCCAAGAGGGGACTTTCCATGGCGAAGGAAAATCAGCCTTCTACAGAACTCAAATCGAGAAAGACTTTGCTAACAAACTTTATATTCACGTCAAATAAATACTTGTAAAATTTAGACGACGAACTATTGTTGAATATCGCCAGTTCTTACATATGCCCCACTGGGTTCGGAATTCCTGATCCCAGAGTTTCATGCATTTACCTATTGAAATGTTGCTTCAAGTCATCGGGCAATTGCATTGTTTCTTCTCGTACATATGTATATCTGTTCGCGAGTAGGTGTCATGAATGACGCGACTTTTATTTCCCAAATAAATTCACCCCTATCAGGGCCCTCGCTCGAACCGCTTGACAAGGAGACCGCACGATGTGAACCGAGTGCGAGTGAAATAGCGCACCAGCGGTACACCCTCGGTCGACGGCGACTTGAGTCATCCAGTACTGAATACGAAATGTTGAAAATTTCTCATTACACCTTGATGAGAGTGTTACCATTCATGGATTGTTGGTGAGTCAAGACACGAAGCAATTCAGTCTATTTTTTCTTATGAATACATGATTAGAACACACTCTACGTTGAATAAAAATTGATCGAATTGCTCTATTTTTTTTAGAATTTTCATCGGGAAATCCTAAAATATTCATCGGTAATACTTTCATCAATACTTATCAAAAACACGAACATTTTATTTTTCTGTACTGGGTATTTTATCTAGCTCGTCGGTTTTATTGTTCTCGGCTGTCAACGGGCGGTCTACTAGGACCCGAAGGTCCACGCTCGCAACGAGAAAGCAAAACAGTGGGGTGGGTAGGTCTTTCCCGATAAACTGAGCCCAAAGGCTTCTCAACAATTGAAACATTGGAAGACTGTACATATTCTTTCTGATGCTTTCGGCGATATGCGCAACCATTTGTATGCCCGGTTTCATGTCTAACAAGTCAGGCGATTTTGTTTGTGAGAGCCATATATAAAGACAGTCCTGTAACGTTCACTACATCTTCAATTATAAAACTGCAAATATGTTATTTTACACATGTGTCTCGCTGAGTTTCGTCGGCTTCGACGCTTGAAACCAGCGGGGCCATACAATGTTGCGCACTAAGCACTGATGAATCTGAAGTTTTGCAATTTCTAATCAGATCTTTGCGATCGTGGCGTCAATCGATTCCTTATACTTTCTCAATCAAATTGGCCCCAAAAATGATACAACTCAAACCATAATTAAGGAAATTACGTGAAAAATTTGTTTGCAGAATTGAAAGCCCGTTTCGTTAAAAATAGTCCGATTTAAATAATTTTTCATAAAAAAAATGCGTAGGCTGGATGCGCGTGATTATTACATGGCCCCCTCCATAGACATATATAGACGGATCAGAAGATGGGACTATCGGCGTGGGGAAGGAAGGCTTGGAGGGGTAAAGGCATAGGTTCAGATACAGGCGCGTCGGTTAGCTTCGGATGCATTCGGCATGCATAACCACAGCGTTATCCGATTTACTCGTATCGCTCCCCTTACCGCGAACCTTGCCACCCCGCTCAGCTTACGCTCCACCGTCTATATATGTCTATGGTCCCCTCCTCGAAGTGACAGAAAATATAACCTATGTATACGCTATATGACAATAAATGTTGAGCGGCTATTTCGTTCTTTTGCGCTACATTTGTGAACATTTTATCATCCTTCCGAAACATTATTATTACGTCGCAACAGTATCTTTAGGAAATCGGGTCTAGCATATAGGATATATTTTCTGTCACTTCGAGGACAGAAAATCCGGTCCTCCAAGTGACAGAGAATATAACCTATATACTATACCCGATTTCCTAAAGATACTGTTGCGGCGTAATAATAATGTTTCGGAAGGATGATGAAAAGTTCACAAATGTAGCGTAATACAACGAAATAGCCGCTAAATATTTATTGTGTTATAGCATATACATAGGTTATATTTTCTGTCACTTCGAGGAGGGACCACATAATAATCACGCGTTGGATTCAACATCAAACACAATTTTATATATGTTTGTTCATAACTGCTTTCTGCATAGGATGTGTATTTCATGTTCTGTTTCAGTGTTTTGCTAATTAAAAAATGTCTATCCTAACAAACTTCATTTTCTGGGGACATGCCCTCATCTATTTTTCCTTTTCACTTATAATTCCTTACTGCCAACGTAGAATATTGTAGCATAAGCACATTTCAAGTAATTAAAATGTACAATGAATTTTCTACGTTTGCAGTACCAGCCGACTTTCCGTTTAAATTTTTATAAGTACAACGCAACAGCTGAGAATTTATTTCCTTATTCAGAATAGAATACGGAAATAGCAAACAGCTCCCTCTCGCGTTTACCGGGCAATCGTCGATCTATCGGTATTACCATTTCTGTGCAGAAAAAACCTGCTGTAATACCGACCTGCCGAATCGGCCAGACCACGTGACGTGTCTACCCCCTTAAGGCACGTGACTACCACTGTCGGCACTGCGCGTTTTGCCAAACTATTTCGCTTCTGTATTGAAAACGAAACGAGACTTACCACTTCTGTTGACGCTTTCCGAAGGAACAATGTCTGCTGCATCGCGTGGGATGGTCAAATTTCGTCTCAGACCCTTAGTTTTGAAAATAAATCGAAAGATATCTGGAAAAATGGGTGGTATTTCGGGTGTCCTTTTCCCTTTGATCGTTGTTTAAACATATTTAAATGTTCATAATGCAATAATAACTTATATCGTTGTATTCGGAAGGGTTCATAGAATAATTTGACGCAACGAACAATCGAATAACTATTACTGTTTCGACACAAAAAATGTTCAAAGTTGAAAATTTGCAGTTTTTTTCAAAATCGATTTTCTCAAAAACTGAGGGCGATGGCGACAAACGGGTTGCGGATTCGTTTTCAGGGCACGAAAACCTATAAGAAACGGCTATTGAATGTTACAAGTCCGAAAAAAAGACAAAATTTGTTGTACTGTGTAATAGATGAAATATCAAAGTTAAATGTAGCAGTTACTGCCGGTACCTCATCCGACACAAACAACGCAACACCTAATCCTAATAACTCAACGTCACTGTGGTCATCTTTTGACAATGCAGTGACTGAACAAAATTTGGTTAGTGCACAGAATTTTGGCCCGACAAACGAACTTGCAAATTACATAGCAGAATGTTATGCTGCTAGAGCTTCCGATCCATTGGAATATTGGAGAAATAATACATCTGCGTATCCGAACCTCGCGAAATTGGCGAAATCAATTTTGTGCTGTCCTGCCACATCCGTGCCTTGCGAAAGAATTTTTTCGACGGCGGGAGAAATAATCAGTGTAAAACGTAATAGATTGAAACATACCAGGTTAAATCAAATTTTATTGCTAATTAAGCAATAAAACCATTATTACTTATTTAACTTTAAATATACTTACTTTCTACAAAAGGGGGTAATGACGGTCACGTTACGGGAAATCGAGGTCTATTTAGAGGCTGCTAAATTTGTCGCATGTGCAACCACCGGCTGATTGTGAGTCCCATCCGCAACACGCATAATAATAATAATAATAAATATAATAATAATAATAAATGAAAATTATTATTATTATAATTAATTATTATTATAATTATATTATATTAGTATTATTATTATAATAATTAATTTTTATAAATTATTATTAATTATTATATTTTATTATTTATTTAATAATTTTGATACTGTTCGCATCGACTCTCCTTCTTTAATAATAGGTATGTATATACAATAAATTTATTTGAGGGGAACCACGTGACGTGCGCGAGAGAATAACGTGTGTATGGAGACAGGCGAAAGAAATAGACGAAAAGTGTGGCAAAAGTGCGCAGAAAATAACGAGGTCGGGTGAAAAACACGGAGAGAAGACAAGGTTCCGGTGGACAGTATAATCGACAGTTAATAAAGTGTCGAAGGGTGAAATAAAAGGTGAAGAAGAGAAGGTGTGAAACGAGTGCACGAAGTATAAGAGACGTTGTAGGATTTAAGTGGTGGGAAGGGTAGTGACCTTCCTCCTCAGCAGTCCTACTACTGCAGTCGTGTCCAAGGGTGGAGAGGTAATAACTGGTAGTCTAATTGGCAAGACTAGGAACTTTATTGCCCCACGTGCGATCAGTACTTGGCACGTGTGGGTGGCAGTATTGCACCGCAATCACAGTAGCCGTATGGTAATCGGCTATAACAATAGACTAGGAATAGTGGACGTTAGCCAACCGGCTACACGCCACAGAACAGTGTACGGACTACCCCGTGCAACACGTGGTGTCTAACCGCTAGGACGACTAGCCTACACGACGTCTTGCCAAGACTCTAGTCAACGGACTGGGGCGAGTCTGCACGGCAACGCTCGCACGAGCTCGACCAATCCCCACTCCTGCACAGCCCGCTAGGAGGGGATGGCTCGAACCTTAAAGCTCGATCCCCACAACGTGGCAAGGATAAGTGACATCTACGGGAGTGGAAAAAGTAAGAAGACAAAACGGAGACAGCAGTAGGTAAAGAAGAGCAGAGACTCTAATGAACCGAGCAGGCGAAGGCGGGGAAGTGCAAAAGGAAACGAGAAGAAGGGGAAGACCATCGTTGGCAGAACAGCTGGGAAGAGGTAGAGCGGGCAGCGAAGGCTCGATACTGGACACGTTCAAGAGGAAACGGGAGGGCGAGGAGGAGCAGGAGAGGTTAAGGGCCGAAAAGGAAATAGAGGAAGAATTCCTAAAAGCGAGGAAAATAGGGAGGTCGCCTCCGACGAAGAAAACTGAGGCAGTTATAGGAACTGCGGTAACGCCGGTCTGCCAGGAGACGGAACAGGACAGAGAAATGGATAAATTAGACAAATTGATAGAAGTAGTGATGGAAGTTAAGAATGGATTGGAGGAACTGAGAAAAGATAATAGAGAGCTGAGGGACGAGTGGAAGAGGAGGGATGAGATATGGGAAAAGGAAAGAAAGGAAATGAGAGGTAGGATGGAAGTACTGGAGGCCAAGAAAGATCAGGCAGAGAGGCTGACAGAAAGACTGGAGGGGCTAGAAAGGAAGGAAGAGGCTAGAGAAAAAAGAGAGAGAAGAAATAATATTACCCTAAGGGGAGAGGATTTACCGCGGAAAGAGACACCGAAGGATACGGTGGAGTATGTGTTAAGGCACGAATTGCAGGTAGAAGCAGAAATCGAGGAAGCCTACTGGGTAGGAAGGGGAGAGAAAAGAGGGCTACTGATAGCGAAGTTAAAAAGCTGGCAACAGAAAAGAGCAGTAATGCTAAAGAAGAATACATTGAAAGATAAGAGGCTGTTTACTGACAATGATCTGACGAAAAAGGAAAGGGAGATACAAAAAAATATTAAAGATATCGCCAAAGCGGAAAGGGAGCAAGGGGCAAAGGTGAAAATTGGATACAGGAAAGTAAAAATCAACGATAAGACATTTATTTGAAAAGAGGATGGTGGGCTGAAGGAAGTAAATTTTTGGAGTCGGCAAAGTTCTGTGAACCTCTAAATTATTGGAGGATCACAGAGCTTACAAGGACAACCAACGCACGACAAAAGGCAGTACCAACACCCGTTCCCCGCGCGCCTGCGTATGCAGATATGCGGGGAGAGGGGGTACACAGATTTGGGAAAGGAATAGATACATTTAAAATAGGCTACTGGAATGTAGCAGGTTTATTGAGCAAAGACAAACAGTTTTAGGATTTCTTACAAGATCTCGACGTAATAGGATTAGTAGAAACGTGGATTGAAGAGAAACAATGGGAAGGATTGAAAGATAAATTGCCACAAGAATTCTCATGGAAATGTAAATATGCCACTAGAGAAAAAAAGGGAGAGCGATAGGCGGAATTATCACAGGTGTAAGAAAGGGCATAGAAGAGGAGGAATCGAACGCAGGAACGGAACATATTCAAGAGCGAAGAATCAGGATACAAAATGAAAAATGGAGAGTAATAACAGTGTACAGCAGAGATATGAAGGAGACGAAATAAGAGCTAGACCAGATAATAGAGGAGAGGGAGGTGGAGAAACTGATAATCGGAGGAGATTTCAATGCGAGAATTAGACAGGAAGGAGGCGACTTTAGAATAGAAGAAAAGCATGACGTAAGGAGATCAAAAGACAAAGTTAAAAACACGGAGGGAAAGGTGTTATTAGAGATGGTGGGGGAAAGAGGATGGAATATTCTGAACGGGAATATGGAGGGAGATGAGAAAGGAGAGTACACATACACGGGTCCGAGAGGCAGCACGGTAATTGATTATATACTAACAAATGTCGAGGCGAAAGAAGATATCAAGAAATTCACAGTGGAAGATAGAGTTGAGTCAGATCATATGCCTCTGATAGCAGAACTATATAGGGGAAATAAAATGAGAGACCGAGGGGGAAATCAGGAGGGGAGGTGGAGAGAGAGAAGAGTCTGGACAGAGGAAGGAAAGAGAGAGTTTCAAATGGAATTAAACAAAATAAACTTTAATAGGACAGAGGTGAATGAAATGGTAGAAGAAATGGTAGGAAAAATAAATAATGCAGTACGGAAAGAAGAAGTAAAAATAAAGAAATGGAAATTGGGCAGCTTTAGGTGGTGGAATTCGAACTGTACAAAAAAGAAAAGAGAAGCCAGGAAAGCACTGAGGAACTGGAGAAGGGGCAAAGGAGACAAAGAAGACTATCAGAAGAAAAGAAGAAAAAAGAAAATCAAATATGGGAATATATAAATAAACAAAGAAAGAAAAGAATAGGTATTTCCAATAAAATAGATTTAAAATAATGGAAGGATCATTTTAAAACATTGCTAGAAGGCGTCGACTGTAAAAAAGAAGTAGAGGAGTTAGAAGAAATAGACAACACGGAAGGAGAAGAGGAAGAGGAAATAACAGAAGCAGAAGTAAAAGAACAAATCAGAAAACTAAAAAAAAAAGAAAGCAGCAGGGGAAGACAAAATAGAAAATGGAGCCTGGATTTACAGTAACGTGAAAATAGTAAAAAGGATCACAGAAATTTTCAATAAAGTGGGGAAGGGAGAAGGATTCCCGGAGAGATGGAAAGAAGGGGTGATTTCACCAATATTCAAAAAAGGAGATAGAGAAAAAGTAAACAACTACCGGGGGATAACGATCCTAAACACAGCGTACAAAATATATACTATGGTCCTAGAAAAAAGATTAAAAGAGGAACTGGAAAAGAACCACATAATACCAGAAACGCAAGCAGGATTCAGGAGCGGTAGGTCGACAATAGATAACATTTTTATTCTGAACTATGTATCTAACAGAGAAATACAGAAAAAAGGGGGGAAGCTGTATACGTTTTTCGCGGACCTAAGCGCTGCATTTGACAACGTGGATAGAGTAAAACTTCAGAACATAATGAAGAGAATGAAAATAAGTAAACGCTTGAGAATGAGAATCGGAGAAATTTACAAAGAAACAAGAAATACAGTAAAAGTAAACGGAGAAATGTCATCCAAATTCTGGACAACAAAAGGGGTAAGACAGGGATGCCCACTGAGTCCAACGTTATTTACAATATATGTAGCGGACTTGGAGGAAACCATGAGGAAAAACCAAGCAGGAGGAGTTAGAGTAGGAAAAGAAAAAATCTGGACTCTAGCATATGCGGACGACATAGCGTTACTAGCAAATGAACCAAAGGATCTTAAGGACATGATACGAAGATTCGGGAAATACCTTGAAAGGAAAGGGTTGCAACTAAACGCAGAGAAATCTAAGGTGCTGATTTTCCATAAAGGAAGAGGAAAGAAGAAGAGAGAAGAATGGGGCTGGCAGGGGCACAGTCTGGAAGAAGTAAAGGAGTTCAAATACTTAGGATATAATTTCCAGAAAAATGGGGGCAGAGAGATGCATATAAGGGAAGTGATAAAGAAAGCTAGAATAGCAATGGCGCAGATATGGGGAATAGGACAAAGAATGTTCAAGAACAATTTTGAGAGTAGAATGAGAATATTCAGAAGCATAGTGAAAAGTATCTTGTTGTACGCGTCAGAAATTTGGGGATGGATGGAAGCAGAAAAGGTAGAGAAAATACAGGAGAAATACATAAGGTGGACTTTAGGCTTGGACTTCAATACACCAGCATATCTAATTTTGGAGGAAACAAAAACGGACGAAGTAAGGATAGAAGCGGGGGAAAGAGCAATAAAATATGAGGAGAAAACGAAACGGCTGAACAAGAACAAAATAGTACAAGAATGCTGGAGGGAAATAGACGCGAAGCAAGCAGAGAAAAAATCGAAATGGGAGGAAATGAGAGACGCATACTACAGGCAAAAAATGGTGGATATCCAAGAAATTGAAATAGAAAGAAGGAGAGGAAGAGAGTTTGCTGAGGAACTAACGCAAAGAGACAGGGCAGAGCAGGTTCAATGGCAGTACGACAGAATACAAGGAGGCAGATACAACGCACATTACGCAGTAATCAGGGATAACCAGAGAGCAAATTACCTAAACGGAAACTACAGAGGCAGAGATCAAAGCATGATTGCAAGGTTCAGATGTGGGAATGAAGAGCGGGGAAGCAAGTACTGGAAGGAGGAAAAAGACACAGTATGCAGACTATGTAACGGGGCTAGAAAGACGCTGGGTCACATGCTACAAGACTGTAAGGAGCTGAAAAGAGAAAATTCAACGATCCAAGGGATACTAAAGGGAGAAGAAGGAGCGGCGTGGTTCTGGAAAAAAGGAGAAAAAAAGAAGAACAAGATGAAGCAAGAAGTCAAAACGAAAGCACAATCTTGCGTTAACAGTCCCAGAAACACTTACACACACAACACATGTAACCCCATTTTGAGGCCGAAAGGCAAAAAATAAACCTATTTACTACTACAATAAATTTATTTTCTTACGAATTTTGTGCCCGTTATTAGAAAACGGTTTCTATTTTAGTTCATTTTCTGTCTGTCATTTCCTACATATCAACATTCGTAATATGTACACACTGCAAGCTATAAAAACGAATAACATATACAGTGAGCCGCATTAATATTCGGACACAATGGTACTTGGAAATATATCATTGTGTATCTGTAGTAATTTTGGAAATAAGGGATTCATTGTTTTTTTATGATTTAGTAGACTTATTCTAGTTGCTAAAAACGTAAGATTTTTTTATTTAATTTATACACTTCTTTTGTTAATCAATGATAAACGAAATAATGCCTAATTCTGACGTCGCAAAAATATTCGGACACTCTGCAAAGCATAATGCTTTTATGTAAAATATACATATACTTTAACAAAATTACATAAATTTTAATATTTTGTTGGATTGCCCTTTTGTTTAAGTACATGGTTTAAACGTTTGGGCACACTAGAAATAATTTTATTTAAGTATTGTAACGGAATACGTGACCATTCTTCGGTTAATCGTAATTTTAATTCGTCTTTCGACTTTATGGGTGTTAGTCTGATTCGACTAGTGACTGTGGAGGTGGGTGCAATACCTTTGGACAATTATACAGTAAATATTCTTGAACTATACGTGATTTATGTTTGGGGTCATTATCCTGATAAAATTTAAAACTATTACGAATGTTCATATTAATAGCACTTTTATGTAAGTTTTGTTTTAGAATATTTAAATATCTATTTTTATCTACAATTCCATCAATGAAAACTAATTCGCCCATTCCAGCAGCCGAAATACAACCCCAAACCATCACACTTCCTCCACCGTGTTTCACTGTTGGTCTGAGATTTTTAGTGTGAAGCTCTTCATTGGTTTTACGCTATATCAGTTTTCGGCCATCGGACCCAAAAATATTGAATTTACTCTCATCCGCAAAAATTACAGTTTTCCACCACGTTTCTTCTTTAGAAATGTATTCTTTGGCGAAGAGTAATCTTTTCTTTCGATTCACATCGTTAATGTATGGCTTCTTTCGGGGAACTCTACCGTTGTATCCACTTTCATGGAGCATTCGACGAACTGTGTCAGAATGAACTTTCTTTCCAGTCTCTTCAAACAATTCTGCCGCCAACCTTGGTCCACTTAATTTAGGATCTTTATTCACTTTTCTAATAATTTTACGTTTGTCAGGAATATCGAGTAACTTTGGACGACCTGTTTGAGCAACAGATTCAATCCTATCCTCACGATTATATCTCCGTATAATGTCTGCGACAGTACTCTTACTCAAATTTAGTAATGTACCGATTTCCCGATACGATTTTCCTTTTTCGCGATTATAAATAACGAGTTGGCGTGTATCGAACGACGTATTTTTACATTTACGTACCATTTTCACAAAAAATAAGTGCGGTATTAATGAATGTTGCAATGAAACTAAGTCTACAAGGTAGTGCTTACATCTTGTGTTTACAAACATTGCCACCGTGCAACCTAACTGGCTTAACAGGACGACCAAACTGCAAAGCATACGTAATGTCCGAATATTTTTGCGACATCAAAATTAGGGCATTATTTCGTTTACCCTCGATTAAAAAGAAAAGTGTATAAATTAAATAAAAAAAATCTTACATTTTTAGCAACTAGAATAAGTCTACTAAATCATAAAAAACCACGAATCCTTTATTTCCAAAATTACTACAAATGCACAGCAATATATTTCCAAGTACCACGGTGTCCGAGTATTAATGCGGCTCACTGTATAAATTTATATATGATAACTCGAACTATAAGTCGAACTGAACCTCGACTTGCCGCGGTCGGCCGAGGATTCATACCTGTTTCAGAAATAAAATAATTCTTTATTGTTTATCGTATCTATATGACAGTGACACCGATGGATTCCTTATGCTTTTCCGATGAATCATATCAAATTTAATGTAAATCGGACTATTTTTAACGAAATCAGCTTCAAATGTAATTCGATTTTTCATGGAACTTCCTTCATTATGGTCGGAATTACGTCGTTCTTGGTGCTAGTTTCATCTGCGAAACATAAGGAATCGATTGGCGTCGTTTTCGCAAAGATCTGATGAGAAATTCGGAAATCCTAGACATTTCTCACTTTTTAATGGTATTCAAACCCCTTCGAGGGTCGAAAGCCATAAAATTTGGTGAGGCACTGGGGAGTGTTGTCCTCGCCACGGGGTGCCAGGCGGCATTCTGTAAATACGGATCCGAAAGAGATTCGAGACTTCGGAGCCGACCAAGACTTCGAAGCCGACCACGGCTTCGAATAATGTTCGAAGCGCTTCGAAGTAGTCGCCTGACACTCAGACGGATTCGAAGCGCTTGGAACCGACTCCGGAGTCCCATCACTAAGTGTAGGGTGATCCGCCCGATACCCCTCTCCCACTCCCCGCCCCCCTCTCACTCTCTCCCTCTCTCTATTTTCGCGGCATTCATACAAACACACTCTACAAGTTTTAATTTTAAATTTTCATTGCGTTAGTATTGTCTCACACGCACACGGGTATAAACTTACTTCGTTCCAAGGCTTCCGCTTACATCGAGACTTTACTGTACTATATCTTCTTTTACTATACCTGCTTTTCTTTTCTGATGTATGTTTTTCTTATTTCTATGTATGTACCACGTGTTACTGATTATTGACTCTTTATGTGCAGGCAACGTTTGAAAACAGCAGCATGCCTCACGGTAGGTCAGGGCACCGTGGCGGAACCAGGTACGCGTGCAGGTACCTCGTACGACGAAACACTTCCAAGTACATCTGCTGCGTATAATTTTCCTACGGAGAGAATACACGAAGAAGACGTAGCAAATTTTCAAGACTTCCCAATTATCGAAGGAATTGTAGAACAAGTACATTTCGATACGGACGCGGAAGATATTCTAGGAGAAATACATTTCAATGCGGACGAAGAGGAAATTGTAGAACAAGTGCATTTCGAGTCGAACGAAGAAGAAATTGTACAAGAAATAGATTTCGACACAGACAGGGATGAGATACATTCCGTAAGAGATATCAACGAAAAAACGAATGAAGATGTTGGAAGTGATGCCGATTACTGGGTAGTGGAGAATGCAGAACCAGAACAGCCGGAAAATCCAATTTCAGAAGGACTAGACTTCGTTGATTTTCCGTATGTTTTCGAAAAAATAAAAAATCTTCGAAAACATTCGGCTACTGGCTGTGGCATCGAACATTTTGAAATAATTAGATGTCAACGGAATGGACTAGAAAATGTGTATTATGTAGAGTGAAAAATGTGCGAATACACAGAGCGCATATCCTGTCTTCGGAAGAGTGATGCCACTATGGATATCAACCGCGCCGCTGTTTCCGCAACAATGATGACGGGCGACGGATATAATCAACTGGAGGACATACTGTCGGCCGTGAACGTGTCCTGTATGACGAAAAGGATCTACGAGAAATATCAGAATGACCTAATCGATGCCCTCGAAGTGGCAGCACAACGCGAAATGGAAGATGCTGGAAAAGAGGAAAAAGCATTAGCTATAGCAAGCGGCGACGTACATGCAGAATCCAATCTACCGTTTATCCCAGTTGTCGCGGATGGCAGCTGGATGGTCCTACCGCGGAGGAGATTACAATTCTCTTTCTGGCGTAGGAGCCTTCGTGGGATACCACACGAAGAAAGTGCTGTACATCAGCGTGAAAAATAAATTCTGCATGACTTGCCAAATAGCAGGTACGAGGAAGGAAGAACCGCGCGAGCATCGGTGCTTCAAGAACTGGGGTAGTAATCCGAGTTCAACTGGCATGGAGAGTGTCTGTTGCCTAATCGGCCAAGGATGTATCACCTGCTGAAGTAATAAAGCAACTTGATAATATAGGGCGTATTTTCAAGGGTAATGAAATCAATAAAAATCATCATTACTATTATCAAGTGCAAGGACAATTGCACATAACGAAAAGGCAACGGGCCTATTTTTGTTTATAGACGCCGAAAGGAATGAAGGTTACAACAGTATCGAGAGATGATCGATTCTGAGCAACAGAAATGGAGGAAAAACTGAGGAAGTTCTATGAGGACTGCATTTTGCCAGAAATTATAGATAGTAGATACAATCGACAACAGCCGATTAGAAATCGTCCGTACATAAAAAAGGAGGAGCAAGTACGAGTACACAAGAAAGTACATAAAATGATGGATGACAACATCGCAATAGCACCCGCGAGTGCATTCAGCGCATATGAAGAGCTGTCGAATAATCAATTGCTATTCAAGGTCACTATTGCACCGGCGAGTGCATCCGGCGTATATGAAGAACTGTCGAATAAGCAATTGCGATCCAAAGTAACTATTGCACCGGCGAGTGCATTCAGCACATATGAAGAGCTGTCAAATAAGTAATGCTCCAAAATGTAAGTAAGAAAGTATGTAGAAGATACATACGGAAAGTGAATAGGACCGTCTATGACGGGGGTGGTGGTGGAACTTTTCACACTCTCCTACTAATAATGTTACGTCTCGTACTCGACATAACGGATGTTTAATGTACAACAAGGGTAACAGAACATTAACAAGAACAGCAGTAACGGAATACAATCTCTAGTGTGGGGCAATGTAAGTATCGATACGTCTGTTCGCAATGGCGGCTGACTCTCAAATGCTTGACAGGCGATCGATCCGATAGCCTTCTTCTCGCTGTACTCTTGTCTTCGTCGCGAGCACCAGCGGGCCATGGATTCTCATCCATAGGGTGCTCGCAACAATAAGTACCTGTAGCTACTCTTTCATATCAAGTGGAAATAATGTTTGTTATGCAAATAATTGGATTAATTGGAAATCATCATGAATGTTTCTCTCATATATGAATTTGCTTTAGATATTTCCAGCAACCAGTATCAAAGGTGAAAATCATGCTCTATGAAGCGAGGAAAGGAAGGCAGTCTTCTCCGCAAGCATAAAGATAAGTAAAGAACATACATACATTTACAGTTTTACTGCATTCAGATCAATTACAACTCGTTCTAACATTTTATTGCAGTGTTGTGCCCAGGCAACGCCCAAGCACACGTATTAAACACACCACGTATAAATTATACATATTATATTACGTTCGAGACGTTCTTAAGCTAACACAGCCGTTAAGCAACCGCGAATCTACAAAATCAGCAAAATGCGAACGCTTCGCCGTGACCATATATGGTCACGCGTACCACACCCAAGAAGGAAATAAAACCAATTCGACTCCGCAAATCAACAGATTCGACACCCGACTCTGGACCGGTTAACACGGCTAAAAGCACTTGTATACCTCAGTCTAGTTTGGTTAATTTTTAATAAAAGGCTTAGTCTTTGAGCATAAACGAACTTGGTGTAATTCACCCAGTAGATCCTTATCTTTTGTTCAGTCCCGAACTTACGATAACGCCAAATCCCGTACCAGCCTTGCAACCCATCACGCAGGGCACAACGGCAGGTTGTATGAAAACTAACAGTAATCGAAAGGGGTCAGTGCCATTGCAAGAAAATATTTATGAGAAATAGCAAATAATAATAATGGATTCTTCAGGAAGTGTAAGTATCAGTTTTCACATTCAAGTGGTATAAACAGAAAAAGTAATTTTTATTAAATTTATTTATTTTTACAGATCAAACCAGAGTGTACATATGTACACTGGGCTCAGAAATATCGTTGCAACTAACACAAATGCAGGGTGGAGGAGATACCCCTTCCATGACGCCGACCGGGCTAGGAGGAGCGGATTTTCTGTCCTCGAAGTGACAGATAATATAACCTATATGCTATACCCGATTTCCTAAAGATAATGTTGCAGCGTAATAACAATGTTTCGGAAGGATGATAAAATGTTCACAAATGTAGCGCAAAAGAACCAAATAGCCGCTCAACATTTATTGTCATATAGCATATACATAGGTTATATTTTCTGTAACTTCGAGGAGGGGACCACATAATAATCACGAACATCCAGTCCGCGCATTTTGACTAGCCCGGTCGGCGTCATGGAATTGGCAGAAAATAATTGAAATCGGACTAGGGTAACGCATACAGATGTTGACCCCTATAAAATGATTGACCCTTTTCCCCAAAAAGTACGAAATATAATATAATGTTTTTTTTTATATAAAATATATCTATATTTCGGTGGCTCAGATATTTTTGTTCCGAATACAATTATATTTTATTATATAAAAAAAACATTATATTACATTTCCTACTTCTTGGGGAAGAGGGTCAATCATTTTATAAGGGTCTACATCTGTATGCGTTAACCTATTTTTAACGAAACGGGCTTTCAACTCTGCAAACAAATTTTTCACATAATTTTCTTAATTATGGTCCGAATTATATCATTTTTTAGGCCAATTGGATCGAGAAAACAAGGAATCGATCGACGTCACTTTCGCAAAGATCTGATTAGAAATTGCAGAACTTCAGATTCATCACTGCTTAGTGTGCAACATTGTATAGTCGCTCTGGTTTCGAGCATCGCGTTTGACAACTCTAGCTTGAAAATCACCCAGTATGAATGCTAAGAAACGATAGTGTGAAGTGGCGTGCGTTTCAATTGCACATTGACAATATCGTAGATTCTAGGGCCTAGAATATTAGCTACGTATTACGATGTTCTTCACCAGAGCCCTACATTAATGAATTAAAAAATAAATGAATAGGTCAATTAGTTAAAATTAATGAACTGTGCATGATTTTAATGACGCCTAATTTAATTGCACTTACAAACTGAATTACTAATTGTAATTAAAAGAATTTTTTGACGTGCAACATGAAGCTGCGCAAATGGTTGCGCTCGGATTATCGGGAAAGACCTACCCATCCCACCGTTTTGCTTTCTCGCTGCGAGCGAGGACCTTCGGGCCCCAGTAGACCACCCGTTGACAGCCGAGAGCAATAAAACCGACGGGCCAGATAAAATGTTCATGTTTGATAAGTGTTGAGGAAAATATTACCAATGGAGTTTTTAGGGTTTCTTGATGAAAATGATGTCAGATATGGAGGAATTCGGTCCATTCTTAGCGAACGTAGTGTGTGTCCTAATCATGTATTCATAAAAAAAAATAGACCGAATTGCTTTGCGTCTCGACTCATGTTCGTGGACATAAACTCACCAATCCATCGGTGGTAACACTCTTATCAAGGTGTAATGAGAAATATGAACATTTTCATATTCAGTACTGGATGACTCAAGTCGCCGTCGACCGAGGGTCTTTCGCTGGTGCGCTATTTCACTCGCACTCGATTTACGTCGTTCAATCTCCTTGTCAAGCGGTTCAGACGAGGGCCCTGATAAATGTGAATTTATTTGGGAAACCAAAGTCGCTTCATTCGTGACACCTACTCGCGAACAGATATATGTATGTACAAGAAAAAGCAATTAAATTTCCCGATGACTTGAAGCAACATTTCAATAGGTAAATGCATGAAACTCTGGGATCAGGAATTCCGAACCCAGTGGGGCATATGTAAGAACTGGCGAAATTCAACAATAGTTCGTCGTCTAAATTTTACAAGTATTTATTTGACGTGAATATAAAGTTTGTTAGCAAAGTCTTTCTCGATTTGAGTTCTGTAGAACGCTGATTTTCCTTCGCCATGGAAAGTCCCCTCTTGTCCTTCTCGCTGGCAATCATGCGACTCGCTGAGTTTCGTGGGCTTCGGCGCTCGAAACCAGCGGGGCCATACAATGTTGCGCGCTAAGCAGTGACAAATCTGCAGTTCTGCATTTCTAATCAGATTTTTGCGAAAGTGACGTCAGTCGATTCCTCATGTTTTCTCGATCAAATTGGCCCCAAAAATGATATAATTCGGACCAAAATTAAGGAAATTACGTGAAAAATTTGTTTGTAGAAGTGAAAGCCCGTTTTGTTAAAAATAGTCCGATTTAAATTATTTTCTGCCAATATAACCGGGAGAATGCCAAGAATCCAATGGTGTCACTTTCATATTGATAGGATGAAAAATAAACAAATTCTGTTTCTTTATAATCGATGACACATCGCCGAGCACGGCGATCTCGCGCGGCTCGGGACACAAAGGTTCTCGTCGGTTATTCGAACTTTTAAGATCGTATTCAGATTTATTGGCCGGTGAGTTTCGTAACTAGGGGTGTGCGGTTACCCGATTTTTGGGGCTCGGGACGGGCCGGCAACTTTCGGGCGGGATCGGGCGGGGTCCCGATACTTTCGTATTGCTCGAGATCCCGACAGTTTCGGGACCCCGAGACTCGATTCGGACTACAAGCATAGCCGCCATGAGCGGACAATTTGGTTTCAGGTCGGCTCGGCAAAACTCGGACGCGATCGGACGATATCGTTACCAGTAATAGATTAAAATTATTACCTGAGAACATAGAAAAATTATGTTTCTTACACGTTAATTTGAAATAATAAAATATTCGCCTCCTGTATATTGTTGTTATTATGAAACATCCAGGAAATATTCCTTTTTGTATGCTTATAGTTCGTACGTTTTCTATTTTAAATCTGAACCTATCCGGAAAAAGATAATACCCTATATATTCCCTTTACATAAAGTACTAAGTATGAAGTATATTTTATTCAGATTTTAAAATATTGTCGATATAAAAATAGTCTTCTTCCCAAGTTCTGAACATGGTATTTATTTAAGTACGTATATGGACGTATTCAGTATTCACAGACTATTTGGTAGCAATGAATATACATATATATGTAAATAAATAATAAGATACAAATTATGATTCAACAGGAGACAGAAAGGTAAAAACTTATCACTCTGGTATCGATATAAATGATATACATAATTCTTTCCGTCTCGGTCCGCTCGTAATAGCTGGCTTTCGAGCCGATCGTGTCCGAGTTTTGCCAAACCGACCTGAAATCAAATTGCCCGCTCATGGCGGTCATGCTTGTAGCCCGAATCGAGTCTCGGGATCCCGAAACCGTCGGGATCTCGAGCAATACGAAAGTATCGGGACCCCGCCCGAAATTTTCCGACCCGTCCCGAGGGCCGAGAATCCGAGCCACGGGACGATCCGCACACTCCTATTCGTAACGCGTATTCTCTCGTCATCGCAGAACACGAGTGAGCCAGAAGTGGTGGGGATAGCGCCAAGCTTCTGTCATGTATAGGCCAAACCGAGCTGCAGCGTAGAAATACACGCATCAGAATAGGTGTGCCTTAGGCCTTAGCTCCGAAAAAATTCAGGAGCTTTATTGGTCAGAACATTGATTCTTTCTCGATAGCTTCATCTCGTATTGGTCTACGCATTACTTCGTGACGCACACAACTACATATGTGTTCGCGAAAGAGCTAACGCGATGAGCGTGAGTTCGCCGGGGAGGTTATGTTTGAAGTAAAGCGCAGTTTTTGAGTGGAGCAATGTCCCGTAGTCAGTTTATTTCGTACACTCGCGGAGTGAATCACACTTCGGTAAAATGATGAGCGTTGAGCGAAAGCACGTTGTGCTGTACACGTGAGAGTTCTCGTTGAGAATTTTCCGCACCCTGACCACGCGGTCGCACCCCGATCCACGATCGATTACGCGAGAGCTGAGAAGGAACCTGCAATGAGGTGAGCTGTGCGATTCTCGCTGAGAATCGTGAGCACTGAGATTCTCGATGAGAATGGTGAGCACTACAAAACGATATTATGAGCCGATTCACTAGTTATGTGTTAAACTGTTTGACGCGTCTACTCACATACTCTGAGTGAACAAGAATGAAAACCGTTGGGCAATCCGACTTCCTGTACGGGTCGTCTCGAACATTCTCGACGATCGACCGACGTGGGGAAATCGGATTGGTTGAGCCACAGATGAGTTAAATTGTCATTGGCTACGCGTATTCTACAACCGGCTGAAACCGTGTCACGCGATGCGCTGATTGGCTGATCGTCGGTCGCGGAGCGCAGATGATTGGCAGATCGATCGTGGATCGGTCGCGGCGTTACGCAGTCCAGGAGGTGCTGCGGTGAGTTTGGGTGTGGCGGAGATCGGAACTACCGATTCTCGAACAATATGTACTACGCTGACAATAAGAATAAATAACAGCCACACGTCTACGTTCAGACGGGGCCGAGCAGCATTCCCGTCACCCCACCATACCCTTCGGTGGCTAGGGAACTCCAACTGACAAATCCACGATCGTCAGATGGTGATGGCTGATTTCTCCTCGATCGCTGTTCGCGAAAACGAATCGACCGGCCAATATATTTGAATACGACCTTAGGATAAAGATATAATGAAAGATGAAAAATTATTCGAAGGCAAAGATGAAAACCTTCGAATAAACAAAGGAAACTAATAAATACCCGAAGCTAAATAGAATTTTAGATTTAGGATACACACACCCTCCCCCCAAACCTCGTGTCGATCGGCCACTGGGGCCATTCGGAAGTATATTCTTTTAATTAAATAATGCCCATCTCTGCATAGGAGCGTAAAGAATTACGAAAAAAATCAAGGAGTCAACTGTTGACCGGATTGGAGACTTTTCCTTGTTATATGTTATATACAATAGTCGGAAGAATAATAATAAAAGCAATAATTGCAAATAATTGCTGTAACTTCCACATTCTGAAAATATGATATCAGTAAATCACTACTTCCAGTGTTATTAAAAAATTCCAATCTCTTTTTTTATTTGAAATAATGTGGCCATATAATTATAACATATATTCGGCAGCGGTGATGTATGTGTTACAGTAAAAGCGTGAATTTCGTAAATGTAGACAATTCCCAGCAGTTCCTAGTTAATGTATGCCTAAAATGCATATAACCTAACTTAAAGTCGTCCGAAAATGCATGCATTGACTGCATCACGCTTTTACTGTGGCTTGTGTATCCAGCTAACGCTTCAGTTTTGCTATGATTCCACGTTGGCAGTCCTCCCGAGTAGGCGCCATCTCGTGTCCACTAGCTCAACTAAATTTGTCACGTGACTTGCTCTGTATTATCTCCAATATGGCGGAACTCGTATTTGGGAATGCAATCACGGGGATACGTTTTTCGTCCTTATATGAACAGATTTTAGGCTGGGTGAGGTCTCATTCGAAAGAGGAAGGTTCAGTGCAGGGCGCTCTGGTCATCGTTTGAGTCACAAAACTCTTTTAGTGACCTAAAAATACTTGGATTCCTGCGGGTGTATTTTGTCGACTTTTGCTCTACTTTGAATACTCGTATTATTATATATCAACACAATTTCGTCGAAATTTCCTCTTTCGAATGAGACCTCACGCAGCCCAAAATTCGCTCATATAAGGACGAAAAACGTATCCCCCCAAACCCATGTTTCAGGCATATTATGTGGGTATTACAGCGCGCTGCATTACCCGTGTCTACCCCCTTAAGATGACACAACTACATAGACACAGCTAAAATGCTGTGTCTGGTGGCGATCGAGTACAAACGCTGCGATCCGCCCATACGCGCTCAGCACCGTCACATATGGGCTTGCGTGCGCTCCGTTTCTCGCGATGAGGTCGCTCCGTCAGCTCGTTGCTGATGAGGGCGAGCGATTTCCACTCGCGGTGGAGGCTGTCCTCCACCAGACGTACGTGGACGACATTCTGTCTGGCTCTCACAGTATCGAGGCAGGTCGGGAAAAAATCTACGCTAAAAAACGGGATGTCTTCGTCTTTTGCGCACTGCCGTACGATCGGCGCCGCGAACCCACCAAACGAGCCGTCCTATCTCACATATCCCGACTGTTCGATCCACTCGGGTGGCTGTCCCCAATCACCGTGACAGGAAAACTGTCCATGCAAGAACTCTGGGCACTCAAAATTGGGTGGGATGATCGAATCCCAAACGACCTTGCCGGTCGGTGGACAAAGTTTCAGTCCTCTCTCAGTGACATCAGCGCAATCGCTATCCCACGGTGGCTTCGTACGTCGACCCCTAGTCCCGTCGCCGAACTCCACGGGTTCGCCGACGCCGCTGCCCTCGCGATGGGCGCGGCCATCTACCTGCGCATTCAGCAGAATATCAACGTCATACACTCGACTCTGGTCACCGCCAAATCTAAGGCGGCACCGTTGAAGCGCGTGACGATTCCCCGCCTGGAACTTTCCGCCGCGTTGTTATTAACCCGCCAGATTCATCTGTGGACGGACTCCACCGTCGCTCTTACGTGGATTCAGAGTCACCCTTCGAAGTGGAAGGAGTTCGTGCACAATCGCGTCTTAGCTATCCAAACGATTGTGCCTGATGCTCACTGGCACCATACGCCAGGCGCGGAAAACCCAGCGGATCTCGCGTCTCGTGGTACATCTCCTCACCAACTCTCTGCCTCGACTCTGTGGTGGCACGGCTCACCTTGGCTCTGCCAATCTCCATCCACCTGGCCCTCCGCCTCTTCATCAGAAGACCAGCGAGGGCTTACGGAAGCAAAGAAAACCGAAAACTTCCCCATCAGCCTTAACGTCACCTCGTCCAGAGTCGAACATTTGTGTTCCCGCTACTCATCCTGGACCCAACTTGTATGAATCACCGCTTGGTGCTTCCGCGCGTACGCCGGATTTCGCGGGGTCAAAAGACCCGGGGTCGATCCGCTCTCCGTCGTGGACCTCGAGTCGGCTCGGCGTCGACTGATCAAAGCTGTTCAAATCGAACACTTTATGCCGGAGGTAAAATTAGTTTCCCAACGACTACCCCTCCGGAGGGGCAACCTCCTCTCAAAACTTATGCCGGTGCTGGACGCTGAAAATCTTCTTCGCGTTCGCGGCCGACTGCAACATTCGCTGCTTCCCGCGGAGTACAAACAGCCATACATTCTGCCTCGGGAGTCTCCGCTCACTACGCTCATAATCGACCACGCTCATCGGTCGACACTGCACGGAGGGCCTCAAGTCACACTCGCTGCGCTCCGTCAGTCCTATTGGATTCTCGGGGGACGATCACCGATCCGAGCGTTCATCCATCGATGCGTTGTGTGTACCAGACATCGCGCGCGCATTGGCGATCAACGGATCGGCCAACTACCAGCCCGTCGCGTCAACCCCGCAAGACCGTTTTTACACACCGGAGTCGACTACGCGGGACCGTTTACGTTTCGTACAATGCGCGGCCGAGGAGGTAAGTTGTACAAAGGATACCTCGCAGTATTTGTGTGTTTCGCTTCTGGCGGAACTCACCTCGAGCTGGTGTCCGATTACTCCTCCAACGCGTTCATTGCAGCGTTCAAGCGATCCACCGGACGTCGCGGCATATGTGCGACGATCACGAGCGATTGCGGCACCAATTTTGTTGGCGCGGATGCGATGTTACGTAAAATGTATGCACAGGCCTCTCGCGAATCGCAACACATCGCGGACTCGCTCGCGAACCTCGGCACGCAGTGGAGATTCAACCCTCCTTCCGCGCCTCACTTTGGGGGAATGTGGGAGGCGTGCGTGAAGTCAGTGAAGTCCCATCTCAAGCGAGTAGTAGGCTCTCACACTCTCACCTTCGAGAAAACTGCCACTCTGCTCACTCAGGTCGAAGCGGTTCTAAATTCGCGGCCATTAGGACCCTTTACACGGACGGTCTTGCGCGCGGTCCGGCCCGCGGTCCGGCGCGTCACGAGCCGCGCGGCCCGCAAAAGTACGTGAAGCCGGATCGTGGCGCTCCTTCGCGCGGGCCAGGAGGTCGTACCCGTCACTACTTAGAGACAGCGAGTTCGGGCTCCCATTTCTACGTCGACTCCACATGCTTTTTACACGATCCACCGCAGTGGTGTATTGTGTACTACCTGTTCGATGTATATCATCGATCTGCGAAACGATCGGCACGACACGATCGCGATATACGTTCGCGAAGAGTATACAAATTCCTCGATATACCTGGCTTATAGAGGATATCATAAATGCTGTTACTGTAGGGTACACTGAAACATCTGTTTTTACGAAGCTATATATTTGGTTGACCTGAAGGTGCTACAAATTATGGAAATGACTCAGTTATAACGAGTGTAAAATTTTACAAGGGTACATTAAAAAATGTCCAAATGTTTCCTCGGCAATGCGTTGGCAAATGAAATTGCAGTTAACACATTCACTGTTGTGACAATCATAATTATTACTATTGACGGCAATAATTACCATGTCATTGTTTGTTTTAATATAAAATCTAATATTCATAGACAATAAATACACATAGGTATGCAAATGATGTTATATGTAAGATAAATGCTGAAGAGATGTAATATGCAAGATGTTTTGAAGAAAGGGTGGAGTCTTCGGATTGTGCGTGATGCAGGTCAAATTTTTCACCTACGCTCTTGCGTAGCGCGCAAGAAAGCACCACAGTCCTGCCCGCGCGCCAGAAAGCACCATGCTCCTGCCCGCGCGCAAACCTCGACTCCAGAAGAGTTTACATAAGAGACAGAAAAGGTAGTTGGAAAAGGACAAAACGGCAGTTGAAACCAGGCTCGTCGCGCGCCTCAGGATTTCCGACAGTGCGGAAATCCTGAGGCGCGCGACGATCCTGGCAGCCAAGCCTCCAGAGGCAACGCCGTCGATAAGCCGTGCCTCGATGGGTTTCGAGGACTTCGACCCTCGAGACCAGGGGGGCCGTACGATGTTGCAACCTAAGACGTGACGAATCGAAAATTCAACATTTCTCACCGCATCTTGGCGAAAGTGACGTGAATCGTTTCCTTATGTTTTCCCGATGGAAATGGTTCAAAAACGACACAAATCGGATTGTAATTAAGGAATCTTCATAATAAATTGATTTCCATAACTTCGTTAAAAATAGTTCGATTTATATGAAAGTTGGTAGGCATAATTTTCATTTGAAAAACATGAGAAATCCATGGGTATCACTTCCATATCGATAGGATAAAGAATAAAGTATACAGTTTTTCTGAAACAGGTATGAATCCTTGGCCGACCGCAGCGAATCGAGGTCGGCGACCCACAGTCGAGGGTGAAATATTCATTACAGCGTATTAAGAAATTCTTTATTCTTCATCGTATCGATATGGAAGTGATACGGATGGATTCTTTACGTTTTTCAAATGAAAATTATACCAAATTTCATGTAAATCGGACTATTTTTAACGAAGTTATGGAAATCAATTTATTATGAAGATTCCTTAATTACAATCCGATTTGTGTCGTTTTTGGACCATTTTCATCGGGAAAACATAAGGAAACGATCCACGTCACTTTCGCCAAGATCCGGTGCGAAATGTAGAATTTTCGATTCGCCACGTCTTAGGGGGCAACATGGTACGGCCCTTCTGGTCTCGAGGGTCGAAGTCCTCGAAACCCATCGACGCACGGCTTATCGACGGCGTTGCGTCTGGAGTCTTGGCTGCCAGGATCGGCTGCCAGGCTCGTCGCGCGCCTCAGACTTGTCCGCACGATCGGAAATCCTGAGGCGCGCAACGAGCCTGGTTTTAAGTATCGTTTTTTCCTTTTCTAACTACCTTTTCTGTCTCTTATGTAAACTCTTCTGGATTCGAGGTTTGCGCGCGGGCAGGAGCGCGGTGCTTTCTGGCGCGCGGGCAGGACTGTGATGCTTTCTTGCTGCGCGCCACGCAAGAGCGTGGGTGAAAAATTTGACCTGCATCACGAGCAATCAGAAGACTACCCCCCTTCTTCAAAACATCTTGCATATTACATCTCTTCATCATTTATCTTAGATATAACATCACTTGCATACCTATATGTATTTATTGTCTATCAATATTAGTTTTTATATTAAAACAAGCAGTGACATGGTAATTATTGCCGTTGATAGTAATAATTATGATCGTCACAATAGTGAATGTGTTAACTGCAATTTCATTTGCCATCGCATTGCCGGGGAAACAGTTGGACATTTTTTAAAGTACCCTTGTAAAATTTGACAGTCGTTATAACTGAGTCATAAACCATTTCCAGAATTTATAGCACCTTCAGGTCAACCAAATGTAGCTTCCTAAAAACAGATGTTTCAGTGTACCCTACAGTAACAGCATTTATGATATCCTCTATAAGCCAGGTATATCGAGGAATTCGTATACTTTTCGCAAACCTACGTATATCGCGATCGTGTCTTGCCGATCGTTTCGCAGATCGATAATATACATGGAACAGGTAGTACACAATACAAGACTGCGCTGGTTCCTGGAAAAAGCATGTGGAGTCGACGTAGAAATGGGAGCCCGAACTCGCTGTCTCTAAGTAGTGACGGGTACGACCTCCTGGCTCGCGCGAAGGAGCGCCACGATCCGGCTTCACGTACTTTTGCGGGCCGCGCGCAAGACCGTCCGTGTAAAGGGCCCTATTATGCCCCCTGTCCGACGACGCGTCCGATCTCACTGCTCTGACTCCCGGACACTTCCTTATCGGCGACAGCTTGACGGTAATTCCCGAGCCCTCTTTAACGCTTGTCCCAATATCCAGACTAACTCGGTGGCAGCTTATCCATCAGATGACCGAGCACCTTTGGGATCGCTGGCACCCAGAATATCTTCAACAGTTTCAAACCGCATCGAAGTGGCAGAGTGAGCGGGAGCCTCTCAAAATCGGCACCATGGTGTTCATCAAAGACGAACGCGTGCCGCCAGCAAAATGGCCTTTAGGACGCGTCACCCACGTTCACCCAGGACGAGACAACCTCATTCGCGTTGCCACAGTTCGGACGGCGTCCTCGTCCTTCACCCGACCTCTCATAAAATTATGCGTTCGCCTGTGTGAGTCGGGAACCGTTCCATCTTATTATTTCACCGTCCCTTTCCCGCAGGAACTTCTCTACCGATGCCAAGTCATCGGTCAGGCCGGGGAGTAATGTTCGGACAATGGGCGAGTGCGTCGTACACATCGGCGAGTTATTTGATCGGTCATCGCTGATTAATCGTTCCGTCCGATAGATGACTCGCTAAGTCCTTCCTGCTCTTGCCGCGAGCACCCCACGTGGGCTCCGCGTCATCCACGCGTTTTTTTTGTATAACGGTCAGGAAAACAAAACCACAGCGCACGGCGACAACCGGGCTCTTCTGTACAAACCGTGATTTGGGATACATCGTTTATACTGTGTGATAAGTCTAACTAAATATACAGTGCTTTTTCAGTGCAGTTACAGTTATTTAAGTGTATCCATTCGTAATTGTTCCTCCAATTACTTCTCCCAACAACGTAGAATACCTGAAGATGTCACCTCTGTGTAACTTCTTTTTATCAACCGCGGTAGTTTCATTAGGGTCCGTCTGTTTACAAGGGACGCTTCTATCGATTCGGACCATAACAAAAATGAGACGGCAGCCTTATGTCGGAGCGAAGAAGTTCGAAATCCCCAAAAAAAAAAAACGGCACGGTGTCGATTGCCCCCTATTCGGCATCTGGCAGGCAAATGTTTTCCGGCGAACGCTCCGGAAATAAGCATTGCCCGATCGTAAACGAATAAAAATGAATTTCGCTCCGAAAACTTCGAAATTACCAACTGTAAACGAAAATGAATTTTCGTTTCGCTCCGAGCCCGCTTTTGTCCCGTAAGATGGAACAAGAAATATAATTAAAAACATATACATTTAAAACACTTGTACTGAAACATTACTTTGATGTGTTTGAATGCAAAGAATTCAACGCACAACAAAAGCATGGTTAAAAATTAATTTTATCGCGTTTATATCGAATTTTTACATTTTCTTGAAAAAGTCGATTTTCCGGGTCCGGTCCATGAAAAAGCCAAGTATCTTCCGATCTGTACGTTTGTCAAACAAGTTGTGGAAATGAAAACTGAAGAAATGAACATTCTCCACAAAACTAAAAAAACACGTTCCTAGAATAAACCGTTCTAATTTTATATCGGAAAAAAACGATTTTTTTTTAGAAAAAATAGTTGTTTTTTAATACTTTAGAGTTTATGGGGCAGGTCTTAGCGTTATCCGATCGAGCTGAAACTTTCACAATCTCATTTTTTTTACACCAATTGGCAACTTTTTGGGGGTTGCCGTAAAAGAAATTCGGACAATGATTTCTTGCGACCACCCTAGTGGTCACTCTGGTCGGCGGACTGGTCAGGCCTTCTTTTTGTTTTGGTTTGGTTAAAAGTACGGTCTGAGATTCCCGATCGACAGGCAATAGGTCTGGAGTTACGGTTCCCTTTTACAACCTCTCACTGTTACGATCAGAATTTCGGTCCCCTTTCACTGCGGTTACTGATCGCTTGACCCGGTCAAGTTGACCGGTCATGACCGGTCTGAATTGCGGTTACTGTTTCGGTCTCGACTCCCTGATTTATTGTACCCCATTTATAATAAATATACATTATAACTTGTATTACAATGTGATTTTGTAATTAATACAGTGGCGCACTCAGGATTTAATCTTTGGGGGAGCCGAGTTGAACGGATAAAAATATTTTGAATGCAAAGTCAGTAAAATTCATTACATGATTATAAAAATTTCTTTAAAGAATAAAATGCAGGTTTTCTTTTTTTCTTTTTGCAAAGCTCTTGAATTACTTCAGTCGTGGTTACATAACCCTCCTTGTTCTTTTTTCTATGGGGGTGCCAGGGCCCCTTGGCCTTCCCCCCTCTGGGTGCGCCAATGAATTAGTAACAACAACACTAAAAGTAATTTGAATGATAATACTAATTCATAAAAACAGAAATTACAATTGTTTTTCTTATATCACAAAGGCAAACACTTCAACTGTTCACCTCATATCATACCTCAAATCATATTTTGAATCTTCAATCATATAATTAATTGTGACAAACATTTAAGTACAATATACAGGGTGTCTCACCTGATATTGCCATCTTCATTTACACCACTATTATTTTCTGTAGCGAAAAATGTTTCAGATAAAGTTGAATGGCTTTAATAAGCACCGTACGTTGAAATAATAATGAATTTATGACTCGAAAACTGACAGAATGAAGCTTCAAGCTTCTCCATCACGGGCGCTGGTGGTATATTCGAGCCATGTACCATCAAAACCGGTGGAAGTCCAAAATAGCTGATAAATGTAGGAAAAACAGTTACCGAGACGTATTGAGAGTCGAATCGCGCTGTTGCCGCATTTCCCCTATTACTATTATGTCGTCAGAGAGGCTTGAATGAATCACGGCGAAGCGGCTGAAGAACAGAGATGGGCGAAGATAATATCTGGATAAACTCAAATAATCAATACTTTATGTTTATCCGTTTTTCGAAGCACCACGGATAAATAAATTTATTTGAAGTGAATTTATTCGACGGCGAAAGATAATTTTTTTATTCGAAGAACGTTTATTCAAACCGTCGAATTAGGTTTTCATCTTTATCCGTAGTTTATTCGACTTTTATTCGAAGGCTTTGAAATTTCAAATAACTTTCGGCTAAATTAAAATGCACTAAAGACTAAAAAATAATTCTTTCTTGTACTACAATTTTTTTCCTATTCGAACGTAACGAATCATATCTCGATATAAATTGTGTATTTACTACGGAAATCGCGATGCCACTAGCGTCCCGAACGCAGCGGCTTTTTGTCGTTTTCGTAAAGAACGCGAGTAACTGATCCAAGTCGTTTTGTGGTTATGGGTTATATTTATTGGTGGCTGAGTAATTTTTTCACCCCTTCGGGGTTAATTTTTTTTTAAATATTGTATTGTCGTCCAAACTTCGCACGCCTGCAAAGTTTCAAGACAACTCGATAGTTGGAACTTGGTTAAATTTGAGTTGCCAGATTTGAACCATACATACATCAAACGTACAAACAAACCGAGGATCTAAACTGAATAAAATCGTTTAAAAATAATCTGATTTATACCGTGTATAAATTCATTTTCATCTGGAAAATCTCAGCAGTATGTTACTGAAACGTTCATGCCGATACGATAGAAAATGTGAAAGTTTGATATTCTATTAAAACATACAAAATAAACAATCGTTGAACAATCATATCATTATATTTTTTCAAAATGAAACATAAATATTGCACAGAATGAGAGAAGATAATACGAATTGCGAAGTTTAGAAGGGATATTGATACACAAATTAGTATTGTTTCATAAATTATTGAAATAAACTTGTGACGTAGCGTCCCAGCGCGAGGAGTCGGGCGCGCGACGGTGCGACAGGGAGTGAGCGAGAGGCCAAGCGCGCGGGCGACCGCGACCGAGTTTGGCCGAACCCAACCGAAGCACGCCGGTCTCGCGCCGCGTCAAATGACGCTCACTCCCCACCGCGTCGCTAGATCGCGTCGATTTCTCGCTGCTGGGAATTTCCGAGAATCGGGACATAAGCCTCGACGCGACTGAGGCAAGCAGTTCGAGTGGGGCTACGGATCCCCCTCCTAGACCGCCTGCCTGGATGCTGCCCGGTGCAAGCACACTAGCGAGAAATTCCGTGTATCCGCCGATCATATGATGGCCTCTACCGTACCGTACAGAGACGCCTGGAAGTTGCCCGGTCTCTTTCCTTCTACCGTTCCGCATAAGAGACGCCTGGACGTTGCCCGGTCTCTTTCCCTCTACCGTACCGTACAGAGACGCCTGGACACTGCCCGGTCTCTTTCCTGCTACCGCTCCGAAACAGAGACGCCCGGACGCTGCCCGGTATCTTTCCCGCTACCGCTCCGAAACAGAGACGCCCGGACGCTGCCCGGTCTCTTTCCTGCTACCGCTCCGAAACAGAGACGACTGGCCGTTCCCAGGTCTCCATCGTTTCGCAAGCAACCGCGAAGCAAAACGCGACCGACACAGCGGAGAGAACAATTGTAAATAGTGTATATATTTAGTGACAAGATAATAAAGGCAATAATTAATAAGGAGAGGATATCAATACCCTGGCATCCCGACTGAGTGCATCCTCCACAATCCTTACCACCGGACGGACGACCGTCACAAACTATCAAATTGAAGAGACTTATTTTTATTTGTCGTTGAATAAAAATAACCCAGAGTTAGTTTTATTTGAAACGCCACAGATGAATCACTTTATTCGACGGGAATTCATCCGTCGACTACAAATAATTTTTTTAATCGAAGGCCTTCATTCTTGAGGTCCCCCGAAGATCGAGCCGAGCGATATTGTATCGCTCACCCGCCTAACCTGTCGCCTGGAGTTGCTCGGTGATGTATGATCAAATATGCAGAAACAGAATTTCTTTATTTTTCATTGTTTCAATATGAAAGTGATTCTGCCGAGTAAATTAACAGAAAATAATATGAATCGGACTACTTTCAATGAACCGAGCATTCAATTCTGCAAATAAATTTTATGTGTAATATCGTTAATAATGATAGTTCAAATTGAGTCAGGTTTGGTATCTTTCCTTCTTACACTCCCGGACCTCTCTGTCTTTCATTATTGCTACGTTCAGCGAGGCTCTGACGCTACACGCAGCTCTCGTGCTGTATTCCTTCAAGACTTCTCGATAAAATGAGAGAACTAAAGTTCCACAAGGCAACAGCGCGGAAGAGACAGAGAGAACAGAAGATGTGGCAGCTATGCGTAAAAAATTCGTCTACCCAGAGTACCTGAAGATGTCATCTCTGTACAAGTTCTTTTTATTGAGTGGAGTAGTTTCATTAGGGTCCGTTTGTTTATTGGAGACGCTTCGATCGAATCGGACCATAACAAAAATGAGACGGCAGCCTTAACCCGTGTATGTCGAAAAATGATTAGTTTAGGACAGGCATGGGCTGTACTTCCGAAAGGGACCGGTGGCCGATCGAGATGAGGTTTGGGGGGAGGGGTGGGAAGGGTATGTGAACCCTAAATCTAAAATTGTAGCTTCGGGTATTTATTAGTTTCCGAAATATTAATAAAAAATTGTTAATTTTTAACGGAAATTTTTTTGGACGTTGGTGCAGGCCTCCCTACTCGGGAGCCCTTCCGTCCCCTTATTTTTTATTTTTAAAATTTTGTAACCACTGTATAGTTTTTGGCATCGCCGAACTCACATCGGTTCGCTGCCGTGCTTTGCGCGCTCTCCGCACTGGTCTAGCCCCAACCGGTGGCCGATCCAAATGAAACTTGGTGGGTATTACGAGGGGTGTGGACAGACCCCAAATATAAAATTTTAGCTTGGGCAATTAATGCGTTCAAAAGATACAGAGGTAATTGTGCATAAAAGGGTACACCTTACCGATTTTTTTTAATTACTTTACCACGGTGCCCCTCCTTAACAATATTTCTGTTGACTTATATCGACAGAACGCATTCCACTTTCCAACTTGTCCCGGGTATTAGTATTGGTTGGGGCTATATTGGCGCGGAAGGCGCGCGCCCGCTCGCGGGCGCGTAAAGCATGGTAGCAAACCGATGTGAGTTTGGCGATGCTAAAAATGAGACTGTGGTTACAAAATTTAAAAAGTGGAAAATGGGGGGACGTAAGGGCTCCCGGGTGGGAGGCCTGCACGAGCGTCCAAAAAAAATTAACAATTTTTTATTAACATTTCGGAAACTAATAAATACCCGAAGCTGCAATTTTAGATTTAGGGTTCACACCCCCTCCCCGCCCCGCCCCCCAAACCTCATTTCGATCGGCCACCGGTCCCTTTCGGAAGTATATCCCAGGCATGGCATTTAAGTGAACTTGACGGCCGATTTCCAGAGGCAACGCCTCCTTCCTCCCGCCGCGTGTATTGGCCCCCGCGGCGGCCAAGGTGCTTCGAGCGCCACAGACCCGTACCATATGAACCGCGCGTGGCGCATTGAGGCGACACCCGTATCAATAGATTTCCACATCATCCATGGCGTACTATTATCGATGCGTTTTTTTTTTTGTCAGTGGTATCCCCTGTAGGCCTATTCCACTGTTTCGCGCGATAAAAAACAGATTGAAAAAACGCGTTTTACTATCAAAATTTTAAAGATGTTTGGGAAAAGTAGGTTTTCGCGCACGTTTAGACGTGCTGGGCAAATCTAAAATATTAACAGGGAGGCTGGACGATGCTGTACGTATCAGATTTGCCCAGCACTTACTAAACGTGCGCGAAAATCTAGTTTTCCCAAACATCTTTAAACTTTTGATAGTAAAACGCGTTTTTTCAATCTGTTTTTTATCGCGCGACACAGTGGAATAGGCCTACAGGGGATACCACTGACAAAAAAAAACGCATCGATAATAGTACGCCATGGATGATGTGGAAATCTATTGATACGGGTGTCGCCCCAATGCGCCACGTGCGGTTCATATGGTACGGATCTGAGGTGCTCGAAGCACCTAGGCCGCCGCAGGGGCCAAGACGCGCGGCGGAAGAAATGAGGCGTTGGCTCTGGAAATCGGCCGTTAAGTTCACTTAAGGGGTTAGGACACAGTAACGAGCCAAGAAAGCAGACGATTTTTAGACGACGATCATAAGAAAAGTAAACGATCGATTAATATAAGGTTTTGTGTTTTAGTTCACTATAGTATGAACTATAAGAAAAGCATATAATATTTACAAAATAGCATTTGTCCACCGTGCAATGTCTCCATTTAAAATGTCCATTTTTTTCGGATGGCCAACTGGTGGGCCGGATTCCGGCAAATCGGATGAACTGTAACAAAAACCCCAAAAATGTCATAAACTATAATATATTTCCTAGGCATTGACGATCCAATATATAAAATTTTTTAATTATTATACAAAATATAAACAAAAAGATAACACACTTCTGCCGAAATTTGATCATTATTTTTCAAACATCGGCCATTTTGTCAATTTTCGCAAAAATTGAAATGTTGGATCGTCAATGCCTAGGAAATATATTATAGTTTATGACATTTTTGGGATTTTTATTACAGTTCATCCGATTTGCCGGAATCCGGCCCACCAGTTGGCCATCCGGAAAAAAAGGACATTTTAAATGGAGACATTGCACGGCGTACAAATGCTATTTTGTAAATATTATATGCTTTTCTTATAGTTCATAATATAGTGAACTAAAACACAAAACCTTATATTAATCGATTGTTTACTTTTCTTATTATCGTCGTCTAAAAATCGTCTGCTTTCTTGGTCCGTTACTGTGTCCTAACCCTTTAAGGATGTTCGATACCTCACTTGCGGGGCACGCGGCGAGAGAGGTAAGCCTATGCTTATACATGGGAGCTCTGCAGTGATACCAATCTTAGGTAAAAAAAAATTAAGTAGACAAAAATGTTATTTACATGTCTGTTCCTAATAAAAGTTGACTACATATTTTGTTTTGGAATTCAATTAAACAAAAAGTATGTTTAATGCAGCTACAAACACAATATTTTCATTAAAAGCAGCATAAAATATGTGAGTGAAATGCGGCAACGTCGCTTTGCGTACATCTTTGTTTCTCTTTCCATCTCACAATTGTAGCGTCCTTTTGCGCGTTCGTAGCGGTTCGCAACAAATTACTACTAAATACATGTTTACAACTTGGTAATGTTTTTACCAATTTTTACTGTATGCTTTGTACAAGTATACATTATATAAATGACTACGCGGCGTACAACGTTGCCACGTTTCAAACAGTTCCTTCAGCCAGTTCCAGAAATACGAGCACATTGCTATCTATTTATTCAATTATCTAATAACCCGTACGGTACATGACCGATTTTCATTTTTTTGAATTACATAGGAATACTTAAGCCTTTCACTGCAACGTTTTTTAGAATTTTCTCACTATTTTTAAGGACACTGTAATAATTTATAGAAATTTTATCGCTTCCCCCATAACAGCCTGTGTGTAACAGCGCAACTTAGATTTCAATTTTTTCAAAAACCGTACAGTCAATCGACTTGAAATTTTGACACAACGCGGACTACACTTTGAACATTAGATTAAAACACTTTTCAAAGATTTCTCACTATTTTTTCGCCGGTATCGAACCTCCTTAAATGTCATGCCTAGTTTAGGAAATATTTTAATTGAAATATTGCAACAAAACCATCACTATTCTTACTGAAATGTTAGCTTTATTTACAGAAAAGATTCAATGTAACGACCATTTACATTACGACACTTTTGAAATGAATAATGTAACGATTGTCATACAATGTGTAATGTATCGGATAATACTTTGCCACGTTCAGTGATGGTACAGTAGTAAGAGAGTAATGGTTTCTTAACAATATTTAAATTTAAATATCTCCTAAACTAATAACTCTTCGACATACATGGGTTAATACTTTGTTATGGATGATGTCCAAAACATTATGAATAATGTATTAAAATACATATACTACAATTTAAAAAAAGAAACAAAATTGACCTCCACATGACGTTTACGTGTTCACCAAAAAAAAAAACTAATAACATCAAAATATGCTACCTTGAAGTCATTCAACTTTATCTGAAACATTTTTCACTATGGACAATAATAGTAACGTAAATCATGATGTCAATATCAGGTGAGACAGCAGATATTTCATGTCTAACAAACAATTATATAAGGACCCTGATAATCACCCTGCCTGCAGTCTGTCAGCAGATGGACAGCAGGGTCTGACAAGGCAGGGTCTGCCGGCAGATGAACGGCAGATCCGCAGCAGACCCTGCCTTCAGATGGCGCTATTGGATGTGTCAGACGGGCAGCAGGATTTGCTGCGGATCTGCCGGCAGATGAACGGCATATCCGCAGCAGATCCTGCCTTGTCAGGGTCTGCCGGCAGAACCGTAGTTGAATGCGGACATAGACGGTGCCGGATCTGCCGGCAGACCTGGTTATCAGGGGATATATATTAGCGTTCATTGCTTATTTTGACAAACACAAAGTTCTGGTCAGGACCAGTCCTAATAACTGTGCAATGCGTTCATGCCCGCAGGCGACCAAATACCCTAGGGCAGCCAATAGTGCACTTTAATGAATAAAATAAAGATATCATGTAATTATATATTAATATACTAGTCAGCAATGAAAAAGCGAATGTGACATTGTTAATAAATAATATTGTATTCTTTAAAGGCCCATTCTAAAATTACGAAATAATACCGACGTTCACAATAGGAACATAAGCATGACCATAAATATATTTGGTAACTATGGAAACAACAGAATTTCCATAACTTCCATGTCTTGTTTTAAACCACGTAAAAATGCATAAGAGCTTGTAGTTTGCAAACCTTCATATTAACTTCTTACGCAATTCATTGTGAATGCTTTTATTGAATAACATTGATACAAAGTGCTAATGTTTATATTTAATTTTCATTGTGGTACCTGCACAGAATGATAAAGTCACGTTTGGGTCATCTTGAAATCTTTATACATTCAAAAATAAAAAAATTAATTTTTGCTTTGTAAGCAGAGAATTATTATTACTGTATACTGGCCTGCAGGAGAGTTTAAGGGCAATTGAGCGGGCGGTTTATTGTCCTGTGCCGAGGAAAAAGGACATGCCAGGGCGAAATTGGGGGACAGCGAAAAAGAGCGCTCAGAGGTCATTAAGAGCGTAATCGTCGAACAAGGCAGTCAACCATTTGGACTGTCGTTAGTAAATGCGTACCCTGTAACTTTTTTTACATATAATAAAGTGCTCATTAATTTCTTAAGTTAGTGAAATTACTCGCTACAATAGGGGCAGCCAAATATATCTAGCATACAGTTGGCGAACAGCCCAAAACCAGCTCTCGTTCTGGCTAACAGATTTCAATGATAAGCAAACTGACGTTAAGACTAATACTAATAACAAACAACTATTTTTTATAGTTACATTGCTAATTACCAGAAGACTAAATATATAGGATAAAATTGTATCTTATGACCGACTACACAAAACATAAAAAATAAAAGGGATAATACTCTAAGATATTAAAAATTAAAAATAAGTACGCAGAGAATGGCCATTTCTAAGATTTTTTATTATTATGCTTAAGACTTAAATCGTGAAAGCAGTGCAAGCTACATTCAATCAAATAAATTCTATTTAAAACAAAAGTTAAACATCAATCCAGAGACGCGGTAGTGTCTCGACGCCAAGTACATGTTACGACACCCTGTATATGTCGACTGTCGCTGCCGCTATCATTTACTTATCGCCCGGCAAATCCAACCTTACCTGAAACTTATTTCATTATTATCTCATCACGCCTGCACTACTTTCTAAATTTAAAGGCATTTTTCTTATGTAAACCGCAGAAAAGCTTCCAAACGAGACCAAATTCAATAAAATCGGACCACGCATGACACAGATATTGTAATATTGTCTCATGGATCAGTCAGAAACGTTAAGATTTTTCTCCTGATCCTTCTTCTTCTTCAGTCTAAATTTTCGTCAACATAATACGTATACGCGTTACACGCACATCTTCAGCCGAAAAAACTAACACATGTTTCGTTCGTCAACTCTCGGTACGCGTTACACACACACCTTCAGCCAACAGAACCTAACACATGTTTCATTTGTCAATCGCTATCTTCACTATGCAATCTACTCCAAATTTTGACAGCTTACCGTCAAGTTATAACCTGGCGAGTGACAAATAAAGTAAGTTGTCAAAATTTGAGATGCCACGTGGTTTTTACAAATATGTATCGTTGTACCATTGAATTACAACCAAAATGCAGTCTCTAACACAAGGTAAGTTGCCAAAATTTGAATTGTGACATGTTTGTATATCATCAAACTGTTTTTTATTTGTAACTAAACTGAGGATTTTATGTATATGTAGATAATCGAAGTGTAAAATGATGCTGTGACCTACGCCAGGCTATGTATGTACACATAATTTTGCAGAAAGGATTTCGTATACACATACTTATTCAGTTATTTTGATACATGGGCACCTTCGATAATGCACGAATTTAATCAGTGTTCCTTGTACTATACACAAAGTATTATACATAACATAATACATATCGATCGGCAATGTGGTACACATGGTTTATTTCATAGTTGTTAAATTTGCATAGAATTTATCCTTAATTCTGTCCTGAGATAAAGCTGTTCATGGCTGATGATGGTGAACCTTTCTCATTTATAATATTAAAAATTATCTGAAGTCATTCCCTATGCAAATTATCTTTATAAAAAGAAGTGAGATCCCCGTAAAAAACTTCAAAAAAGTACAAAATTATGCCAAGTACATGAAAAAATCAGGGACGGAAAAGAGTATTATAAAATAAATTATAAAAAAATACAGGATAATAATAATTACAATATAAAAAGAGGATGTGAAATCAAAATGAGCTGCAAGTACATAAAGCTGCTTTGTAATAATCAAGGACATTTTAATAATGTGAAGATAAAATGTAACATCTAGACATTTGCCTAGACGTCCACGGCCTGGAACTACTTCGTGTGGCCAGACAAGGTATTCTCAGATCATCAATACCCATATCTTCCCATTCGTAGGCTTTTAGATAATTAGCCAACTTAAAACTCTGACAATATAAGTAATTTTCATTATATTGCGTTTTAATATAATTCCAAGATCATTCATCGACACCGATACCTTTCCTCTCACAAGCTTTCAGATAATTTGTCAATTTAAAACTCTGACAAATATGAGTACACTTTCATTATTTTACGTTTTTATATAATTCTTATTCATCGACACCTTAACCTTGCCTGGCCACACCAAGTATTTGACTTCCAGGCCGTGGACATCTAGGCAAATATCTAGATGTTACATTTTATCTTCACATCATTAATATGTCCGTGATTATTACAAAACGCCTTTATGTACTTGCAGATCATTTTGATTTCACATCTTTTTTTTATATTGTAATTATTATTATCTTGTATTTTTTTATGATTTATTTTATAATACTCTTTTCCGTCCTTGATTTTTTCATGTACTTGGCGTAATTTTTTACATTTTGGAAGTTTTTTATGGGGATGTAAATTCAATAGAAGTTTAAAACCTAACCTTAATTTAACGAAATTACGAATTTCATTATCTACCTAATAATCGGTATGTAGTGAAAATATAGAATTAATGAAGGTATATTAGTTAATTATCTACTTACTAAAGTAAGTGCAGCCCTGGTAGAAAATATTTTTCTGCCTTTGATAGCACGGATTGTCGCTGTTGCAACTACAGACGACATTTTGACTTTAATGTCATACTTATCAGAAACTGACAAACGCATGTATGTATACTATATAGTAATACCTCGTAACAACACGTTTATGCTAAATTAAGGAAGGAACTCCGCGGAAAATAATCACTGGTTAATTTTTAGCTGAAATTCTATAAATACGTGTTTTTATTCAATTTTGTATGATGAATGCAATTATGTCAAAATTAATTACTAATTTCTTTTTTCATAATTTAAAAAGAAATTTTAGAAAAATCAATTTCACACTGTCACCCTGCCCTTCCCTCTACGTTACGTGATGTTGTTAGTAATATCATGAAAGGGTATAGCCGGTTAAGATGGTCAAATGTGCCCCTGAACCGAATTCAAATCACGATGAGTCATTCGAAAGCTTATAAAAAAAGAATGATTTCTGTCAAGTTTCAACTTCGTATCTCGACCCGGGGGGTAGTAAAGGGTAAAAATAGAAAATCAGGTTTTTGCCGAATTTCTCCTATACCAGCGGATGAAAAATTTTGAAAAAATTCAGAGACATGTCTGTCATCGGTGCACATATTAGGGAATCGCGTCAGATTTTTAAATTGAAAAACCAAGCTGTGAAAAATAAAAAACGCCAAAAAATGCTGAAAAATGCCGGTTTTGTATCGAAGCAGTCTTGATACTATAATTATATTTTTACTGTAAGTCCGCATCGTTGTTACTATTGTCTTGAATTTTTTTCAGATTTTTCAATTTGGTGCGCCGCAGTTAAAAAAATTAAAAACCGATTTTTTCGCCGTTTTTTCCGTGTCAGAGTAACTAATAGGTCGAACTTTCGTACATACTTTATGGAATAAGCCTTTTATGCAATCTTCAACGTCTTCACATGCAGCAAAACAGCGTAGAAATTAAACGAACTAAACATGCTGTGCCATTACAGTCTTAAATGTCTATCATATTTTCAACGGTGTCAATGGCGCAGCGGTAAAGTGTCCGACTGTTGAATCGCTGCGAACTTTTTGAACGTAGGTTCAAGCCTCAGAATTTCTATGTCCCACAGGGTCATTTTTTTTCACATTAATTATGTATTTTTTCGATTTCTAGCTATATGACAATGATCGATATTTATATACAAATGTTTTAAAAACATATTAAAATTATTTCAATAGTTGAAAACTATTGTTAGGTATCATGCCAATTATAGCATTGTTTAACTTTTGAATTTTGGAAACCAGAATGAGTTGTATGATCTATAAGAAGAGGCGAAATAATTACAAAACAACACACAATTGTTGCTGTAATCCATCCACAATTGTTAAAGGTAAGAGATTGGAAAATCAATTTCATATAATATTAATTTAGTGCAGGGAATGTTACAACAATACTGTAATTGACGGGATACTTGATCAGAGAAACGGTGGCATCAAAATCTTCTCAAGTTATGTTTATGTATATTTCAATTATTAAAATATTTTTAATGTTTTTAAAACATTTGTATATAAATATCGATCATTGTCATATAGCTAGAAATCGAAAAAATACATAATTAATGTGAAAAAAAATGACCCTGTGGGACATAGAAATTCCGAGGCTTGAACCTACGTTCAAAAAGTTCGCAGCGATTCAACAGTCGGACACTTTACCGCTGCGCCATTGAGGCCGTTGAAAATATGATAGACATTTTAGACTGTAATGGCACAGCATGTTTAGTTCGTTTAATTTCTACGCTGTTTTGCTGCATGTGAAGACGTTGAAGATTGCATAAAAGGCTTATTCCATAAAGTATGTACGAAAGTTCGACCTATTAGTTACTCTGACACGGAAAAAACGGCGAAAAAATCGGTTTTTAATTTTTTTAACTGCGGCGCACCAAATTGAAAAATCTGAAAAAAATTCAAGACAATAGTAACAACGATGCGGACTTACAGTAAAAATATAATTATAGTATCAAGACTGCTTCGATACAAAACCGGCATTTTTCAGCATTTTTTGGCGTTTTTTATTTTTCACAGCTTGGTTTTTCAATTTAAAAATCTGACGCGATTCCCTAATATGTGCACCGATGACAGACATGTCTCTGAATTTTTTCAAAATTTTTCATCCGCTGGTATAGGAGAAATTCGGCAAAAACCTGATTTTCTATTTTTACCCTTTACTACCCCCCGGGTCGAGATACGAAGTTGAAACTTGACAGAAATCATTCTTTTTTTATAAGCTTTCGAATGACTCATCGTGATTTGAATTCGGTTCAGGGGCACATTTGACCATCTTAACCGGCTATACCCTTTACTTAGTACATAATGTAATCTTTTGCCATATGAGCTAGCTATATTTTTCTACTCGGTCATTTCAAGGTCATAATGGCATACCTATGTCCCAGAATTTACATTGATCTTTATTACAACGTTGCACTATAAAAAATAAATGTTAATACGCAAAAAAAATGTCGATGATCCAGGATAAAAGAAAGCCCATTCAAGGCATGGCATAACCTTCAAAATGACCTTGGGTGGCTTTTTTATCACTACCAGATGTACATCCTCAAACCATATAAACTGCTTTTATTGTTAGTAATTTTTTCTTACTTTCAGCGGAAATAATTTAAGTGTTCATTATAAGTGCAACACTGCATATTAATCAATATTAATTGTAGTGTTACGTAGTTTCGTGGGAGTTTCTATAGGACTGGTGGGTCCTTGCCCGTGGAGCGCTGAAGCACTCAGCTCGCGAGTATGCGCGGGAATTTCAATGTTGGACGAGAAAATAAAAGAAACACTTTTAGTAGGTAGGCTATGAGAGTTCTGGACCATGGTGCTCGAGGGGAGGGGAGGGGGTACTGAGTTCGTTGGTGAGGAGGATGACGTCACAGGGGAGGGGGATTCCAAAATGGCGTCGACCGAGTTCGTGGATGAGGGGAATGACGTCATAGGGGAAGGGGGATTTGAAAATTTTCAAAATGGCGCCGCGCGCGCAGCTCGAGTTCGTGGGCGAGAGGGCTGACGTCACAGGGGAGGGGGAGGATTTTCAAAATTTCAAAATGGCGTTGCGCGCATTTCGTATTGGCGCCACCTATTGGATGTTTAAGGTACTTTGGGTCCGCGTCGGTATTTGGGCCCGCCTTGGTAAATTTTCCAGGTTTTTCATACATTTCGCATTGACGCCACCTATTGGATGTTTAAGGTACTTTGGGCCCGCGTTGATATTTGGGCCCGCATTGGTAAATTTTCCAGGTTTTTCCATACATTTCGTATTGACGCCACCTATTGGATGTTTAAGGTACTTTGGGCCCGCGTCGATATTTGGGCCCGCATTGGTAAATTTTCCAGGTTTTTCATACATTTCGTATTGGCGTCACCTCTTGGATGTTTAAGGTACTTTGGGCACGCGTCGCCGCCGCGCAATCTCCGTACGCGTGCGGGGATCGGTGCGCAGGCGCGATCGCGACCGATTCGTGGAAATTCAAATCGCGTCTTCGATGATGATTTCTGAGGAAGAGGGTGGACCATGATTTCTGAGAAAAGATAAGGAATCATGGGGCGCGACAGGATTGAACGCATTTTGACACCTACGTGCATGCGCTTCGTACCGTATGTTTATATTTGAATCGTGGGACCGATACAGCGCACGTGCAATGATGTATACATAGAGCGATAATTATTGTAAATCAATCATCGCGATAGTCCATGGAATAAACATTGCACCGCGCCATGCCGTGTGTTTATATCTGAGCACGATTGAACGCGTTTTGGCGTCTACGTGCACGCTCTTCGTACCCTGTATTTATATTTGAATCGTGGGACCGATGCAGCACACGTGCAATGATGTATACATATAGTGATAATTATTGTAAATCAATCGTCGCGGCAGCCCATGGAGTAAACACGACATTGCGTTCGATGATGATTTCTGAGAAAGAGGGTGGTACATCATTTCTGAGAAATCATAGAGCGAACCGCGCCATGCCGTGTGTTTATATCTAAGCATTGACTTTTCCCAAGACCATGCCTCTAAGAAGTACCCTCAAGAAAACGCAATGGCCCTGAAGCAATAAATTAGGCGTTGCGTTCACGCAGCGATAATTATTCGGGGTAGAGTTCCGAATATTTCCACGATCGAGAAGAGGGCGACGTCTCAAGTACCCTTCTCGAAGGTCTGCAAGTCAAGCGTCGTGGGAGCGTGTACGGGTGAAAAGAATTCGTACGAAGATACGTTCGAACTGCATCTAACGTAAACATAGTGCGATGGCGTCATAAGGATCTCGGATAGGATATGCGCTTAGTATATTAAATCCTTCAGTCGCTCAGTGAATATCGTGAAATACGTTACGCGTGCATAAGTATCACGGGACATGAACTTTTTCGTGAATTCATACGAATTGTTGCGGGGGATGATCCCACTGCTACGTACCGACGAACAGTGCTACGAATGGTTCAAATCATGTGAGGAGTACTTGCGTCTCATCCACGAGCATTTTAAGATCCGAAGGGTATCGGAATCGGAACAACAACGTTTGACATTACTTATGAGTAGTGTTGAAATAGTGTGTTGAGCGTTAGTTTACCGGACCACCAAGGACGCACAAGGATGCCTTGTCCTTTTCGGCGCCACATCTGTCAGACAGTCAGTTTGGCAGTCCGCGCCTCGTAGACCTGATACGAGGGTTGTAAATACCCGGCGTCACCGTACTTAGCGTTAAAATTCAGGCAATCTACTCGAGTCACGGCCGAGGACCACCAGACAGCCAGGATAATAAACAGATGGCCGCGCGATGATCGGCTCATGGGAAATAGTCTCGTTAAGATTTCCCTCTCCGCTGTTTTTGCACGAACCATTTCCACATCACGTTTAACCAATAGCCAATAGTTTCAACCACCTCTTTTTCCAAAGACACACCCTCTGAAGGAGGTCCCATCGTCTTCCTGCGTGAAGTCAGGCTCCTCCGCGTCAGAAGCCAACAGAATTTAAACATAGACACACGAAGTCACATTTCGTACACGAGTATAGACCAGGGTTTCTCAAAACCAATAAAGTACCAGTAGGTAAGGTATGAGAGTTCTGGACCAAATGGGGGCGAGGGGGTGAGGCGGTGCGGGGGGTACCGGTCGCTGGCGCGGGGGCGAGGTGGGGAGGGGGTACCGCGCTCTTCCGCGTGATGGGTGCGGGGGTGAGGTGGGGAGGGGGTACCGCGTTCGTGGGTGAGGGGGGGACGTCACAGGGAAGGAGGATTTCAAGATGGCGTCGACCGAGTTCGCGGGTAAGAGGAACACGCCACAGGGGAGAGGGCGGATGTATTTTCAAATTTCAAATGGCGTCGCGCGCATTTTATACTGACACCATCTGTCGAATGCTTAAGGTACTTTGAACACGTGTCGTTACCGCGGAATTTTCGTACGTGTGCGGGGATCGGTGCGCAGGCGCGAAAGATAAGGCGCGAAAGGATCTAACGTGGATGCTATAATTCAACACCGATAACTATTCGAGATTAATTAACCTAAATAGCGTAACCATCTCATGAAAGAATGCAACGTCGCGCTCGTATAAAAATCCACCGACGAAATGTAATTCGACGCGCTGTCGCGATAACTATTCGAGAACGATTAATCTAAATAGCGCAACCGCTTTACAGGGAAGGTGGAAGATAGGTAAGTAAACCCGACATATTAATATTAAGATTTTCAAGATTGAATAATTTATTAAACTTAATTCTCCCACTCGACAACATCGCCAGCAAATAGGGCACTATCGTCGTCGTCGATAAAAATGACATCCCCATCATCGTCAATTTGCTCGGGCTCAGTCTGAATTGCAATATCGCAAGCGTTAAGTCCCGATATTGCATTCGCATAAACTGTGTCAAAATTAATCTTTTTGGCATTGACACAGTTCCGCCAAACCACGCTCTGTGGAGCACCCGCACGATGCCGCTGATATATATTTCCAAATACATCATTATCTTCATCATCATCATCATCGTCGGCATCTAAACAGTACGTCTGCTGAGCATGTCGATTCAGCCAAAATTGCTCATCTCCGTAATGATCACTCGGTGGTTCATCAATTGCGGTGTCTGCATTATGAAAGACTTCTAAAAAAATATCGCCATCGTGAGCAACTTCAGCCTCGTGGACGATATCATCCCGAATTTCTTCGGTTTGAACCTCAACATTCCGACACGTAACGTATACTTTCGGGCTAGAGGTACGGATCGGTATCACAGCAGAGGTGATCGTACCGGAAGCTGGACGATTCAAATTCACGGGTAATGACATAATCTGAAACCAATTTTTCTTATAATTCTCAAAGTTACTAACACAACGATACACTAAAATATGATAATGGAAACTTACGGTATAATCGCTTGTATTTCCGTGCGTTGAACTACTGACGATATCCTTCAAAAGCAGTCTCCTTCAAAATTATGCACTTCCAAAAATAATCCACTTCAAAAGCGATTCACTTCGAAGCAATTGCACTTAAGGTACGCGACTTAGATATGGTAAATTCTTAAAATGTTTCTCGCGGTAACGTACGTCTTGACCGTCGTAGTAGCATTTGAGAACTGATTTTAAGGGGCTGCTTCACGATGACATGCATACGGGAGTATAGCGAGATAATTATTCGGGTATCACCCAACGTATTTTGAAACCCCCGTGATGGGTATAAACACCCTTATCATGAAAGCTGGAATTCAATACGCGCGGTAACGCATCGAGCAAGCGCTACATCACGTCACCTGATTGAAACGTTGAGGATGAGAGAGTTCGAAGAAAAGAATTCGAAGCGATAACGACTCATGAATCTCGGCTAGGGTAGGTGGTTAGTACATTCAATCAGAGCCACGCAATCGTTCGATAAACATCTTCGCGATCATTCTTCCCCTGAGTTTTCGATATCCGGATCAGAACCGCATCAGGCGGAAGAGTCGCATCAACCACTCGTGTCTGCTAGTGCGTGCCTTTTAATTGAATATTAAAGCAGAAGAAGTAAACATGGAGGTATTCATGGACACATTCGGGGTTTTGTCCCGGATATCCGGGCTTTTACGCAGTGTTGCGGAATTCCGAGACTGGGTGAATCAGTGCGACACGTGCTTGCGACTTATCGTCGAGTATCAGTGCGGCGAAGGAGTGTCGATGGCATCGAAGCAGCGTCTGGCATCGCTAATCGCGCGTATCAAGACATTACGTACGATCGTGCGGGTACGGTTTTCGCGAGTAGGACTCGGGGTTTCGGGTCGGTTGACGACACCTAAGGTCGTATGGGAGGATGTGGAAACCGCGTTTCGGAATCGTATTTCGACTGGTGCGGTCATTAACGTGGGTTACATCGATCCGCGTCAATTTTTGGAGGGAGCCCGACGAATGGTGCTATCGCGCGTGACAGACGCTATCAGAGAACATTCTGGTGTGGCCGTGAATACGGTCCTGAACGCTGAGTTTATGTTAAACGCGAATACGGACATGAAAAGTTTCGGAACGCGAAATCGCGTACTGTTCAGGACATCAAACGTGCGCGAGTGGTATTCGCGGTGTGTGGTCACTCCCACGTTAGTGGCGATCGAAGAGTTTCAAGATCGCGACAGTGGATGGACCCTAAAGGCTGTGCTAAATATTCTAGAGAATATTAATAGGCATAATCCACTTCGAGCCGGCTGCGACGTACCACTTCCGCGCAAGGTCATTCTTAAAAGGGCGGTGGTGAACGTAAAGAGTAGAGACAATGCGTGCTTCTTGTGGTCAGTCGTCGCTAGTTTGTATCCTATTGCTACGCATGGGGATAGGGTCGCATCGTACCCACACTACTCGGAGGTGCTTCGCACGAACGATATGACTCTTCCCGTAACGTTGAACCAGCTGGCGAAGTTCGAGAGGTTGAACGACGTGTCCGTAAACGTGTACACGTGGTCCGACGGAAGCTGCGCGCCTCTGCGTTTGACCGAGGACAAGCGGGAGAAACACGCGAATCTGCTACTGGTGCAGGATCCCAAGGACTCCCAACATTATCATTTCACGTGCATTCGCAGCATGTCAAGACTCGTATCGAAGCAACTCAGCAACCACAATGGCCAAGTATTCGTTTGCGAAAGGTGAGTCAAATATGGAATTTTCAATTGATATATACTATTTATTCTTTTTGTTTAATTATTATTAATACTATTATCGTTGTAGATGTCTCAGCTTCTTCCATTCGTCCGAGCAATTGACGAAGCACAACGTGGACTGTCAACGTCTGAACGAGTGTGCCGTTGAATTGCCGTCCGCGGAGGATAAATGGCTGCAATTCAAAAATTTCAAACACAAGGAACGAGCGCCATTCATCGTCTACGCGGACTTCGAATGCCTGCTGGAGGACGTCGAGTCTGCGGAGCGGAGTCGGACGTATGCGTACCAGCAGCACAGAGCGTACAGCGTGGGATACTACATCCATTGCTCCACCGACGCGTCTCTGTGCCGTTATCGGGCGTATCGTCACGAAACCGAGTGCGTGAAATGGTTCGTGCAAGAACTTCGAGACTTTGCGGACAATGCGTATTCGTGGTTGCGGAACGCGAAACCAATGAACTCCTTGACGGATCAACAGTGGCAAAGTTTTAACGAAGCAATCGCGTGTCACGTGTGCGGACAACCGTTCGTCGATGGGAATAAAAAAGTGCGCGACCATTGCCACTCGACGGGCGAGTACCGAGGCGCGGCCCACGTGTCGTGTAACTTACAATTCCAAAGATCGTACACGATACCGGTAGTGTTTCACAATCTATCAGGTTACGACGCGCATTTCGTGATTAAGGAGTTGGCGTCCGCGTTCGAGGGACAGATCGACCTGCTGCCAGTGACGAAGGAGCGATACATATCGTTCACCAAACACGTCATGGGAATCGACGCCGAGAACAATGATTGGAAGAGGGGATTGAAGTTTCGTTTCATAGATTCGTTGAAGTTCTTGGCCGCTAGTCTGGAGAAACTCGCTTCGGACCTCGGCAAAGAACGACTCGCGATTCTACGACGCGAGTTTCAATCCCTGTCGGACGATCAGTTCGATCTCCTGACCAGGAAGGGCGTCTTCCCGTACGACTATGTATCGTCGTACTCCAAATTGAACGATACGCGTTTACCGTCCCGCGAAGCGTTTTATAATCAGCTGAACGATCGCACCGCGTCGGAGCCTGATTACGCGCACGCCGTGAACGTGTGGAACTCTTTTCGCGTGCAGACTTTGGGCGAGTACAGTGATTTGTATTTGAAAACAGATGTGCTGTTACTCGCCGACGTATTCGAGAGTTTCCGCACAGACTGTATCGCGAGTTACGACTTGGATCCCGCGCATTATTTCACACTACCAAGTTTCACGTGGGACGCGATGCTCAAGTGCACCGGTGTACGATTGGAGCTTTTGACGGACGTGGACATGTTACTGTTCGTGGAGCGTGGCATACGCGGCGGTCTGAGCCAGTGCTCGCACAGGTACGCGCGAGCCAACAACAAGCACCTGCCTGCTGGGATGTACGACGAGTCGAAGCCGTCGACGTATCTAATGTACTTCGACGTCAACAACTTGTACGGCTGGGCGATGTCGCAGACTATGCCGAAAGGGGGGTTTCGATGGCTGGACGATGCGACAGTGGCCGCGCTCGACGTATCATCCCTACCCGACGGCGAGGACTCCGAGGAATCTGAGGGATACCTGCTGGAGGTAGACATCGAATATCCCAAGGAGATCCACGACGCCCACGCCGACCTTCCATTCTGCCCGGTGCGCGAGCACGCGCCAGGAGGAAAACAGACCAAGCTGCTTGCCACACTCGACGATAAGGAACGATACGTCATCCATTATCGCTACCTGAAACAGTGCATTCGACACGGTTTACGCGTGACGCGAATTCATCGAGTGTTGCGATTTGATCAGTCGCATTGGTTGCGCGACTATATCCAATTGAACACTGGTTTGAGGACGCGAGCCACGAGCGAATTCCAAAAGACTCTATTTAAATTAATGAATAACGCGGTGTACGGGAAGACAATGGAGAATGTGCGGAATCGCGTAGACGTGCGACTGGTGACGCGGTGGGACGGTCGTTACGGTGCGGAAGCGCTGATCGCGAAACCGAACTTTCACAGTCGTACGATTTTCTCCGAGGAGTTGGTGGCCATCGAAATGCGTAAACTAAAAGTTAAGTTCGACAAACCGATATACGTGGGTATGAGTGTGCTCGACGTATCGAAGGAATGTCTGTATGAATTTCAGTATGCATATATGCGCGCGGAGTTCGGTGATCGGTGTAAGGTTCTGTACACCGACACAGACAGTTTAATGTATAGTGTGGAATGCGAGGATGTGTATGAAAGGATGAAGCGTGACGTCGCCCGATTCGACACGAGTGATTACGCGGTGGACAATCCGTACCGTATGCCCCGCGTAAACAAAAAGGTTCCGGGACTCATGAAAGATGAGAACAACGGCGTCTTGATGACCGAGTTCGTCGGACTACGGTCTAAGATGTACGCGACTAGAACGTTTAACGCTGCAGTGGGGTCTACGAGTGAGACTAAAAAAGTGAAGGGTGTGCGGAGACACGTGGTCGCGAACGATATACAATTCGATGATTACATTCGTTGTCTCCGCGATCTCACCGAAAAATCGATTCGACAGAACAATATTCGCTCCAACCAGCACGAGGTATATTCCGTGAGTGGGGAAAAGAACGCTCTCAGTCCGTTCGACGACAAGCGATATATTTTAACCGATCGGGTCAGCACCCTTCCGTGGGGGCATTATCGAATCCCCGAGCTCGAGCTTGAGCCCGACAAGTCCCTCGAGAATCCCATTGTATAGAATGCTTGTATGTTTGTATTTTTTGCATGTACATATGTTATTTATTTATGTTATTTATTTATGGATATGTAATATATGTATAGCGTAGAATATAACCAAAATTATATTTTTTCTCTACTTTATTAAGCTTAATCGTACGCATATATGCACGAAGAAGAATGAGAATGTGAATAAACGGACAATGTATATATATATTTATATGTATTTATTCATTAATTTATTTGTTCCTGTAACATCAAGCGCGATAACGAATCAGAGAATATCCTTGTCGCGTATCCACGAGTTCCGCGACGAATCGAATCCAAGCCACTTAACGTACACCTGATTCCCCTTGCGACGAATAATCTTCTCGACCAGATAGACGTCCGGATTCGCGACCGAATGTAGTTCGTACTCGTAGAATCCACCCGAGATCGGCTCCCCCGCGGAATCGCGCAGAATGTACGTCACCGGGAACGTTCGTTGTACGGTTACGATTTCGAATACCTCGGTCGACCAGTTCGGAGTATACCCCTTCTCGAAGAGGGTCTTGAACTTGCTCACGCGTACCTTGTCACCGACGTTGAATTTCGCGCGGAGTCGAACACCTTTCGATGCAGAGGTGGAGGGGGGTTCATTCGCGGCGAACGACAAACGCGTCGCGGGGGTCACGTCAACGTGTCGGGCGTTGATCGTCCGATGCTTGCGATGATTGTAGGTGCGTACGAGCGCAGGTAACAGGTCGACCCAGCGATAGGACGCGTTCAAGGAGAATTGTTTCCACATGAGGTTTTTCAGCGTGCGATTGAAACGTTCGACGATCGACGCTTTCATCACGCTGTACGTGGAGTAGTGGTTAATCCCGCGCATCTTCGCGCATCGTTGAAACTCCGCGTTGTAAAACTCCTTTCCCATGTCGGTTTGTAAATTTCGCGGGCATCTATCGCTCTGCCGCAATACGGTCGTGAACGCCGCGGTCACGTCGCGTCCACTTTTCGTTTTCACGGGTATGGCCCACGCGTACTTGCTGAACGTATCGATGATCGTTAGTATGTAATGATATCCACGATTTTGCTTCGCGTACGGACGCATCTCCACCAAATCGGCCTGCCACAAATCATCGTAGCCGCGAATCACGACGCTACGCCGTGGGAAATTCCGTCTAGCCGGGGCGTGTAATTCGTTCACTAATTGTACTCGCTCCTTGTTCATGCTTCGCGGGTGGTCGGGGATGGTCGCGACGTTCCAAAAACGTTAGAATTAGTATCAGTTCCTCGAGCGTACGTAAAACGCAATCGGTGCACGTATTTCGCGATCGTTCGTTATTAGTCGTTTCGAAGTCTTAGCCGATATTGTCAGCATCATTGATCATCGTCATCGTCGCCGTAGACCCTCGTTTGCTTTTCGTTTGTACCGATCCGTGGTTGTTATAGCAGTCGACGACGTCGTGAACTCTTCGAGTCTGCCTTTCAAGTGATCGAAGCGTCGTTCCATCGCGATATTTAAATCTTCCTCTAGTTGGGACAATTGCGCGTTAACGATATCCGACATCGTTCGTTGTACTCGCGTCTCGAGTTGAGATCGTTGATACGCGGCGTCCACTCGTGCGCTCGCGATAGCCGTTTCGATTTTTTGGGTAAAGCGTTCATCCGCCGAGGACAATAGTCTCGTCATTGTCATCGCCACTTCGTTGTTGTTGTTGTTGTTGTTGTTGTTATTGTTGTTATTACGTAACGAGGTGCCAAACTTGTTCACCGACATAACGATGCGTGCGCGCGAACACTACTGACGCGACGATCACAGGATCGTTCAATTTAAGATGCGTCCATCCTCGCGAAGTTCCTCCACGATGGATGCGATTTCGTTATCGTGACCCGTGTGAACTGCCGCGCGCGATGCTACGAGCAATCCAAGCCTATCGACCAATTCGTTCGGATCGTCCCAGTACACGTAATCGATCGCGTTATCGGTGACCGTCATCGATTCGTCGATGGGCAATCCTCGACCTTGTCGCGTGCCCGCGCCGCCCGCGCCGCCCCTAACGCGTCTCATATTCGATGTTCGCACCCCACCGATCACCTGGGATATGATTTTCTTATACTTGTACCCCTTGTTACCCAGCGTGCGCTTGCTCGGTGAATGGTTTTGCTTATGCGCGCTCGTCGACAATAAGATGCGTCGGTACGAGCGAAAATCAGCGTCCGTGCACGTCTGCTGGTTGGGTTCTCGCATGAACAACAATTCGTACAAACCCCGAGTCCCCGGGTATCGCGTTCCGTTCACGCGAATGTCATCACTGTCCGCATCGATGGTGAGCACGGAATCGCCGATCATTAGATCTTCGTCAGGCCCCAAGTATACGCCGTACACATCATCGATTAGTCTCCTGCTGTCGGTGAAGAACAGTCGTAGGTATTGTCGCGACAAGGGTCCTTTGGCATTCCGTACATACACATAGATATCATCGACGGGTTTACGCACCATATCCGAATCGTAAGCCTTTACTAACGACTCATCATCATGAATTTTTTCATCGTCTTCATCGACGATATCATCAACAACATCATCATCAATAACATCATCGACAACATTATCTTCATCGACAACTTCGTCAACATCGTTGTTGTCGTTGTCGTTGTCGTTGTTGTCGATGTTATCGTTGTCGTTGTTGTTATCGTTGTCGGTGTTGTTGGCGTCGTCAGCGTCGTCGTCGTAGACATCATCATCATCATCATCGTCGTCGTCGTCGTCGTCGTTGTCGTCACTAGAATCTGGAAGGTTATTCGGATGCTCCTTGATTATCGACGGAGTGACAGGTTGAAATCTCTTCGATGATTGCTGTTGATCGTATTCGTGTTTCCTATTCACGGGTCGCGATCGAGGCGTTGAGTGTGTTTTCGACGCGGACGCGTTCTCGATCAATCGTTTCAACGGTTCAACGATGGGACGCGTGCTCGCATCCACAGCTGCTTCCGTATCCATTTTTCCAATTTTCAGGGCCAAGCACTTTTTACGTATAACGTCGCTGACTTTGGCAATTTCCACCTTTGTGTCCGCGACCCGGCGTTTCGTACCATTTTGATGTTTCGTTCCTTTTTGTCGATGATGTTTTTGCGAATGCTTCGCGTCAACGTTGCTCGTTGTTATCGGCGTCGTCGTCGTCGTCGTCGGTTCGTTAGACATTTCGTGTTGCTCGATGAACGACTCGCGATTTACTAATGTCCGCGAGCTACGACAAACTCGTTAAATCCTCTTCGATACCGACCTTCGTACATGGAACTATCCTTATCGATCACCACGAAATCGTATCGTCGACGCCAACATCTCGCACACAAGTCGTTGAACGACTCGAACGTCATGTCTGTGTTCACATGATCGTTGTACACGCGGCGCAAGTTCGTGCCGTCTTGTTTGAATAGCATGAGAAAATTTGCGTTGTCCCTGATCAAATGTTTAGGTATTCTAGCGTACGATTGGCACAAATAAAAGCAATCCACGTTCGAGTGACGACCCATAGAGAAGTATTCGCGTATCGCGTTCTGTTCGTCGCACGCCACGTCGTCGAACACGAAGATCGAATCGGGCCGAGCGTCTCTCGGTGGAACGATCTCAGTGTTGTCCGAGTAGGGAAAGTATTCGATTCCGTCGACCAGCGACAACACCTGCTCGAGATAACGATACTTTGGCTGATGCAACGATTTCGAGTACACGTACACGTTCTCGAAACGCAAACCGTTCGGACTCTCTAGCATACTTAAAAGTACATTCGTTTTTCCACACCCTGACGGTCCACAAATCACACCTCGCACGCTGTTCGGCAGCAACGGGCCGTGTCTGTTCGCTCGACTCGCATCCCTATCATCTTCTAGCATTCGATTCGCGGTTACGCGAATAACGTTCGACTGTTTCGCGAATCGCATGTTGGCGGGGTTTCTCAGGTACTCGCGCGCGTGTGACGAAGGATGACTATTTATATTCGTGGCACGCGTCGCGTAGGTCACTATCACTGTGATCGGTGAAGCGTGCGTACGCGTCTATTATTGTAGTAGCTATCGCGATTATTCTAACGTATATGATAGCATCAACGACTGCGACGTCTTACAAGAAGAAGAAGAAGAAGAATCTGAAGAAGAATCTGAAGAAGAAGAAGACTGGATCGGGTCTCGTGAACGGCATCATAAACCGTCTGCCATTCGAACTACACGTTCCGGGTTATCAGTTCTGCGGACCGGGAACGCGTTTGCTAAAGCGATTGGCTCGTGGCGACGAAGGTGTGAACCCCCTGGACGTAGCGTGCCGCGACCACGATACCGCCTACTCTCGTCGAAAGGATCTAGAGGGAAGACACGAGGCTGATCGCGCGTTAGCCGAACGAGCGCGAGAACGAGTGTTCGCGAACGACGCGACCTTTGGCGAAAAAGCAACCGCGACTGGAGTGTGGGCAACGATGAAGGCTAAGACTAAACTCGGCATGGGTATGAGAAGGACGAAATGTAAACAGAGAAAGTCTGGAAGGAAACATCCGCAACGGCGACGACGACATCGTAATCTATGAGTGGCGAAACGCGGTGGCTTTCTTCAATTTCTTCCGTTCGTATTGCCCGCTTTATCAGCTATCGGGGCATTGGCCGGTGGAGCGGCTGGTATAACCAAAGCGGTCAACGATTCGAAGGCGTCTCGAAAACAGCTGGAAGAGACGTTGCGTCATCATCGTGCGATGGAAGGGCGAGGGATGCATCTGACACCGTACAAGCGTGGCGCGGGCTTGAACCCGAGACGGCGGCGTCAACGACGAGTGCGGACGAAGAAAAAAAAAAACGGCGATCGCGTAGGTGCATGGCGACGGTGGCGGCGATAAACCAACAACCTATGACGAACCTGCAATTAGAGCGCGGGTGCGCCAGCATTCCGTTCTTTTGAGGGGTGTTTGCCGCGCACGCAGCAACGAATGCGGTATCGCGAATCTGGACGAGAATCGAGGCACCGGTACACACTGGGTCGCGTACGCGAAACGCGGGTCACGAGTACAGTACTTTGATAGTTTTGGGAATCTGCGTCCACCAACGGAATTGATCCACTATTTCGGGCGCGGTACAACGATCACGTACAATCACAATCGTTTTCAACGTTTCGACGAGATGAATTGCGGTCGCTTATGCATGCAATTTTTACAGAAAAAGTCTATGGAATTATGGCATACGCACTAATAACGGTGTGTGCTAAGTTTTCGTTTCAATGTAACCATGCGTAATGGCAATCCATATTTTCTTTAATAAAGACGCATAATATCGATAAATTGCCGAGTATTCGCACGCGCGCGTCACTTCCTTTCTCTCCGTCTCGCGAGTGTAATCTATGATATGTCGTTCACGCTCACGTTAACGGGTCGCAGCAGCGTGCTTAAGGTAAACTATTTCCCGCCGATAGATTTGAGTGATGGTCAATACGAATTAGGACTCACGGACTTGGAGACGTTTCACACGATACCAAACATCGACTCGAGCAACGATAAATTCTATTTCGTCGTGAACTATGACACCGAAAACAACTCCATCGTCGACGCCGCTCATGAATACATTACGATCCCCCACGGTTCCTACGAATTAGACGCTATCGCCGAGTATCTGAAGCAACGATTACTCGATCGATATCCTCGAAAACGCGGTAACAACGATAACGCCGATGACGACAAGTACCCTCTAATGCTACGAGCTAACAACAACACCATGAAAAGCGAGATGTACTGTTCGTTCTTTGTAGACTTTACGAAACCCAACAATGTAGGCTCGTTGTTAGGATTTTCCCCGAATCGTGTCTTAATACCGAGAATCTGGCACGAGTCCGACGTACCCGTGAATATTATAAACGTTAACGTGATCAGAGTAACGTGCAACGTAACTACCGGCGCGTACAGCAACGATAAACCGGTACACACTATCCACGAATTTTCACCTCGCGTGCCGCCGGGATATAAGATATCGGAAACTCCGCGACACGTCATTTACCTGCCGATCGTCGCGCGAGCAATACACGATCTAACGCTACGCATCGTCGATCAATACGATCGTCCTATAGATTTTCGCGGCGAAGAAATAACGATTCGTTTGCACGTTCAACGACGTCCTCGCGATAGGTAGCGGGACCGCACGTGTATGCACGCGTGTGTAGTATGTTAGTGTTAGATCACACGTACGAATCATCAATCGTCGCTGCCGCTGCTACTCCTGACGTCTCTGTCTCGCGTCATCGGTGCGACCCTTTATCGATAGGTGAAAGTAGAAGAATAAAGACGGGTGGAGCGATAAGAAGAGGATCCATAAGGAGAAGCAAGCCGTTGACTCGTCGAAACGCACGTTTCCTACGATCGCTAGGATTCATCGTTGCCTATTAGACGCGCAACCACGATGTCGATTATTCTGGATGTGGCGAATACGCCAACCTTTGACAATCGTATCACGAAGATCGAGTTACACACGTATAATCCGTACGCCAACACGACGTTCGACAATAGCGATGAGATAAGAATCCCCATACAGCAACAAGATCTGTACACGCTTCCGTGCGAAAGTTTTCTCTACATCGAAGGTCGTGGCACGTTGACGGCGCAGAACGCGACAGGTCCGGCAACGTCCACGACCGCTGTTCTAGACAATAATTGCGTCGCGTTCATGTTTGATGAGATTCGATACGAATTGAACGGTGTCGAGATCGATCGTTGCTGAAATCCAGGAATCACTACCACGTTGAAAAATTACGTTTCGTTGTCGGCCGATAGAAGCAAAGTGCTCGCGAATGCTGGTTGGAATTATGCCATCGATTACGATAACGACATTTTTCATTCGGGTGCATTCAATTTCTGCGTACCCCTGAACGTGTTATTAGGATTCTGCGAGGATTACAAACATATCGTGATGAACGCGCGGCACGAGCTGATCCTCATACGATCACGAGTCGATACGAACGTGATGCACTGCACCTCCGCCACTGCGTGGCCGAAACTGGAGATACGCAAGGTGCAGTGGCGTATGCCCCATGTCGTTTTGGAGGAAGTGAATAAACTATCGATGCTGCGTATCCTGGAAAGCGGTCGTCCGATCGCGATGAGTTTCCGATCGTGGAGCTTGCACGAGTACCCGTTACTGCAAGCTACAACGAAACACACGTGGACCGTGAAAGCTACGTCGCAAATCGAGAAACCCCGATACGTGTTATTCGGTACGCAAACCGATCGAAAGAATTGTCCCGATAAATCCGCGAGCAGATTTGACTCGAATAATCTCACGAACCTTCGACTCTACTTAAATTCCGAGGCGTTTCCGTACGACGACTTGAACTTGGATTTCGATAAGAATAAATACGTGCTCCTGTACGATATGTATGCGAAATTCGTTCGATCGTACTATGGTCACGGAGAACCATTGCTGAATGCGATCGAATTCCGTAAATACGCGCCTATCGCGGTCATAGATTGTTCCAGGCAAAACGAGTCGTTGAAGAGCGCCACGGTGGACGTGCGAATAGATTTTGAATTCAAAGAAAATATTCCCGCTAATACTACCGCGTACTGTTTGATGATACACGATTGTATAGTCGAATACAACCCTTTAACCAACGTGGTACGCAAACTAATATAGTGTGCGTGCGTGAACGATTATTATTACTACTACTAATACTACTACTACTACTGCGGATACTGCTACTGTTTTAAAACGATGATGTAGATGTCAAAAGTCCGCAGTTACTGATTCGCTACCGACGCTACTACTTATACGAATAACGATGTTCGCCGTTATCGACATGCAAGGTTTCAAAACCGAACGTGATTTCGTCGTGAAAGAGATCGCGATTCGCAGCAGCAGCAGCAGCAATACCGATGAAACGTCGACGATCAGCCACTGGATCTTCGAGCCGCCATACTTCTGGAATCATCTGAATTCGTTCGAGAAATGTCAAGCGTCCTGGCTCGCGAAGCATCATCACGGTCTCCGCTGGTCTGATGGCTGCGTTCCATACTGGAAACTTCCGGAACTGCTCGCCAGCGCACTCGCAAACATCGACTTCGCCATCGTGAAAGGTGCGGAAAAGAAAACCTGGATGCTGCAACTACTACCGGACATAATCGTCGAGGATATCTGCGATATGTACAAGTCGAAGGGGAAAAAGATTACCAACGCTCGAACCGTTGAGGACGACGGTGGCTACGACGTTGACGATGATTATTGCGGTATCACGCCTGACACCGTGGATCCCGACGTTCCTAACCTGAAGTCTATGGCTTCAACGAATACCTCGCGATGCACGTTTCACAACGACGGCGGTGTTTGCGCGCTGGAGAATGTCCATAAAGTATGGAATTATATACGTGGCGGCACCTAATGTAAGTCATACACGCGCATTGCATCTACTTTACGCGTTATATGCAGAGAAACGATCATATAACAATTTTTTTCTATTTTCTATAGCGATGAGAATCGCAGCGAAGACGAGTACAACGGCGAAGATGAGTACAACGACGGCGGTGACTGTCTCCCCCCCCACTTTACTCGCGAGCAAGAATACCCCTCCCATACGCAAATACTAACTTTATAATTTTAGTATACATACATACATACATACATGGATGGTCATTAATAAATATGCACTATTTTGTAGAAAAAAATACATTTATTTAAAATATATTTAAAATATATTTAAAAAATACACATTTAAAATACACATTTAAAATATATATATACATTTAAAATTATACATCATATTTTTATTTTTTTAATTTCCGCCGTGACGTTACGTCCTGCAACACACAGAAAAAAACACCAAATTATTATTGTATAAAACGTTGGTAATAGTGCGCGATAGGGGAGAGTCATACAGTACCGGGCAGCATACAGTACCGGCCAAAGCTAGATCTCGCTTTTAATGTTAGTTAACTGTACTATCGATGGAGAAATAAATAAATAAATACTAGAGTCCGTAGCAACATATTCCGGCGACATTCTTTTTCTTTCGGTATTACCAGAGTTCTAAGCATTTATCGTTTACGCTAGTGTTTCGGACGACAAAAGTTATTTTTGTTCGCCGCGAATTATTAATCTTTATGATAAAATTCAATAAAAACAATTTATCCTCTTTTATTGAGCACAATTTGTACTGCAAATTACTTTTTGGAAATTTGATTTTTTTAAATTTGATTTTTACCAACAACAGCCCAAGTTATAGTACAAAAAAAAACTTAGAGTGGTCGGTACTGGATGACAATTTTGCGTTGGCTGCGAATTACAACTTTTTATTCCTACGAATTATTAATCTTTACGATAAAATTTGTGAAAAACTATTCGTCTCCTCTTATTAAGCACTAATTCCAATACAAATTACTTCTTTGAAACTTGATTTTTTACCAACAGTAGCCCAAGCTACAGTATAAAAAAAAAACTGAAAACGGCCGGTACTGTATGACTCTCCCCTACACCAAACAATTAAAATTCAGTTATACTCACTCCCTAAATAGGCGGGGCAACTCCCAAAAATCACCCTCAAATGCCATGAACTCGACGTTATTGGTGTCTTCCCGCCACGTGCGCCTAGCCTCTCGAATCTTCCGTCGCAATTCACTACAGATTCGCCCATCAGGCCTCGTCGGGTATTCACGTCGCTGAAACAAAAACACATGACTCGATTAAAACATCATCGAATGATGTGTGCGCACCAATATATAATTTTACGAAACGTCACTTACGAGTAGCTGGATGATAATGTCGATGTCGCCATCCCTGGCGTGCGCCTCGATGTCTTCTCGACGCTGAAACAAACGTGTGAATCGATTAAAACAACGTCGATTAATGTATGCGTATCAATACATTTTTTTTTTGCGAAACATCACTTACGAGGCGTCCGACCGTCCCTAGATATTCCGCCGTCCAATCCGCCATTTCATTATCGCGTTCATGCTGTAACAAACACACGAATCGACTAAAACATTGTTTAATGGTGTATGCGAATCAATATAATTTTTTCTGAAACATCACTTACGACAAGGCTAATCAATTCGCGCCGTTCCGCGCACCATGCTCGCATGAGAGTATCACGCTCGTGCTATAACAAATGTACAACTTCATTAGAAGACCGCCTAATTGAATGCGCGCACCAATTCAATTCACATAAACTGAAAAAAACTATACTTACGATTTTTTGAAGCATGGCATCGCGCTCCTCAATCCATGCGCGTTCAATTTCCCCATGCCGTTGCTGTAACAAACGCACAACTTCAATATATTATCCTCGAATGAAATACACGCACCAATTCAATTTACACAACTATACTTACGATGCATCGCCGCATCATAGCGGCATTCATCCCCCTAGTCAGTGGTGGTCTGATGTAATCAAATGCTGACATTTCGTTTTTTTAAAAACTGTTGATGGCGCGGTTTTTTTAAAACTGTTGATGGCGCGGTTATAAAACACACTAGCCCGTGCGGTGGCGGTCAACGCCCTTATATGCATTTCGGTTCTTTAGGCTAGAGCGCCAGCCCTGCACGTTGCGTGGTAGGGGTATTCGTGGAGTAGGTGTGGTGGGGGCGTCCGTATCACAGTTTCTTCTCCCTCGATGATTTGATACTAATTATTCCAGCTTATAGTGCACTTTTATGATTCGCACCGCGAATCGTCTTCGACTCTTCTGCGACACGTGTACATCTTGAATTTAGCGCGTACGCTATTTGAATCTGCCGCGCACATCATTTGAATTTATCGCGCGCTAATTCTCTTGCACATTGAATTTAGCGCGTACGCTATTTGAATCTGCCGCGCACATCATTTGAATTTATCGCGCGCTAATTCTCTTGCACATTGGTGTGTACGTATACGTGAATCTGTATAAAAGCGATGTTGGTCAGTCCTGTGGACGTCATTACACCACGTTCGCTCGAGTGCTAACAAGCGTAAATTTCTTCATCGCTCAGTATAATCGTACATAGTGCATATCAAGATGTACAAACGTAGCTTCAACGATTCATCCTACGCATCCGCCATCAATGGTGATTACCCCAATAAACGCCAGCAACAGGAACATTCACATCAACAATCCAATATGAGGTACGTACGCGTTATTATACACTTTTCACTTACTTCATTCACTTACTTCTTTCACTGTAAACGCGAGCGAACCGAGTATTAATTCCGTGTATACGTTTCTTACAGTTCTGGATCCGCAACGCCAAAAACAGTGAAAACGCCAAAACCATCAATCGTCCGAATCCTAGGGCGGGATTACCCGTTGACCTCAACAGCGTATAAACGGCTCATGATAGGAATTCGCATTGGTATGGATTCGTGCCACGTCGAGATCGCCATAGTCGACAATAAAGGTGGCGAGTTGAGATTCTCAATGTCTACGTGGAAGCTCCTACTGCAAAATGGGGCTGACATTCTTAAAAAATTACGCGACAACGTAACAACACCCCAGACCCACATCGAAATTGATCATTTGCGAATCGAATTCACGCGCATGCACAATGATCAACTCGCCAAAATCACAGATAATCGCGTTACCTTATACATGACGGAAGTTACGATGCGAAAACTGTTCGCGTATGAACATTGCATCGATCATATGTTCACTTGGTTGACCGAAAATATGTACGCTGTAGCCAGTAAATATACCGCGTTCGTAAACGTTCTACGTAGCGCTACCGCACCAACAGATTATGTAAAATTAATTTCCGAAAGCGATCACTTTGAACAACATTCTTTGATTGATTGCGAATTGTTAGCGTTAGGAATGCAATCCATGTTGCGCGATGTAAAGCATGTACCGCTATAGTACGCGTATATGTTTTAATAAATGGATGATTTTTCACGTTAATACCTGTAACGATTCATTTATAATATCCTTTCCTACTAATACGGTGGATAATTACTTATTCGTAAAGCATTCGTTGGGGTGGGTATTTGTATGTCGGATGCTCAAGAGTCAATCGACATCGTACCGTTTTCTTTGGGAATTTCGAGTATTTTCACTCCGTCGAGTTGCCCTGTCAGCGGGTGGTAAGTGGCAACCTCGAACCTGTACATGCCGCTGACTCGCAAAACAATGCGATCATAAACCGTAACCCTGGTAAGACGATTCGACCGAAGAATCGGGCTAGGTTTGCTAGCCAGATGTCTGGTTTTTTCCGCCTTTAGCGAATGACAATTATATTTTAGGATAGGTAGTATGGACGGTCCTGACACTGGTCTGATGTAAATCAGATATCCATGGGTGTAAGGTTTCCTTAGACTTTGATATCGGTTTAAGTACGAGTTGGCGGTTACTCAACGCCTGGGAAAACTCGAGAGTTTTCGTCTCGAATGTTATCCTCACGCGGTTCACGAGTACTCCATTGAATCTTACACTCTCTCTCTCTCTCCCACACGCTGTAGCATGCGTCCGATGCGTTACCACGTATATCGAATTACAGCGTTGGTGATAAGGCAACGGTCCCAAACTTTAAAATAATCGTCCGCGGATGTTTATACAAGCGCGACGTTACGTTCTTTCACGAGGCAGCTGCGCTATTTAGATTAATCGTTCTCGAATAGTTATCGCGACAGCGCGTTGAATTACATTTCGTCGGTGGATGTTTATACGAGCGCGACGTTGCATTCTTTCATGAGATGGTTACGCTATTTAGGTTAATTAATCTCGAATAGTTATCGGTGCCGAATTACAGCGCCAACGGTTGCGCGCGAGACACCATCTTGAAATCCTCCGCCCCTGTGACGTCACCCCCTCACCCACGAACGCGGTACCCCTCCCCACCTCACCCCCTCACCCACGAACGCGGTACCCCCTCCCCACCTCACCCCCGCACCCATCACGCGGAAGAGCGCGGTATCCCCTCCCCACCTCGCCCCTGCGCCAGCGGCCGGTACCCCCCGCACCGCCTCACCCCCTCGCCCGCATTTGGTCCAGAACTCTCATACCTTACCTACTAGTACCTCGTCATTTGCTAAACTGTTAAACGAAGTGTCTCAATTTATTGAACGGCAAACCAATCCTCTACAATTTCAATACAGTGATCTCTTGTGACCGTAAGACATTGCAAGAGATAGTGACATTGCGTCGAGGAGCTTTACAACCTCTATCAAATCGACGCTGTGACGCTACATAGTGCGAACGTGTGTTCGAAGTAAAATAGCGTGCATAGTCGCTGAACTGGACGCGCGAGATGCATTGCTCGCATCATCATCTTCCGATGACGATAACGATGTTGGGGTGAACCATTTATCGACGTTGCTGCAGTTGGACGATGAATCACTGACGATTGAGAGACATAAGATCCGCGACGCGTTAAGTGTACCAACATTATCCGAGACGTCATGGATCAGCATCTTTCAACACGGATTTATGCAATTGTCGCGCGAACATCGTCAATTGTTACGTCATATCGCGCGATATAGTACTGCGAGCAAGTGCACATTATATTGCATCGTTGGTGATAAGGACGTGCATCTTAAGCATACGAAGTACATTACCGCGATCGTGTGTACACCGTTGACGCTTCTATCGGTTGAACGATACCGTCACGTCGGAGCCTGATTACGCGCACGCCGTGAACGTGTGGAACTCTTTTCGCGTACAGACATTGGGCGAGTACAGTGATTTGTATTTGAAAACAGATGTGCTGTTACTCACCGACGTATTCGAAAGTTTCCGTACCGACTGTATCGCGAGTTACGATCTGGATCCCGCGCATTATTTCACGCTACCAAGTTTGACGTGGGACGCGATGCTCAAGTACACCAGCGTACGATTAGAACTTCTGACGGACGTGGACATGCTACTGTTCGTGGAGCGTGGCATACGCGGCGGTCTGAGCCAGTGCTCGCACAGGTACGCGCGAGCCAACAACAAGCACCTGCCTGCGGGGATGTACGACGAGTCGAAGCCGTCGACGTATCTAATGTACTTCGACGTCAACAACTTGTACGGCTGGGCGATGTCACAGGCTATGCCGAAAGGAGGATTTCGATGGCTGGACGATGCGACAGTGGCCGCGCTCGACGTATCATCCCTACCCGACGGCGAGGACTCCGAGGAATCTGAGGGATACCTGCTGGAGGTAGACATCGAATATCCCAAGGAGATCCACGACGCCCACGCCGACCTTCCATTCTGCCCGGTGCGCGAGCACGCGCCAGGAGGAAAACAGACCAAGCTGCTTGCCACACTCGACGATAAGGAACGATACGTCATCCATTATCGCTACCTGAAACAGTGCATTCGACACGGTTTACGCGTGACGCGAATTCATCGAGTGTTACGATTTGATCAGTCGCATTGGTTGCGCGACTATATCCGATTGAACACCGGTTTGACGACGCGAGCCACGAGTGAATTTCAAAAGACTCTATTTAAATTAATGAACAACGCGGCGTACGGGAAGACAATGGAAAATGTGCGGAATCGCGTAGACGTGCGACTGGTGACGCGGTGGGACGGTCGTTACGGTGCGGAAGCGCTGATCGCGAAACCGAACTTTCACAGTCGTACGATCTTCTCGGAACAGTTGGTGGCCATCGAGATGCGCAAACTGAAAGTTAAGTTCGACAAACCGATATACGTGGGTATGAGTGTGCTCGACGTATCGAAGGAATGTCTGTATGAATTTCACTACGCATATATGCGCGCGAAGTTCGGTGTAAGGTCCTGTACACCGACACCGACAGTTTAATGTATAGTGTGGAATGCGAGGATGTGTATGAAAGGATGAAGCGTGACATCGACCGATTCGACACCAGTGATTACGCGGTGGACAATCCGTACGGTGAACTATCCTTATCGATCACCACGAAATCGTATCGTCGACGCCAGCATCTCACGCACAAGTCGTTGAACGACTCGAACGTCATGTCTGTGTTCACGTGATCATTGTACACGCGACGCAAGCTCGTGCCGTCTTGTTTGAATAGCATGAGAATATTTGCGTTGTCCCGGATCAAATGTTTAGGTATTCTAGCGTACGACTGACATAAATAAAAACAATCCACGTTCGCGTGACGACCCATGGAGAAGTATTCACGTATCGCGTTCTGTTCGTCGCACGCCACGTCGTTGAACACGAAGATCGAATTGGGTCGAGCGTCTCTCGGTGGGACGATCTCAGCATTGTCTGAGTAGGGAAAGTATTCGATTCCAACGATGAGCGACAATACCTGCTCGAGATATCGATACTTTGGCTGATGCAACGATTTCGAGTACACGTACACGTTCTCGAAACGCAAACCGTTCGGACTCTCTAGCATACTTAGAAGCACGTTCGTTTTCCACATCCTGGCGGTCCGCAAATCGCGCCTCGCACGCTGTTCGGCAACAACGGGCCGTGTCTGTTCGATCGACTCGCATCCCTATCATCCTCAAGCATTCTGTTCGCGGTCACGCGAATAGCGTTCGACTGTTTCGAGAATCGCATGTTCGCGGTGTTTCCCAGGTACTCGCGCGCGTGTGACGAATGATGACTATTTATGTTCGTGGCATGCGTCGCGCAGGTCACTATCGCTGTGATCGGCTAAGCGTGCGTACGCGTTTATTATTGTAGTAGCTATCGTGGTTATTCTAACGTAGGTATATGGTCGCATCAACGACCGCGACGTCTCGTGAAGTAGGGAAGCAGAAGTGTATCGGATCGGGTCTCGTGAACGGTATCATAAACCGCTTACCATTCGAACTACACGTTCCGGGTTATCAGTTTTGCGGGCCGGGAACGCGTTTGCTAAAGCGATTGGCTCGTGGCGACGGAGGTGTGAATCCCCTAGACGCAGCGTGCCGAAACCACGATATCGCGTACTCTCATCGAAAGGATTTGGAGGGAGGACACGAGGCGGATCGTGCGTTAGCCGAACGAGCGCGAGAACGAGTATTCACGAACGACGCGATCTTTGGCGAAAAAGCAGCCGCGACTGGAGTGTGGGCAACGATGAAGGCTAAGACTAAACTCGGTATGGGTATGAGAAGGAAGAAACGTAAACAGAGAAAGTCTGGAAAGAAACATCCGCAACTGCGACGACGACGACATCGTAATCTGCGAGTGGCGAAACGTGGTGGCTTTCTTCAATTTCTTCCGTTTGTGCTACCTGCTTTATCAGCTATCGGAGCATTGGCCGGTGGAGCGGCTGGTATAACCAAAGTGGGCAACGATTCGAAGGCCTCTCGAAAACAGCTGGAAGAGACGTTGCGTCATAATCGGGCGATGGAGGGGCGAGGGATGCATCTGACACCATACAAGCGAGGCGCGGGTTTGAATCCTAGACGCCGAAGTCAACGACGACTGTGATCAAAGAAAAAAAAAACATCGATCGAGTAGGGGCGTGGCGACGCGGGCGGCGATAACGCAACAACCTATGACGAACCTGGAATTAGAACGTGAATTGTGCAAACGTACCGTTTTTTCGAGGGGTATTCATGCGCGACACACTTCCCACGCGCGTACGAAACAATGAATGTGGCATCGTGAATCTAGATGAGAATCGAGGCGTCGGTACGCACTGGGTCGCGTACGCGAAACGCGGACCACGAGTACAGTACTTTGATAGTTTTGGGAATCTGCGACCTCCCGCGGAATTGATCTACTATTTCGGACGCGGTACAACAATCACGTACAATCACAATCGTTTTCAACGTTTCAACGAGATGAATTGCGGTCGCTTGTGCATGCAATTTTTACAGCAAAAGTCTATGGAATTATGGTCTATATACTAATATTAATACCGGTGTATACTAAGATTTCATTATAATGTATCCATGTGTAATGACGATCCACATATTCTATAATAAAAGCAATAATATCAATAAATTGCCGAGTACTCGTACGCGCGCGTCACTTCCCCTCTCTCCGTCTCGCGAGTGTAATCTATGATATGTCGTTCACGCTCACGTTAACGGGTCGCAGCAGCGTGCTTAAGGTAAACTATTTCCCGCCGATAGATTTGAGTGATGGTCAATACGAATTAGGACTCGCGGACTTGGAGACGTTTCTCACGATACCGAACATTGACTCGAGCAACGATAAATTCTATTTCTCCATCGAAAACAACACCATCGCTGACACCACTCATGAATGCATTACGATCCCCCACGGCTCCTACGAATTAGATGCTACCGCCGAGTACCTAAAGCAACGAATACTCGATCGATATCCTCTAAGACGGGGTAACAACGAGAACGACGATGATGACATGTACCCTCTAATGCTACGAGCTAACAACAACACCATGAAAAGCGATATGTACTGTTCGTTCTTTGTAGACTTTACGAAACCAAACAATGTGGGTTCATTGTTAGGATTTTCGCCAAATCGTGTCTTATTGCCGAGAATATTATAAACGTTAACGTGATCAGAGTAACGTGCAACGTCACTACCGGCGCGTACAGCAACGATAAACTGGTACACACGATTCATGAATTTTCGCCTCGCGTGCCGCCGGGATATAAGATATCGGAAACTCCGCGACACGTCATTTACCTGCCGATCGTCGCACGAGCAATACACGATCTAACGTTGTGCATCGTCGATCAACACGATCGTCCTATAGATTTCCGCGGAGAAGAAATAACGATTCGATTGCACGTTCAACGACGTCCGCGCGATAGTCTAGCGCGAGTGTAGTATGTTAGTGTTAGATCACACGTACGAATCATCAATTGTCGCTGCTACTCCTACCGTCTCTGTCTCACGTCATCTGCGCGACCCTTTATCGATAGGTGAAAGTAGAAGAAGAATAAAGACGGGAGGAGCGATAAGAAGAGCACCGGTAAGAAGTATTAGAAAGTCGTTGACTCGTCGAAACGTACGTATCCTACGATCGTTAGGTTTCATCGCCGCCTATTAGACACGCAGCCACGATGTCAATTATTTTGGACGTGGCGAATACGCCAACCTTCGACAATCGTATCACGAAGATTGAGTTACACACGTACAATCCATACGCCAACACGACGTTCGACAATAACGATGAGATAAGAATCCCCATACAGCAGCAAGATCTGTATACGCTTCCAAGCGAAAGTTTTCTCTACATCGAAGGTCGTGGCACGTTGACTGCGCAGGACGCGATAGGCCCGGCAACGTCCGCGACCGCTGTTCTCGACAATAATTGTGTTGCGTTCATGTTCGATGAGATTCGATATGAATTGAACGGTGTCGAGATCGATCGTTGTCGAAATCCAGGAATCACTACCGCGTTAAAAAATTTCGTTTCGTTGTCAGCCGAGAGAAGCAAAGTGCTTGCGAATGCCGGTTGGAATTATGCCATCGATTGCGATAACGACACTTTTCATTCGGGCGCTTTCAATTTCTGCGTACCCCTGAACGTGTTATTAGGATTCTGCGAGGATTACAAACATATCGTGATGAACGCGCGGCACGAGCTAATCCTTATACGATCGCGAGTAGATTCGAACGCGATGCACTGCACCTCCGCCACTGCGATACCGAAACTAGAGATACGCAAGGTGCAGTGGCGTATGCCCCACGTCGTTTTGGAGGAAGTGAATAAATTATCGATGCTGCGTATCCTGGAAAGCGGCCGACCGATCGCGATGAGTTTTCGTTCGTGGAGCCTGCACGTGTACCCGTTACTGCAAGCGACAACGAAACATACGTAGACTGTGAAAACTACGTCGCAAATCGAGAAACCCCGATATGTGTTATTCGGCATGCAAACCAATCGAGAGAATCAACCCAATACACCCGCGTGGAAATTCGATCCAAATAATCTCACAAACGTTCGACTCTACCTAAATTCCGAGACGTATCCGTACGATGACTTGAACTTAGATTTCGATAAGTATAAATACGCGCTCCTGTATGAAATGTACGCGAAATTTGGCCAATCGTACTACGGACACGGAGAACCGTTGCTGAACGCGATCGAATTCCTGCAATACGCGCCTATCACGGTCATAGATTGTTCTAGGCAAAACGAGTCGTTGAAGAGCGCTACGGTGGACGTGCGAATAGATTTTGAATGCAAAGAAAATGTCCTCGCTAATACTTCTGCCGTCTGTTTGATCATACACGATCGTATAGTCGAATACAGCCCTTTAACCAACGTGGTACGCAAACTAATATAGCGTGCGTACGTGAATGATTACTACTACTACTACTAATACTAATACTACTACTACTGCGGATACTGCTACTGTTTTAAAACGTCGATGTTGAAGACCTCAGTTGCTGTTCCGACACCATCACCGACGATGCTACCTAAACGAATAATAATGTTCGCCATTGTCGATCTGCAAGGTTTCAATATCGAACGCGAGTTCGTCGCCAAAGAGATCGCGATTCGCGCAAACTGCAACAACGATAAAACGACAACGCCAACAATCAGTCATTGGATCTTCGAACCACCATACTTCTGGAAACACCTGAATTCGTGGGAGCATCGTCAAGCATCCTGGCTCGCGAAGCATCATCACGGGCTTCGCTGATCTGACGGCTACGTTCCATACTCTAAACTTCCGGGGCTCCTCACCAGCGTACTCGCGAACATTGACTTCGTCATCGTGAAAGGTGCGGAAAAGAAAACGTGGATGCTGCAACTACTACCTGACATAATCGTCGAGGATGTATGTAATTTATACGAACTGACGGCGCGAAAGATTAACAACAACAACAACAACGCTCGAACTGTCGAAGACGACGGTGGCTACGACGTTGACGATGATTATTGCGGAATCATGCCTGACGTTCCTAATCTGAAGTCTATGCCTTCAACGAATGCCATTCGATGTGCATTTCATAACAACGACGGTGTTTGCGCGCTGGAGAACGTCGAGAAAATATGGAATTATATACTTGCGTCGCCTAAAGTAAGTCCTACACACATTGCATCTATTTTACGCATCATATGCTGAGAAACGAATATGTAAAAAAATTTTTTCTGTTTTCCATAGAGATTAACATAACGGCGACGGCGATGAGAGCAACGACAGCGGCGACTGCTTCCTCTACCCACGAGTAGGAATTTCCCTCCCATATGAACGTTATTTTTACGCAAATACCGATTCTACCATTTAAGTATGCATGCATTAATGTACATTTAATAAACACACAGTTTTGAATAAAAATTATATTTATTTTGCAAATTTTAAATTTATAACAAATATTTTTTATTTTATTGTATGTAAACGGGAAGGGTTTCGGTCTGATGTTACGTCCTGCAACACACAGAGAAAACACCAAATTATTATTAAAGAAAACGTTGATGATTGCACGCGAAACACCAAACAATTAAAATTCACTCATACTCACTCTCCGAATAATCGTCGCAGGTCCCAGAACTCCTCGCCTTCGAACGCCAGAAATTCGACGTCCATCGTGTCCTCTCTCCACGTACGCCGAGCCGATTGAATCCTTAACAGCAACTCGCGACAAATCCGCCCTCCTCCCGCGTCGGGTATTGGCGACGCTGAAACACACACATGACTCGATTAAAACATGATCGAATGGTGTACGCGTATCATTTGTACGAAACATTACTTACCAGCTGCTGAATAATGATGTCGCGATCTCCATCGCGCGCATGGGCCTCGATGTCAGCCCGACGCTGAAACAAACGCACGACTCGATTAAAACATCGTCGATTGGTGTACGCGTATCAGAATAATTTTTCCCGAAACATCACTTACGAGATGCCCAAGCATTCCTAAATATTCGTCGCTCCAATCCGCCATTTCAATTTCACGTTCATGCTGCAACAAACACGATTCAATTAAAACACTGTTGAATGGTGTACACATACCAATATAATTTTTTTTTTAAACATTACTTACGAGATACTGAATTGCCCTCCGTCGTTCCGCGCGCCACGCCCCCATCAGATTATCGAGCTCATACTGAAACAAATGGATAACTTTTGTTAGAATACCGTCAAATTGAATACATACACCAATTCAATTTACGCCAATTCAATTTACACAAAAAAAAAAAACTATACTTACGATTTTTCGCACCATTCTATCCCGCTCCTCGTGCCACGCACGTTCGATTTCACCATGCCGTTGCTATAACAAACGCACAAATTCATTAAAATATCGTCGAATGAGATACGCGCACCAATTAAATTTTCATAAAACTTTACTTACAATGCATTGCTGCATTTTAAATGCGTTCATTCCCTGCGCCGCTAGATATACACTCTCTTCAAACGCGTCCATGATTTTTCTTTTTTTTATAAAAAATACTTGCGATAACTGCACTGATCCGTGCGGCGGTGGTCACCACCCTTATATACATTTCGTTTCCCTAGCCTAGCGCGTTGCAGGGTAGGGGTAGCTTTCAAGTAGGGTAGTCTTGAAGCATGGTGGGGATGCCCACGTCACAATTTCTTCGCATCCTTCTTCTTCTTCTTCTTCTTCCTCAATGATTTTATAATATGAAACTAATTATTCCAGCATATAGTGTACTTTTATGATCCACACACTTTTATATGCACTGTGATATGCACACTTCTTGAATTTGTCATGCACGCTATTTGAATTTGCCGCGTATTCTCTAACTCTTGTGCGGTATACATACACACCTTGACCATCCCTGATATGATATACTTTAACACATGGACGTGTACATGTGCGTGAATCAGTATAAAATGACGTGGGTCGGTCCTGCGGACTTCATTATACCACGTACACTCGAGTGCTAACAAGTATCGTTCGCATCATTTTTTTCTCCGCCGATGAGAATCATACGTAGTGCATATCGAAATGTACAAACGCAGCTTAAACATCCTGCGCATCCGACAACGATGGTGGTCTTCCAAATAAACGTCAAAAACAACAATATCGTCAACAGTCCAATATGAGGTATGTACTCGTTACTGTACACTTTACACTTTACACTTACTTCATTCACTTACTTCTTTCACTGTAAACGTTAACGAACGATGCATTAATTTCGTGTACATGTTTCTTACAGTTCTGGATTCGCAACGAAAAATACGTCGAAAACACCAAAACCGTCAATTATACGGATTCTGGGGCGTGATTACCCGTTGACCGCAACAGCTTATAAACGTCTAACTATTGGAATACGCATTGGCATGGATTCGTGCCACGTTGAGATCACCATAGCCGACAATAAAGGCAGCGAATTGAGCTTTTCAATGTCGACGTGGAAGCTCCTGCTACAAAACGAGGCGGACATACATACTCCACCGATTACGAAGCAACGCAACATCGCCCCAAACCCACATCGTAATTGATCATTTACGACTAGACTTCACGCGTATGCATGATGATCAACTTATTAAAATCACCGATAATCGCACTGTCATATATATGACTGAACCCACGATGCGTAAACTATTCGCGTACGAACATTGTATTAAACATATGTACAGTGTGTCCGCGGGAAAGCTAAACAACCGGCTCCCTCCTAAACTATTGGAGATAAAAATATAAAAAAAATAGGGAATTGCATGGTTCGAGGGGGCCAATTATTTAGCGCGAACGAATTTTTTTATCAATTATTATTTTAAAAGATTCGATGGTCAAGTTCGGTTTTTCAAATGGAACTATTTTTTTTGAACACCTGAGTTGATAGTGCGTTCCAAGACAAATTCAATAAGCTTTAATGTATACACTTTATTTTCACTGGTTTTTAAGATATTGCGCTTGCAAATTTACTGATTTTCACTGGAAGAAAACTGTCTGGTATAGCACGGACCGGGGACGGTCTTACTGGTTCCACGGGTGGCACTGCCTTTTAAAATAGATACCTACCTGCCAAAGGTCTACGCCAGGCCCAAAGGCTGGACAATATTTTTCCATCAGAAATGCTACTTAGGTAGGTACATCTGCGGTATATTTATTTCGCACTTGCTTCTACGCTCGGATGGCCGGTTCTTTTGGGAGGGATGCAAGTTCGATTGGTTAGGTTAGGAGGAGTGAAAGTTGCTAGAATAAATTTCAATCATAGGGAGCAGATTGTATCAGAACCATTCGGATTTGCATTCCTCACAAACGGCTGCTCTCTTGAAGAGGCCCTCTTCACAGCAATGCCCACCTTCTCTCGCACGGAATACGTTAACGCTTGCTTTTGTTCTGATATTGAAGTTCGTGTTTATACTCGAGAGGACCACGCGTCGACAGCGGGCTACCCCTTTTCTTCCTGTGTCTCTCCACGAGCCGTGCTGACGGTGGATTGTAGGAGCGTAGATATCTGGATGCCAGTTATTGAATTCAGGAGACGTTAGAAACATTTTATTACAAAACACACAATTAAAGTAAATCGTATTCCTCTCGGGCAGGAGTACTGATAATGATCGAACTTGCGCCCCACTTCGCGCAGACCAATTACACGGAGGGTAGTCGGGTCACACACTGCCCAAATGTGTGATGCGCTGGCACCCCGTGGCGAGGACAGACCTTTGCATTGCCTCACCCGATTTGTATGGCTTTTTCCGGAAAAAGGTACGAATCCTGGGCCGAACGTAGCGAATTGAGGTCGAGCCCCCGCAGTCGAGGGTGAAATATCCATTTGAGCGTATTAAGAAATTCTTTGCTTCGTCGTATCGAAAGGGAAGTGGTGCCAATGGATTCCTTATGTTTTTCTGATGAAAATCATACCAAATGTCATGCAAATCGGACTACTTTGACACAAGCAATTTGTATTCCCTATGTAAAAGTTGTCCGATTTACACGACATTTGTAATGATTTTCATCGGAGAACCCCAAGGAATCCATCGGCGACACTTCCATATCCATACGATAGGGAATAACGAATTGTTTTATTTCTTAAAAAGGTAGGTACAGGCTGATTCTGGTGCTGCGCCCGTCACCCCGTGGCGAGGACAACACCCCGCAGTGACCATAGAATTTTATGGCTCTTTTCGGAAAAAGGTACGAATCCTGGGCCGAACGTAACGAATTGAAGTCGACCCTCCGTAGTCGAGGGTGAAATATCCATTTGAGCGTATTAAGAAACTCTTTTCTTCATCGTATCGAAGGGGAAGTGACGCCAATGGATTCCGGGCGTTCTCCCGATTAAAATCATGCCAAACATCATGAAAATCGGACAACTTTTACATAGGGAATACAAATAGCTTGTGTCAAAGTAGTCCGATTTGCATGACATTTGGTATGATTTTCGTCAGAAAAACATAAGGAATCCATTGGCGTCACTTCCCTTTCGATACGATGAAGAAAAGGGTTTCTTAATACGCTGTAATGGATAATTCACCCTCGACTGCGGAGGGTCGACTTCAATTCGCTACGTTCGACCCAGGATTCGTACCTTTTTCCGGAAAAAAGCCATAAAAATCGGGTGAGGCACAGCGAAGGTCTATCCTCGCCACGGGGTGCCAGCGCATCTCCTTGACGGGCGTTGCTCCAGAATTACCCTGTATCATTTGGGCAGTGTGTGACCCGACTACCCTCCGTGTAATTGGTCTGCGCGAAGTGGGGCGCAAGTCCGATCATTATCAGTACTCCTGCCCGAGAGGAATACGATTTACTTTAATTATAGTACATGTGTGTTTTGTAATAAAATGTTTTCATCGTCTCCTGAATTCAATAACTGGCATCCAGATATCTACGCTCCTACAATCCACCGTCAGCACGGCTCGTGGAGAGACACAGGAAGAAAAGGGGGTAGCCCGCTGTCGACGCGTGGTCCTCTCGAGTATAAACACGAGCTTCAATATCAGAACAAAAGCAAGCGTTAACGTATTCCGTGCGAGAGAAGGTGGGCATTGCTGTGAAGAGGGCCTCTTCAAGAGAGCAGCCGTTTGTGAGGAATGCAAATCCGAATGGTTCTGATACAATCTGCTCCCTATGATTGAAATTTAGTCTAGCAGCTTTCACTCCTCCTAACCTAACCAATCGAACTTGCATCCCTCCCAAAAGAACCGGCCATCCGAGCGTAGAAGCAAGTGCGAAATAAAAGTAACGGTGCGCTTCTCGATACCGCAGATGTACCTACCTAAGTAGCATTTCTGACGGAAAAAAATTGTCCAGCCTTTGGGCCTGGCGTAGACCTTTGGCAGGTAGGTATCTATTTCAAAAGGCAGTGCCACCCGTGGATCCAGTAAGACCGTCCCCGGTCCGTGCTATACCAGACAGTTTTCATCCAGTGAAAATCAGTAAATTTGCAAGCGCAATATCTTAAAAACCAGTGAAAATAAAGTGTATACATTAAAGCTTATTGAATTTGTCTTGGAACGCACTATCAACTCAGGTATTCAAAAAAAATAGTTCCATTTGAAAAACCGAACTTGACCATCGTATCTTTTAAAATAATAATCGATAAAAAAATTCGTTCGCGCTAATTAATTGGCCCCCTCGAACCATGCTGTCACGTCCCGCGACGTGGAGTCTACTATTATCTAACCCTTTAAATCGAATATATTTACTATTTCGTACTTTGGTGTATTGTAATCACCTAGTATACAAGTGTTGCCGATAAGGCATTGTAATCCGTAATCTACAAGAAGAAATCAAGTCAAGAATCAACGGACGGCAACAGTGAGCAGGAGGACCAGCATGAAGGAGGTAGCCGCACAGCTACTAGCCGCACACCAGCTAGCCAGTCGTGCGCACACAAAGGGGACCAGTGGACGCCAGCTGATGGGTCAGAGGCCCCTTCCGCCAGCGGAGTCGACACCTTCGCGAAGCTGCGCTCCTGATCATCGCCACAAATTTGCCCTCCCTATTATATCCCGTAAATCGAACTCCAATACGGAACCGATGTATTTTAACTTCAATCCCTAGTATGTGGGCTGTACGAAACCAATCGTACAGAGCACATCGAAAACCCAGTAGCGTAAACTTCTAAAAAGGAATTAAAATAAGAATTTAACTATCGACGCTACTGAGGGTTTCGTATAACTGCAGAAATGCGTCTTAAGTAAAGCAGAAGACACCGAAATAGGCGCGCAATAGCTCAAATTCTGCAGTAAACAAAACTCTCGGATAGCCCGCTGGAAAGAATTCTTCAGGTGGATCCCACGGCAGATGATTGGGCGATTTCATCTCCCACCGTCTTAATTGTCATGTGACAAACCTGGAGAAGGAGTGACCAATTGCCCTATAAAAAGGGATCGGACCACCCGCGGAGATTATTACCATGTTATAAAAGTTATCATGTTCAGTTATTATATTAATTCCTCATCAATCACACGTTAAAGACTACAAGAATCTTTTGAATCGAGAAAAAACAAAACAGTAATAAAAGTTGAAGTGTAGACATCGTAACGGTAAATAAAATTGATTTTTGTTACATTAAATCAGTGAGTGAAGTGTTCTACCTCAAATTCCAATCCTCTTTGATTTGACGTTTGTCTTTTGCTAAAATGAAATAAATTACGAAAATGTACACTGATAATTCACGGGTTGCGTTGAATGATGGTATTACCTATGAGCAGAACGTTGCCCGCGGTTTTACCAGAAATCAAGCGTAAACCTTGAGAGACGCGATTTGTAAAATATTAATAAATTCTAATGAAATATTTGCAATTACATCGAGCTTGCCTTCCCCGATGGTGCTGTTGAAGAGCAGAACGTTGCCCGCGGTAGCACCTGGTGCGGAAGGTGGAGATTGATGCATCGGTCAATTAATAATTGCTGTTTAAAATACCAAAGGACAAATGCCAAGGAATCATCGTGCGGGGCGACGAGTGCAGCTACGAAAACTGAATTGTTATTATCGTGAAGCGCCGGCGACCGGCGACGAGCTTCTTGGTATCGCTACACCTCCGATCGTCAGGCAAGAGATCGAACCCCCTGCATTTGGGCGAACCCTGGTTGTTGGCGAGTGGACCACCCCGAAGCCCGACCAGGCCCAGGAGATATCAGGGGTTTCATCAGGTCCCATCTATTGGAAGTTAATCCCAATCTCATAATAAGAAAGGTAGGGTACTTCACAGAATAATAATATTGAATATCAAAAACGTTGTCTCGACTATCCCAGAGCGTAAATCCCTGGATTAGCTCAAAAGCGGTTAAATACGTAACCTCCCTAAAAATCGCGGCCCCGAATAGGAAGTAGGGACGTAACAATGCAATTCCCTATTTTTTTTATATTTTTATCTCCAATAGTTTAGGAGGAAGCCGGCTGTTTAGCTTTCCCGCGGACACACTGTATACCTGGCTAACTGAAAATATGTACTCTGTAAGTAGTAAATATGCAACCTTCGTAGAAGTGCTACGTACCGCTCCCGTACCAACGAATTATGTGAAATTAATTTCCGAAAGCGAGCACTTTGAGCAACATTCTTTGATTAATTGTGAATTGTTGGCGTTAGGATTACAATCTATGCTGCGTGATGTAAACCACGTACCACTATAGTACGTGCATATATGTGTATATATATGTTTATATGTTTATATATATGTTTTTATATATATATATATATATATATATATATATGTTTTAATAATAAATGTATGACTTTCACATCAATACCTGTAACGCATCAATATTAATATCCTTTCGTACATATCCATATATTAATTCTTAGAGACGTGCTCTTAACTATCGCAACGATTGACTTACTTACTCTCGATCGTGAAAATACTCGGAACTCTACCTCGAATTATTATCGCTTAGTTGCTCGCGTGAACGCAACGCCTAATTTATTGCTTCAGGGACATTGCGTTTTCTCGAGGATACTTCTTAGAGGCATGGTCTTGGGAAAAGTCAATGCTTAGATATAAACACACGGCATGGCGCGGTTCGCTCTATGATTTCTCAGAAATGATGTACCACCCTCTTTCTCAGAAATCATCATCGAACGCAATGTCGTGTTTACTCCATGGGCTGCTGCGACGATTGATTTACAATAATTATCACTATATGTATACATCATTGCACGTGCGCTGCATCGGTCCCACGATTCAAATATAAATACAGGGTACGAAGAGCGTGCACGTAGACGCCAAAACGCGTTCAATCGTGCTCAGATATAAACATACGGTATGGCGCGGTGCAATGTTTATTCCATGGACTATCGCGATGATTGATTTACAATAATTATCGCTCTATGTATACATCATTGCACGTGCGCTGTATCGGTCCCACGATTCAAATATAAACATACGGCACGAAGCGCATGCACGTAGGTGTCAAAACGCGTTCACTCCTGTCACGCCCCATGATTCCTTATCTTTTCTCAGAAATCACATGGCCCACCCTCTTCCTCAGAAATCATCATCGAAGACGCGATTTGAATTTCCACGAATCGGTCGCGATCGCGTCTGCGCACCGATCCCCGCACGCGTACGGAGATTGCGCGGCGGCTACGCGTGCTCAAAGTACCTTAAACATCCAATAGGTGGCGTCAATACGAAATGTAGGAAAAACCGGGAAAATTTATCAAGGCGGGCCCAAATACCGACGCGGACCCAAATTTACCTTAAACATCCAATAGGTGGCGCCAATACGAAATGCGCGCAACGCCATTTTGAAATTTTGAAAATCCTCCCCCTCCCCTGTGACGTCAGCTCCCTCGCCCACGAACTCGAGCTGCGCGCGCGGCGCCATTTTGAAAATTTTCAAATCCCCCTTCCCCTGTGACGTCATTCCCCTCATCCACGAACTCGGTCAACGCCATTTTGGAATCCCCCTCCCCTGTGACGTCATCCCCTCACCAACGAACTCGGTACCCCCTCCCCTCCCCCCCCCCTCGCCGAAGAGCGCGCGGTACCGCCCCGCCTCGCCCCTCGAGCACCCTGGTCCAGAACTCTCATAGCCTACCTACTACTTTTATTTAAGTTCTATGTTTGGATTTATTCGTAGCTGGACGTTAACTGTCTTGCTAACAAGTTAGTTCTGATCTCTTACAAATTAACTCCTCGCTTGTCGCCTCCGAGCGCCCTACTCCTCTAATTTTGGCGCGTAATTGTTGTCCCTGAAGCTTCGTCAGAGGGTTGTCCTTCAGCCACCTCTCCGTCCTTGGCCCTTCCTTCGCGTTTCCCTCCACTCTCGGCTGGTGGTCGAGGCACGCTTTCCGAGTACATAGCTTACATAGGCTTACTGTACATACATATCTAGCAGGTAGGTACGCGCAACCCTCAGGGTCAAGACGACGTCGCCCGCGCGAAAGTTATAACTTTATGACTTTCAGCTGCTCCCGACCTGAGTTTTTACCCTAACAGAACATCGGCAATTATTGAAAGGGAGGACAGAGTTTTAAATGGTTTTACGAGACGAGCAGCTACTCGCTCGACGAAATTTGGCACGCAGATGTGGAAGGAAAAGTTAAACTATTTACTATCGTCGCCTGGCCTAACTGTAGTTTTGAAAATTACTGAATGCAACCCCAGGTTCTCGTACGCTTCCTGAGTTCAGGTATTAGCTATTAATATTCCACGAGCGCGTTTGGAAACTATCAAGGAAAACCCTCGAAAAGCACAACGCGCTCTTCGTGTTTATGAGTCCTGACAATAAACTCAGCCTTGTCCCCTGTTTCAAACTTGCTTAAGACCTTCCAGATGTGCCGTTCGCTTCGAATCTAATTATCATATGTCTATCTTTCACTACAAAAGGATTTTAAATTTCGCTCCTGATTTAACTATCGATTATATACATTTCTGTGGCTACGTTCAAGCGATAGCATAACAGTAGCAAGGAATTTTTCTCTCGTAAGTATTCTTGTTGGCAATACATGCAGGGTTAATTCCGCCCAGGTTGGTAATGCGGCGAGTAGTGTAGTGCGTCGTTACTTTTGAAAAGACGTAACGAGAGAACGGTCTTGAACGCCGTGTAAGAAGCATGTATACCCTCCTGGAACTGCCAGTTAGAACCGCATTGAATTTTGACCTGGATCCATCTGGTTCAATGCGGTACTACCCATGATGTAAGGACGCCGAATGCTTAAGCATTTCCTTAAGAATAAGTAGCGACTATGAATACCGGCCTTGGGATCCCGATACTTTCGGGATCTCGAGCAATACGAAAGTATCGGGACCCCGCCCGATCCCGCCCGTCCTGAGCCCGAAAAGTCGGGTACCCGCACACTTCTGTATATCATACAAAAAACCATCAACTTCTATCCATCCAACTCCGCGTTCCACGTGGCTTGCGCAGCGCACATTAATTCCAACAATTCTAATGTTTTCATTCTGGAGTTTTATTATGGTAGTACAATGCACGAAAACTATAACACATTCTTTCAATGAGTTTTAAATGGAAACAAATGAAAAATGGAAAATTGATACAAAAACAGGATAAAAACGATTGGGTTTTGTATACTGAAAGATAGATATATTATAATTAGATTCGAAGCGAACGGCACATCTGGAAGGTCTTAAGCAAGTATGAAACGGGGGACAAGGAAGAGTTTATTGTCAGGATTCATAAACACGTAGAGCGCGCTGTGCCCTAAGAGGGTTTTTCCTTCCACATCTGCGTGCCAAATTTCGTCGAGCGGGCAGCTGCTCGTCTCGTAAAATCATTTAAAACTCTGTCCTCCCTTTCAATAATTGCCGATGTCCTGTTAGGGTAAAAACTCAGCTCGAGAGCAGCTGAAAGTCATAAACCGTGCGCGGGCGACGTCGTCTTGGCCCTGAGGGTTGCGCGTACCTACCTGTTAGAAATGTATGTACTATACGTAGCCTATGTAAGCTATGTACTCAGAAAGCGTACCTCGACCACCAGCCGAGAGTGGGAGGAAGCGCGAAGGAAGGGCCAAGGACGGAGAGATGGCTGAAGGACAACCCTCTGACGAAGCTTCAGGGACAACACCGTCTTGATTGGACGAAGGGATCCAGGGAAGGAGTCGGAAGAACGCGCCGAAATTGGAGGAGTAGGGCGCTCGGAGGTGACAAGCGAGGAGTAAATTTGTAGATCAGATCAATCTTGTCAGCAGACTAACGAAGTTTACTTTTTGTAACAATATATACATAGTTCAAATTTTACCTCGTTGAATCTTTTAAAATTCCCGCTCTATTTCGCGAGCTGAGTGCGTTAGCGCTCCACGGACACGAACCGGCGCTACATTTGGAAATCTTCAATAAATCGCGCAACAGCAGTCAATGCGCATATTACGCGCATGCGTATTTGTCGCTTTACGTGTGCTTCTGTATTTCGAATTCGATTACTGCAAACAGGGGAAAGCAGGGTAATTCTGGCTATATAAGCAAGAAAATATAACCTACATATATGCTAATTAAATGACAATAAATGTTTATTGGAAATTTCGTTTTTTTACGCTACATTTGTCAACTTTATATGACTTAACATCCTTCCAAAATATTATTGTTACGCCACAACGGTATCTTTATGAAATCGGGTATAGCATATAGGTTATATTTTCTGTCACTTCGGAGAGCGGATTACGAAGTTGTGGGGTGTAATTATTCGTGATTAAGAAATCAAAATTTCCATTCATAACGTCATTTTCTGAGTACATTTCATCGAAATAGTAAGTTTTAGCTTAATTTGTTTATATTAACCAAATTCGTGCGTTTTCAATTGTCAGGTTTACAGATTTTAATGCTTGATAGGGTTATGGTTGGTCCTGGTATCAATTTTCGCGTTTTCAGTGGCATGGAATCGTTCGTGGTTGTAAGTAACTATAGCATCTATTCTCAAATTCAAATGTCTGTGCACTTTATCAGATTCTAAATCATTTTGGCTTCATTTTTCAGGTTTACAGATCTAAGCACTTCATAATGTTATGGCTGGAAAGAATAAGGATACACAAACTCGTTAAACAAATTAATTGTTTATTTGTTAAAATTGTAAGGACACATGCCCCAAATAAACAGCCTACAAAGAAATAAACAAGCGTTTGTAAATCACCAGTTCTCGTCCCAATGGAAATTTTGATTTCCTAACCACGCATAATTACATTTCTCTATTTCATAAAGATACCGTTCCGGCGTAACAATAATATTTTGGAATGATGTTAAGTTATAAAAAATTGACAAATGTAGCGTAAAAGAACGAAATATCCAATAAACATTTATTGTCATGTAGCATATTTATAGGTTATATTTTCTGTCCTTTCGAGGAGGGGGCCACATAATTTCGACGCGCGTTCAGTGATGCCAGAATGAGGACGGGAGCGCTCGAGAATTTCCCCCACCTCGCATGCACACTACGCCGGAGCTGCGTGTCCGTGAGCTCGGCGCTTCGAACAACGTCGGGAAGACGAGAGAGAAAACGAATGTGTGTCTTTCTCTCTCGCTCTTGAAACGCTGTGATCCAAGGTGGGGTGCAAGCGACACGCGGCCGTGCGCGATCTTCCTGAGTGCCTCGAGGCTCGAGATACACTTTTCACTTTCTGACATATGTATAATACTCTTGTAATGAAAAAAATTTGGAAAAAATTTTGTTAGGAAAATCACGTCTTAAGACCTCCTGATCACGTTTTGACTATTTAGAAAAGAGCTTTTTTTTTTAAATATCTCATGTATTTGTTATCACGATTACGTTTAAACGGCAAAATGGATTTCAATGAAACTTTATATTAAAATTTTATATTCTTGTCTTAAGATCCGATTAGATCACGAAAAATGATAATTACCCGTTATGGTTCTTTGATTTTTCAGATATACGAACTAAATTCTACATAAAAAAAAGTTAAATAAAGTTCTTCTGTAACTTGTTTAACAAAGAAAAATGTACATTCATAATTGAGGCATTTGATGGAAAAAGGGCACATACGCCAAAATGCCATTTCAAGAAAATCGATTTCAAAGTTTTCATTATGGTATAACTTAATAAAAAGTAATGCAATTAAATCAAATTTTTTTAAGGATGTAGTTACCGCGTCGTTCAAGCGTTCTGAATACAGAAGTCATGATTTAAAAATGATATGTGTCTTTATTTATAAGATTTAAACAAGTGGTTTATGTGCCCTTTTTCCATTAAATGCCTCAATTTCTTGTGTTCGTTTTAAATTTCCCTACTTTTTATTTGAGCTATTTCTATTTTTCAAACCTTAAAATGAATTTTTTTATTAAAAGACGAATATTTTGATACTGTACATTGGTGAACTTTGTTAAAATTAGAATTCACTCTTGGCCAGTACCATGCACGCTGTTCGTGAAGCCTTCGATAAAAAATATTTTTTCAGAGTATGATCTAAAATCTAAAATCTAAACGTAATCACATCAAACGTAATTATGTCAAGTTGCGACAAAGAATCACGCACTATTTACAAATTAATTACGCGCAGCGTGCACGTTACCGCTCGATGGAAACTACGGGAAAGTGGTGGTCTCTTCCATCGGGAGGGAAATGTAAACAATTGGTTATGCAAAGCTAACATCGCGATACATGTTGTACACTAAAATGTACAAAAACATTACAAAAATAGAAAAGAAAGGCAGCACGTAAATATATCAATTGGGTTCGATATATTGACGAGATGTAAGACTGAAATAATGCTACAATTGTTTACATTTCCAAAGGATAGAAAGCAAGCAAAGGAATTTACTATAATACATGCGACAGAATTTCGAGATAATTGTTACATATAAAATGAATATAATTAAGAATATACATTTATTTGTACAATTATCTCGAAATTCTCTCTATGAATCATATGTATAGCAAGCAAGCGAATTTATTGCAAGGATAGAACAAGAATTGCGTGAGGTAAATCGAACAACTATTTACATGTTCGCGATGTCCAAAAATCGAATGAAATAGAAAATGAATGAAATTGATAATATTCTGGACATCACCAATTTGCATTACCCGACGTAGAAGGAAAATCCGCGAGGTCATCAACGGCATGTAAACGTAAACTATTCTTTTGCTTCTTTGCAAAAGTTGCATATAAATTCTCAGATGACATGAGAGATAGATGTTTGTCATCTACCTCCATGCTCTGAGCTGTTTCCCCGTGCGCCTTTAATGCCGATTTCGTTACGCAAATGGCATTGACGATGGTCGAACAAAGTCGGTTTCGTTTCTTGTTCTTCATGTCGGGAAGCATGGAAAACGATCTTTCAGTATCGGCGTTTGAATTTGGAAGACTTCTAATGGAATTTAATAATTCCTGCAAACATGGATATTTATACGAGCCTTGATCGTTTCGCGTTAACAACACCGTTTTCCATACATCATCAAAAGCTAATGTACAAAGCTTGACTGCATCTGCAAAATTCAGGTGCAATATTGACCATTCTTTTGCAAACCGTCTTCGTCGAAACCGCCCAATTTCTGAGCAATAAAGAGAACACTTTTGAAGGAAGTGTCTCTGTCAGTATCTACTAATGCCAAATGAGGCTCAAAAACACGTAACTTGCTCAGAAATTCGTCATCGATTGGCAATCGATTACGAATTTCGTTTGCAGCCGTTATGTAAAACTTAATACAATTTTCTCGAACGGTTTGGACAACATCGGGTTTGCCTTCTGCAACTAATTGACAAAGAAAAGTGTCACAATCCGGACCTAAATGAATACTATCTAATGCGATTTGATTATCGCCTCTTGAAAAATCTATTAATTTTACTGAATCATGTGCTTCAAAAGCTGCGGTTTCAAAAAATGACGTAAAATATCGTACAAAAGAGTTTTGGCAGTATTTTGAAGCAAATGGATCCTTGTTTGTTGCGACTGAAAGAATAAACTAAAGTCATTAAAATACTCTAGAACGTATTTCAAAAACAGAAGATATGCTTTCGCTTCTGGATTTTGCATGATGATAAGCAGATGATCCCCAGACTTTGTCTTCTCACTTACGACCAATTCTTGCAGAAAGTGCAACACACTGTCCCAATTTTCTAAAAGTGTAACTACGGATGAGTAACGCGATAACCATCGCGTAGTACACAATTTTAAAATTTTGCGGTCAGTAGATTGAAAACATTGCTGAAATTCGCGAAAAATGGCCGAGCGTTTGGGACTGCTATAAATGAATGTTGCGACTTTCCGTATTAATTCCTCGCAGACCTCGGGAATGATAGCGCATGCTGCATGCACTACCAATGCAGAGGAGTGACATGGACACGGCATGGTGAAAAAATTTTCACCGCGAATTTCTGTAAGTTTGGTCTTGAATGACGAGTGACACCCTGTCATGACAGAAGCGTTATCACACGACAAAGCAAGAATGTTTCCGAACGGAATTTGCTTTTTCCACATGGAGTTCTTAAAGGAGGTAAATATTTTATCGGCAGTACATTCTCGCGCGTCAAGATTAATTAATTCTACTAATTCCGTTCGAACATCCAAAGTCTCGGGTGCGACATACCGAACAATAAACGACATCCATTTCTCGTTGGTAATGTCGGATGTTTCATCAATAAATACTGAAAACTTAGAATTCTGTAAAACCAGACTAAGACGCTCTGTTTCCCGAGGACACAGAACGTTCGATATAATATTAGAACACTTTGTTCGACCACACGTAATACGTTCCAAAACATCAGGATCTTTCCCAACGTCTTGGAAAAGTTGAAGAATCACCTCTGCGGATTGATGCGAAATATTTTTCTCGGCAACAAATGCAGCAAAACGAATAATCAAAGCATAAACAAAACATAAACAAAGCATACGCGACTACAGATTGCGGATCTGACCGTCAAATGTACTTGACGAAAACCAGGCCCGAGCGAACCCTCGAAACGGGAAACGAAAAGAATAGATAGGATATCGTAAAATAGTAAGAAAAATTCAGAAAGGAGAAAAATCGAAGAAAAGGCTAAAAGAAATAACAGCAAGGTAATGGTGACAGTACCGAACTGCCACAGATGCATTTACCAGTTACCTTTCTCTCCTATTCTTGTACAATAATACCTTTATACCAATTTACACATTTTAGTGTACAACATGTATCGCGATGTTAGCTTTGCATAACCAATTGTTTACATTTCCCTCTCGATGGAAGAGACCACCACTTTCCCGTAGTTTCCATCGAGCGGTAACGTGCACGCTGCGCGTAATTAATTTGTAAATAGTGCGTTATTCTTTGTCGCAACTTGATATAATTACGTTTGATATGATTACGTTTAGATTTTAGATCATACTCTAAAAAAATATTTTTTATCGAAGGCTCCTACAGCGTGCATGGTACTGGCCAAGAGTGGATTCTAATTTTAACAAAGTTCACCAATGTACAGTATCGAAATATTTGTCTTTTAATAAAAAAATTCATTTTAAGGTTTGAAAAATAGAAATAGCTCAAATAAAAAGTACGGAAATTTAAAACGAACACAAGAAATTGAGGCATTTGTTGGAAAAAGGGCACATAAACCACTTGTTTAAAACTTATAAATAAAGACACATATCATTTTTAAATCATGACTTCTGTATTCAGAACGCTTGAACGACACGGTAACTACATCCTTAAAAAAAATTGATTTAATTGCATTACTTTTTATTAAGTTATACTATAATGAAAACTTTGAAATCGATTTTCTTGAAATGGCATTTTGGCGTATGTGCCCTTTTTCCATCAAATGCCTCAATTATGAATGTACATTTTTCTTTGTTAAACAAGTTACAGAAGAACTTTATTTAATTTTTTTTTATGTAGAATTTAGTTCGTATATCTGAAAAATCGAAGAATCATAACGGGTAATTATTATTTTTCGTGATCTAATGGATCTTAAGACACGAATGTAAAATTTTAATATAAAGTTTCATTGAAATCCATTTTGCCGTTTAAACGTAATCGTGTTAACAAATACACGAGATATTTAAAAAAAAAGCTCATTTCTAAATAGTCAAAACGTGATCAGGAGGTCTTAAAACGTGATTTCTCTAACAAATTTTTTTCCAAATTTTTTTTCATTACAAGAGTATTATACATATGTCAGAAAGTGAAAAGTGTATCTCGAGGCACTAAAGAAGATCGCGCACGGCCGCGTGTCGCTTGCACGTAACCTTGGATCGCAGCGTTTCAAGAGCGAGAGAGAAAGACACACGTTCGTTTTCTCTCTCGTCTTCCCGACGTTGTCCGAAGCGCCGAGCTCACAGACACGCAGCTCCGGCGTAGTGTGCATGCGTGGTGGGGGAAATTCTCGAGCGCTTCCGTCCTCATTCTGGCATCAATGCGCGCGTTACGAAGAGTAGCACATTTCATTTTTTTCAAAGTTTTTCAAGGCGTACGTAAAGAGACAAATACGCATGCGCGCATGAACTGCACGCTTCATGCGCTAGAAGTGGGAGAATTCTAGAGAATCCTATGCGCCACGAACGCAACCAATGCACGCCTAGACTGAAACGGAACGGTTTTCTCTGCAGTCTATGCGCATAATGCGTGAATTCGAACACAGCCAAAGTGTTAGACAAGTATAAACATGCAAAAAAAGTAATAGAAACTGTTCAGGGTGTATAACAAGTAATGGTCACTGCTTTCAGGGGTGAATCTACATGTCTGGATCAATGGAAATTTGTAAAAGAGTTACCGCAAAATTGCTGATAACGTTGAAAGTTGATGTTAAATTTTTTTTATTTAATTTGCTTTACTTTTATTCTAAATTTTCAATTTATTTTTTGGTGAGGAATCACTCCTTTTAAAGGTTGCAGCATGATTTTGATTGGACTAGTTATAACTTAACAATATTTTTGATGAAAATTTTTGTAAAGAATAACTTGCTCAAAGGATTTAAAGTGCAAAGTTACATAAGTAAATACATAAGACTTCATTCTATGAGGTGTACTTTGGGGTGAACAACATTTTAGAAAATTGTTAAAATTACATATTCAAAAAGTTTAATTGGAACATTTTTATTATTTCGTTTTTTTTCTCTTACAGCAGTGTATGTTTATGATATACAAATCAATGACTTCTAAGACAATGATTCTGAAAAGTTGAAAGAAAGTTGAAAGCTGTTAACTCTGAAAAGCATCATTAACAGGTTCATCATCATTGTCATCATCTTCTCCTTCACTTTCAAATGTATTGTCCGGAATATCATATAGTCTTATCATTGGCTTATTTGGATCTTTCATAATCAGATATTTGCCATCTTTCTGTTTCATGCAAATATCAATAATACATCGCAAAATACCCCAAGCATTGTCCATGTTTAGATTGATTTGCGTTGCAAATTCATTTGGTTTATATTGTTGAGTACCAAGAATAACATGTTTACTGGAATCTCTAACCATTGCCCTTGATACATATCCAAATTTCAACTGATCCGACCCCGCTAATAATGCTTGGACAGTCCATTTAGCCAATTTGCATGCATTGTTCCGTAGCTCGTTTGCTAATACTGCACCACGTTGTGTATCTAATTTTTGTCTCCATTCAACACCATGAGCTAACTTTGAATCCCATTCATTTAATGCTTTAACCGTTAAAAATTGAGTTTCATTATTAGGTCCTTGCATCACAGCATCATGTTCGCATCTTGCAACAAGAACAATTCCATTGTTTAAATCCAGTTTCCTGTACCGATATGCAACACTAGCAACATCACCTTCTTCTTCCTCTGAAATAAATGGATTTCCTTCGTCAAATTTATATCTGGGTTCGTTGGACTTCAGTACTTGCTGAGAAAAATTGTGATTGATAAATGTTGCCTCTAGGGCTAAGTTTCTAGGGGAATTTAAAGAGTTCCCATCATCTTGAGGAGGCTCAGCACTGGTTTCATTTACGGTTAGCAAATCAAATTCAGTATTATCTCTTTTATCAAGGAACAGTTTATCTCCAATTTTTTCAATTACGATATCCCAAGAATAATTGCTACGAGTACAACACATTATTGTTGCCAAAATTGCATCTGTAGCATAAACATTTCCCTCCGTCTTTGAAAGCTTACGAATTATTGGATCATCAGTGGTAGTAACTGTGTGGAAGATTCTATCAATTCTTTGTAATGGTTTTTCGCTCTTGACATTTACTCTATCGTATGTTTTATCGTAATATTCAAGGGAACCACAACATAAAATATCGTCTCCATCTTTTACACCAGGTAAAGATAGCTTCGCTAACCGTGGGAAATCCATTTCTTCAATAGTTACCCAGTCTGGTCTTACGGTAACAGATGCATCACGGATTTTTATTGGTGGCTGGTTCTTATGGTTCCGTAAACCTTGCTGTCTGCCCCAGCGTTTTGTTTGGCCTTTCCGTTCTCTTTCGCGAAGTTTTAGTTTACCAAGCTGCTGTATTTGGCTCAATGCACCACGTTGACCTCCTCGGCCACGTAAATTCCGCTGATTATGGCGGAAACGACCTCCGCGTTGATAAGGTGGTTTCTGGACACGGGTCGTATCAACCAAGTGGAAAGTTGTTTCATCCTCATCATGATAGTACGCATATTGACTGCCTGAACCAAACTGCGATGTATATTTGTCTACAAACATAAAAAAGAAGAGTTGTTTATTGCAGAATTAAACCATTCCTGCTGTCTGATTAAATATAAAAAAACTGCTTTCTCATTAACAAAAGTTTTGGTTACATTAGTAACAAAATATATCTACTGAAAAGGATATTATTATAAAAAGTGTCTTGTTACTTAAGTATTATGAATTGAAAACTCAGAAGCATTTTATACTAAAATGAATGGATACACCTATGGTGGACGTCAGATATATTGGCCGATCTGAACGGTTTCGCGAACCGCGATCGTAAGGAAATCGGCTATCTCCGAGAATGTTAAGGAAAGGAGTGCCGAGGCAAGGAGGCGGCATAGTGGGAGTTACCTCTCACTCACTTTGATGGGCTAATATATCTGACCACCACCATAATTTTATTGATGTATGTATGCTGGTACATATACTTAATGAGACGGATATATTGAAGATAGTCTAAGAAAAGAAAGCAATATATTTAAGTAACAAATCGGTTTTCTATAATCAGAGTCATTGTTTAAGTATGGCTCACTAATAACATATTAATACATCTCCCACCATTTATATCCGTCTTGCAAATAACATTGATATAAATAACTATGAAAACATACTTCGTAAATATGTTTAAGAATCAGTATCTAATTTATAAATTGAAGTTACATATGTACCCAATACATCATACTGCATGTATATGGTCATTCAATTTTAGTCTTAAATAAGTGACCAATAAAATATTAATGTATATAAACACGAAACTCCGTAACATAATTTTCACATACACTTAATTTTTATAAACGATCTAAAGTATTGAATTACAAATTAATGAATAGAAGTAATAATTTTGACCCATTGTGGTTGCAATTATTTTCGCCATTTTGTTCCCGCCAGACCACAGAAATTTAGATACTAATGGACAGCATCGTGTGTTTGCATTCCTTTCATTATCTCAACCTCTAATTTAAGTTTGATTTAGAAGATTGTCTTCTAATTTAAGAAGATTGTCGAACATGCATGCAGTCCAGATTTTCGCTAGCAACTTTCATGAACATGCCTTTGTTCTTCCACCTGGGTACAGAATATACTACACAATCTTTATATTTTCCTTGTGAGTGCAAAATAATTATGTTCACATTTCAATAGACTTTTTAATGTGATAGTAATATTGTCGATCAGTTCCAACAAGTTTTTATCCAAAGTGTTTAGTGCTTTATCGTTTGCTGTTTTAATTTACTGATTACTGTTTTGGATGCCCATACTTTATGTAAAATATAAGCAATTATTATGGAAGCTTAAAATCTCTAGAAAAATTTGTTTTTGTTACTTTAGCAATTTCTACAGAAAACAATGCATCAAAGTATTCCAATTAGCTAGATCTACACCATTTATATTTTAATTATAAATTTACTATCGTACTCCGCTTTAAGATCTGTCTGTTTTCATTTTGTACTACTCTATTGCATATTTATCCCGATTTTGATGTACTTTACATACTTAGCATCGATACAACTTAAGCGTAATTAAGACATAACACATCGTACTGGCTACTATTATAATAACTAATCAAGTTATAGAACATGCATAGAACACGCAAAGAAGCTTCCACAAAATATATACAATCTTAATATTATAAGAAACATTTTTGGAAACACTAGTCTCAACGTAGAACTGGCTAAAACAAAATGTGATGTCGAACCAGATTTGATGTACAACCACAAAGTGTTAACTGGTACTATAATTCCTAGTTATTAACATTGATTAATAGAAGTACAAATATATCATTTATGATATACGCAGGTTAATCACATAAAGCATAATTAACTTTTAATGTTGCAGTGCGTGTTGGTTAAAAGATTTTTAATTATATCACTAAAAATTTTTAAAGAACTAAATTTACAAAAAAATTGAAATGGATAAAATAAATTTATTATATTTACAGTCAATAATTGAAGATGTAATCGCTGATAAGAGAATTTAAATCTTTGTAATGGTTATACTTACTTGGGAATTTTTTATCTTGGAAAGCCGGCGTGGTCCAGTCAGATATCTACGATAAAAGATAATTACACAAGTGTATAGGAAAATGTTTGCAAAATGAAAGTATAGAAAAAGTTGATGATATACCTTGCCCAATCTGTCGCCTTTCGAAAATGGTTGATACGGTATATCCTTGAATTGATCAGGTAACTCACACGGACCCCATCCGTCAGGATTATGTTGAATTGCAGGTGCTTGGAAATGAGCTGCCTCTTCTTCCTTGTGAACAGGATCGTCCAAAATTACCACGTCGTCCGTCATTTCGTAAAATCCTACGACATCAAATACGTGGGACACGATGACACGACTCGTTTACCGGAAAGACCGGCAACGCCATTACGACTAAAACGTAAAGACTTATTCATATTGATTTAACTTCTGTGACGTCTCAGGGGGTCTGTTCCGATTCGCGCATGAAATTGGTGGAATCTTATTGGTGGCATAGTACGATTCCCTAAAATTTCTCTCACTTGCCACCAATACGATGCCACTTGCAGTGAATGAGGCGCACAGGAACTGCTGCAATTCCGATTTCCTGCAGTTCCTGCGCGCCTTATACACCGCAAGTGGCATCGTATTGGTGGCAAGTGAGAGAAATTTTAGGGAATCGTACTATGCCACCAATTTCATGCGCTCGGTGTGCGAATCGGAACAGACCCACGATCTAGTAGTTCCTAAAATTGTTATCCCTAGTTCATATACTGTTGCCAACTAGAGCACTGTTGCAACTCCCGTCTGGCGGCGTGTAGTATAAACTTCAGAAGCGCGAAGTTCGAATCGAATCACACGAATGTAATAGGAAAGGGAGACAAAGTGAAGTTCGCACAAGCCCGAGGGGTTTGAAAATAGTTAGAGATTCTTTAATGAGAGGACTTCAAGATTATAAACTTATCAATACCCACCTGGAAACGGGTGTTTGAATAAATGAACTTCTCCTTCCTCCTTTCTCTTAGGTGTGTAATTCCAGCGCAATGTAGTTAAACGCTTGTTTTTGCAAAAATCGATAACCGAAAGGAATCGGATCAACGAATAGGATTTTAGCTAGCTAATTAGTAAATTTGCGATTGGCTCTAGAAATCTAAGACATTTTGTAATAAACAAAAGGTCTAAAAAACCGATGGACCTTTTGAAAGCGTCTCTCTAGCCGTGATAGCCCAACCGAATAGACGTGTTATCGAAAACTCTCGTGAATTCAGTTTGTGTTCAATAAGTTAATTAAAGTCACCAGTTATTTGTGTTTTTATCGTTTTATTTATTTTATTATCATCCTTATTATTACTATTATCCTCAAGAAATCCGCGTCCAAGGAGCAGAGTGCCTTAGCACTCCACGGGCGTCGATCCCCGCCGAATTCCCTACGAAGGACCCCCTCCCCCTCCCAAAAAAAACATGACTCATGTATGAAAGAAGCTAATTCCCTTCAATTCACGAAAACAGTTCACCTGCAAAGATTGTGAAATCAACTTTGCTAATTCCAATTGTACCTTTAATTCACGAAAACAATTAAAAAAGTTCTCACGCAAAGAATGTGAAATCAACTTCACTAATTCCAATTGTATTCTCGTTCTCCGCTCGAACACTGATTCCTCTGTCACTTTTCATACTTGACATTCCTTTATTGGCCACAAATCAATTCAGTGCTCAGATTTTCAGCTTCGGTTTTAAGGAATTAGCGGGCGTTGTATAAGAAAAAAACTATGAAGTCGACTTAAAAAAAATGTTTGTATTCAGTACGCACTAGTGCAGGTTGCCGAATGTGGTATTAATTAATCTACTTCCGACTTTGATTTGTTTAAATTAGTCTCTATCAAGTTTTTATTATCTTCCATGGGAAAAGGATCTTCATACGACATTTTTAACAGAAGATGTCTCTCTTATAAAAGTTTTTGTGTCAACTACATGCCTCTCGCCCGCTAATTCCTTAAAACCGAAGCTGAAAATCTGAGCACTGAATTGATTTGTGGCCAATAAAGGAATGTCAAGTATGAAAAGTGACAGAGGAATCAGTGTTCGAGCGGAGAACGAGAATACAATTGGAATTACCTAGTAAAGTTGATTTCACATTCTTTGCGAGAGAACTTTTTTAATTGTTTTCGTGAATTAAAGGTACAATTGGAATTAGCAAAGTTGATTTCACAATCTTTGCAGGTGAACTGTTTTCGTGAATTGAAGGGAATTAGCTTCTTTCATACATGAGTCATGTTTTTGGGGGGAGGGATTTCATTACTTTTTTCATAATTTGTTATAAATTACTATGTGCCCTATTTCATAACGGTCTTCATCCACAATGCGGTTCATATTCATGCAAGATACGTGATGGTACATCAGCATAGAAATGTATCGACAACGTCAATATTAATCTAACGGAATGGCTCTAAAACGCTAAAATGTGTATATTCTTTTTTTGCAACGTCAAAACTGAAAATAAATCGTATTTTTTAAACGAATTTATTCAGCTTCGATTCCTCTGTTTACTTCTTGTACGTCTGCTACATATCTGTAAACTCAAATTTAAACCAATTCCACCAATCCAATTCTCTTGAAACTTTGGAGGCGTGCGTAGTTCGGATGACAATACATTATTTTGAAAACCAAACAACCCCGCGGGGGTGAAAATTGTACCCAATCAGCAATAATCAATAAATATAACCCATAATGACAAATCCAAACGACTTGAAATCACTCACTCGCGCTGCGCTAAAGCGGCTGTTGAATTGTACTTCACCACAAGCCTAGTTAACTGACTATACTATGACAAAAAATGCATTTTCTGGTTAAATTATTAACACTATGGCAATAACACATATGACTTTTTTTTATTCCTTTCATCAAGATCTACCATTTAATGAAGAATAAAATCGATCCGACGACTACATAATTTTATTGTTTGAAGCTATTTTTTATAAAAATGGACGGCCATTGACAGCTAATATTCTGAATTTTGTTTTTACACACCGGCCTCAACATTTTCTGCCTGGTTTCGTTAAAAAATCGCTCGTTCCATTCGCGGCCACCCCTCGATAGAGCTAAATCTAACGTAGAAGTACAAATAATACTTTTTTTGTCCTCGACTTTTCCATGTATGTACTTGAGGGGGGTAGGGCAGAGGAGTGACATTATAAGATTTCTGGAAAAAGGTTTTTGGAAAGGACGGTTTTCAGGAGAAAGGGAATTACAGTATTGTCTCTGTATGGGCTCGGTTTGATACACACGATGTGGGCTTTTCGCTATTCCCACCACTTCTGTCTCACTCTTGTCCGGCGAAGGCGAGAACGAAATGGAACGAGAGCGAGCGAGAGCCACTGAAAGCGAGCGAGGATGGTACGAGATAGACGACGCGTTGATGTTTTGTCTCGTTCCGTCTTTCGGACACCTGACACTCCGTCCTTTGCATTGCGCCGGTCGCGCTACAGTGGGTTCAGGGACAGTGTGGCCAATGAGCCGGAAGCCGCCATTTTCAGTTTCAGCCTGGTCAAGCGCGCGCATAGGCTTATAAGCGCGCGCAATATAGAGTACAACTCTGAAGTTGTAAGAAGTACAACTTGAGAATGTGTAAGTATATATGTATACTATCTATACATAAGAGCTGCCGGAAGTTGCCTGAAAATGGCGACACCAATCAGCGGCGAGGAACACATTGGCCACACTGTCCCTGGACAGTGATGCCAGAATGAGGACGGGAGCGCTCGAGAATTTCCCCCACCACGCATGCACACTACGCCGGAGCTGCGTGTCCGTGAGCTCGGCGCTTCGGACAACGTCGGGAAGACGAGAGAGAAAACGAACGTGTGTCTTTCTCTCTCGCTCTTGAAACGCTGCGATCCAAGGTTACGTGCAAGCGACACGCGGCCGTGCGCGATCTTCTTGAGTGCCTCGAGATACACTTCTCACTTTCTGACATATGTATAATACTCTTGTAATGAAAAAAAATTTGGAAAAAATTTTGTTAGGGAAATCACGTTTTAAGACCTCCTGATCACGTTTTGACCATTTAGAAAAGAGCTTTTTTTTTAAATATCTCATGTATTTGTTAACACGATTACGTTTAAACGGCAAAATGGATTTCAATGAAACTTTATATTAAAATTTTATATTCTTGTCTTAAGATCCGATTAGATCACGAAAAATGATAATTACCCGTTATGGTTCTTCGATTTTTCAGATATACGAACTAAATTCTACATAAAATAAAGTTAAATAAAGTTCTTCTGTAACTTGTTTAACAGAGAAAAATGTACATTCATAATTGAGGCATTTGATGGAAAAAGGGCACATACGCCAAAATGCCATTTCAAGAAAATCGATTTCAAAGTTTTCATTATAGTATAACTTAATAAAAAGTAATGCAATTAAATCAAATTTTTTTAAGGATGTAGTTACCGTGTCGTTCAAGCGTTCTGAATACAGAATTCATGATTTAAAAATGATATGTGCCCTTTTTCCATCAAATGCCTCAATTTCCTGTGTTCATTTTAAATTTCCGTACTTTTTATTTGAGCTATTTCTATTTTTCAAACCTTAAAATGAATTTTTTTATTAAAAGACGAATATTTTGATACTGTACATTGGTGAACTTTGTTAAAATTAGAATTCACTCTTGGCCAGTACCATGCACGCTGTAGAAGCCTTCGATAAAAAATATTTTTTCAGAGTATTCAAACGTAATTATATCAAGTTGCGACAAAGAATCACGCACTATTTACAAATTAATTACGCGCAGCGTGCACGTTACCGCTCGATGGAAACTACGGAAAAGTGGTGGTCTCTTCCATCGGGAGGGAAATGTAAACAATTGGTTATGCGAAGCTAACATCGCGATACATGTTGTACACTAAAATGTACAAAAACATTACAAAAATAGAAAAGAAAGGCAGCACGTAAATATATCAATTGGGTTCGATATATTGACGAGATGTAAGACTGAAATAATGCTACAATTGTTTAGATTTCCAAAGGATAGAAAGCAAGCAAAGGAATTTACTATAATACATGTTACAGAATTTCGAGATAATTGTTACATATAAAATGAATATAATTAAGAATATACATTTATTTGTACAATTATCTCGAAGTTCTCTCTATGAATCATATGTACAGCAAGCAAGCGAATTTATTGCAAGGATAGAACAAGAATTGCGTGAGGTAAATCGAACAACTATTTACATATTCGCGATGTCCAAAAATCGAATGAAATAAAAAATGGATGAAATTGATAATATTCTGGACATCACTAATTTGCATTACCCGACGTAGAAGGAACATCCGCGAGGCCATCAACGGCATGTAAACGTAACCTACTCTTTTGCTTCTTCGCAAGAATTGGATATAAATGCTCAGATGACATGAGAGATAGATGTATGTCATCTACCTCCATGGTCTGAGCTGTGTCCCCGTACGCCTTTAATGCCGATTTCGTTACGCAAATGGCATTAACGAGGGTCGAACAAAGTCGGTTTCGTTTCTTGTTCTTTATGTCGGGAAACATGGAAAACGATCTAAAACGTGATTTCCCTAACAAAATTTTTTCCAAATTTTTTTTCATTACAAGAGTATTATACATATGTCAGAAAGTGAAAAGTGTATCTGTCGCTTGCACCCCACCTTGGATCACAGCGTTTCAAGAGCGAGAGAGAAAGACACACATTCGTTTTCTCTCTCGTCTTCCCGACGTTGTCCGAAGCGCCAAGCTCACGGACACGCAGCTCCGGCGTAGTGTGCATGCGAGGTGGGGGAAATTCTCGAGCGCTCCCGTCCTCATTCTGGCATCACTGGTAGGTATTGCTTTGATGTAGAAATTTTCTACTTTCGTTGTTCCATTACTATCGTGATCGAACAAATGTAATTTTGCAATAAGATTTTGTTTGGAAGCAGTTATATCGACTTTCTTCATTGTGTTTGAATTTGCATTATCACAATTATTGCACGGATCTTTCAGATTTTTCCATCCTGTGAAATTGTGTTTGATTATATCTTGAAATTCAAATGATTTTTTTTTACCATCTTGGGCAGTGCAAGATGTACCACACAATTTGTACTAATAGTAGTACTTGTGTAATTACACGCTAAACATCTTAATACCGTTGTTATTTCGTGTTGTACTGCATTCTTAATAAGAATCTCATGATCACAAAGAGAGGTAATAAACTCAGCTGCATCATGCAGCTGATTGTAAGCGTATTTTTCTCCTGCGAATTGCCGTAATGATATTATGTTTGGATTTTGATCCGATTTATATTGGTCCATAAAGATTTTTATAATATGATCAGCTTTTTCAGTCGTTAATAAGTTTTCTCTTATGGATGAACAATATAACATGCATTGGATTGTAGCATTCGCATAACAAGACACACCATCAGAATTCGGGAGACCTATTACGTAGTATTGAGTGATATCCACGATGTGATCATTAGTATTCTGACATTCGGATACATTATAATTAGGTACCACCCAAACAGCATCACAAACTTTGAGGATGCGTTTTTTAGAAATTGAATTAGTCATAAGATCAGGTCTATATTTTTTTCGCAATCTATTGTACTCTATTATAGCCGATTCTTGTGCCTTTACGGAAGATGGATCATAATTGATAAGATGCAATCCTTGTAATGTGGTCACCCGTGAAAGAGCAACGTAAATTTGTCCGCAAGTAAATATTGAATTACCTGCTTCTACGACAGCATTCTGCAAGCTTAGTCCCTGACTTTTGTGAATAGTTATACCATAGCTGAGGCAAATCGGAAATTGTTTTCTAATAACGAACGCTCTATCCATTACTTCAAATTTAACACATACACGTTCTATTATATGTTCTTGCCCCGTGGGTAATATAATATTTAATTTTTCAACGTCATTATCAACACCTCGTATAACTGAAACAAGTTTAGCAATGGTACCGTTGACAAGACCTAGCGTAACATCAATATTTCTTCTAATCATGATTTGCACTCCTACTTTAACAATTACGACCCTTGCAAGTCCCGCCGTTCGGGAGCTATCATCGTCATTATTGTTTAGTACCTTTGACACCTTTTTTTTCAAGTACGGTGCACAATTCATTGTATCATGAGCAATCAAATGGATTTCTTCGGATGGAAATCGACTCAGCATTGCAGCGTTCAAAACATCGCACTGAACACATGTGGGAAGTAAACACACCGTATTAGATCCCACATTAAGCATGTAATCACATAATTCGTTTAATCGGTCATTACAACAATTTGTCGCTTTGAAATTTAATTTCCTCGATTCTAAAAGTTTTGTATCCGAATCGGTCACTACTCCGGTGCGAATTCTCGACAAGATGTCTTTGTAAATATTATCACCCTTCTGTCGCATGTTTATTGTCAATTCGTCATAGCTAAACAAGGCAGACCATAAATTATAAGAACCTAACCCTCCAACATTTTTCTCTATACTCTTATTGGATAATTGTATAAAAGCAGGTTCTTCGTGAACAGGAGGAAGTTGTAGTAAGTCACCAAATAGCAGCATAGGCTTTTTTCCGAACCAAGCATCATCGGAATCTGCAGTATCAAATATTTCTGTAAGTCGGAGATGTATGTACAGGAAAGTTACGTTAGAAACCATCGAAATTTCATCGATGATTACTAAAGCAACATTTTTGAGTTGATCCCGTACAATTTGAAGGACTACATCGCTAAGTTGCCTATACTGGGCTGTATGCCCATGTTCTACGGGTAATTGAAATAATCGGTGTATGGTAAGACCTTCGATATTAAAAGCTGCGATTCCAGTAGGAGCAGTTACTGCTGCGTCTTTCCCGATAATCTGCTTGATCCAGGGTCTGATAGTTTTTATTAAAAAACTTTTCCCAGTGCCACCTTCTCCACTCACATAAAGTCTGAGAATGTTATCGTTAGACGTCAAGGACTTAGTAACTGCATCAAATATCCGCTTCTGATCATGGTTCAATTCCGAAATCATTTCTTGAAGATCACCACAGTCAAATTTGTTTCCCGCGTCTTTAAAATCTTTCATGGCACCAACAGTTTCAACGGGGACACAGTCTATTGGATGATCGCCTTGATCATTTTCTTCTTGTTCTACAGTATTCAACACGTTCTTTTCAATTTCTTCCTTTATATGATCACGCGCTTCTTGAATATCCGTTATTCGTTCGTGATATTGAACTGCTTCTGTCAATTGTGATTCTAGCGACAAAAAAGCCTCCGCATATGTGTTAAAACCATTTTTCAATTCGTCGGTTTTTCTCCAAGGTTTGAATAATAATAATAATGAGAAATAATAATTCTCAGGTTGGATTTGAACATTGTACTTATAATGATTGATAAGATAGCCTCTGCTCCTTTTTTTCAAAAACAAAGAAGCACGGATTTCATAATATTCAGTTTTTTCAGACGGTTTATTTTTAGTAACGTCATACCACATAGCAAAATCGTACAGATGCATAGATTCTAATTCCTTAGGTCTGTTAGGATAGTGATCATCTATGAGGGATGGACAAAATATGTCTGTGGATTCACCCTCCAGCTCCTCAATCTCTTTACGAGTTTTCAATTTCCTACTTCTCAGTATATTTACATCTAACTATAGATAATCCTAAAAGAGTATCAGCGCATTCAGGCGCTCCACATTCTCTATGATTTAGCATGCGCATTCCAAGGTTGCACAGCAGACTAGACAATGACTTAGTAGAATTTATTGCTGCCATAGTGTCCGTAGCGTAACTTTTTTCCGGCTTTGACACGTACTTAGTACAGTAACATGTTACCAACCTGTCTTTTCACCAATATATTGTATATCCATGTTACCTCTCCAAACCATGAGAACGGCAGCATTAAAATCATTGACACGGGCTTCCTGTGTTGAACGTGGAAGATCATAGAGTCTACCTTTTGCTTTCAATTGTTTTCTAGCACCTATAGAAACAGCTACATCCCTTATTATCAAAGTATCTGTTACTGGACGTGGAAATGAAAATCTACATACTTTACGGAAGGAATTTTTAGTTTTTTTGTTGCGTAGACAATAGCTATTGCATTTATGCATTTGATGTGCAATTACACGACTATATAATTCTGGCGACACATGCGGTGATGGTAATCTGCAAGTGACGTATTTCCTAATGAATCGTGCTACATCTTCCTTCGAAGATTTATCGATTATAGGAGCATCTTCAATCCAAATTAAAAGATGAAAATGTTGTGATCCCCTGCTTTGATATTCTCTGCGCCAAAAGTAATGAGTGACCTTGCCAATCGGATTGTCGGGCGAACAAATGAAATCCAGCATAGCGTGGAATGCATTATCTATAAATCGAGCAGTTGAAACGGGATCAGAAGCAATGAGTTCGTTCGGGGACATTTTAGCCACCGATGGGCCGTTTACTTCACGAAGATATTCTATTAAATCTGTCCATAGCCACTTAATTGGACTAAGCGTGAGGAACCATGTAGCTGGTCCATAATGGTGTATCATACAGTTCAAATCGTTTCTCGGTTTTCGCCAATACTGTGCTGTATTACGTAATCTGGAAAATATAGTGTTCAAATTCGTTTGTAGCTGATCTTTAGAGAGTTGCTCAAGAAAACCAGCAGCTGTGTATTTTTCACGTGGATTTACGACGTTCATTTTGTGAAAAATTCCAGCGTTCAATTGCCGCATATTGGTATCGTGTAATAAATGAAAAATATATTGCATGTTCAATCTGAATTGCGAATGCTTGGACATCAGTTTGGACTTAATGAATTCATGATCAGTCAAATGAATCAATCTTTCTTCATGCTGTCCGTTCACCCCATAAGGATATAAATCTGGGAAACATTTCACATCTAAGTGTTCAGCACGATGACCCAACGGAATGTCATGAACTTTAAGCATTTGATAGAGTGCGGTAGCAGATTCATTAACCCTTTTGTCATACATTGGATAAATCGTAAACTGATCATAATATGAATCAGATTGTGACATTTGCGTCAATAATGCACGTTTGTGGTTTTCATCGATATTAAGTGTTTCACCTTCAACGTCCTCGATAGATTCGTTATTATCATCATTGGCAACAACTTCTTCTTGAAATTCTGAATCTGGTAATTTGGCACTCAGCAATAAATCGTGCGATTGTGGTAAAACAATTTCTGAGTATAGAGGATTATTGGCTTTCAACCATACTAAGGCATTCCATACTTTCTTCAAGTCAACTAACTTTTCCCAAACTATTTTAGATTTTGTTGGAACGCCCCGCACCAATATGTATAATTCGTGATTTTGATTTAAAGGTTCAGTCGGACAGATTTTTTTAAAATTTTCTTGTAACGGCAAAGGAAGGTGAAATGTTCTCCTCTTTACTTTTGGAAACATATGTTTATGTGGCATATTTTTACGCATTACTGTATCCATTCTCACAACCGTTTGAAACGGTTTAGCTCTTTGAATGAAAATTCGTTCGTAATCGGTCAACACTGCTATTTCTGGAACTGAACGTACAGCAAGCATATTTAAAATACATTTTGGTGGTATGGAATCTTTGCGAATTTTATCGTGACAATATCGGCAAATAAAATGCATGTCACCAACTTTGTATCCAATATGATTTAACAATGTTTGCATTACATTTCCCTTATATGTTCTTTTAGAAATATCAAACTTACGAACCTCTCTTTGAAAACAGAGTTTCTCGCAGGAAACGCACGGGATGCGTGGTGTGTCCATAGACCGCTTTGTGAAAGCTTTAAATGCTAAATAATATCGAGATATAATCTCTTCTTCGTTCAAACTTACGTCAGTATTATTTTTTTGTAACGCTTCAGCTTCTTTCCGAGCTTGCAGTGTTATTCGTTCAAGTGTTTCAAGGTCATTATCGTTTAAGGCTTTGTCTAAATTATGTAATTGGTCTTTATAAATGCTCGCTATTTTGTATATCATTCTCTTCAAATGTCGCAAATCCTGAAAGTGAGGTGCCAAAATCTCAATGGCTAAAAAATTGGACTTACATAGTTTAGGGTTTATGTAACAACCATGAGAATGACCAACTTTTTCAGCATGCACTTTATTAGAACAGCTACTGATATGGTTGTTCAACTTATGTACCTTTTTTAATGAGCATTCTAACAATCGTTTGAAGAAATCCTGTAAATTATTCAGAATTTCAACATCTTTTGTTTTACAAAGATAACTACAATGCCATGCTTTTGTCGCCTTCTTCGATTGCAATACAGGTAGAACGTTTATAGCTTTCCCTTCCGAATTCATTATGATTGATTCAGAACCGCTGAAAGTATGGTACGAACTTTCCGCAAAATATGATTCTGAAGAAGATGTATGTCTGGATTGTCCACACAAAGCATTAATCCTGTCATCAACTTCTAAACATTTTGCTGCGCGCGTTAAGGAAACTTCCACTTTTTCTTTACAATCTTTCAACAGTTTCGTCATTTTCAAAATGTACTTTTGCCTAATATGAAAACACCATTTTATTATACGTTCAGCTTCCAATCTACTTGCTTCTCCGGACGGCATGCTAATAACTTTTGAAAGTTTTCTAATATAAGTTTCTTTGTTATTTTTGGTTGCTATATTGTTATTTGTTACAGCAATATAACGATACTTTTTTATTATTTGCAGAGCAGCACGACGTTTTGCTACTTTATTATAATCATCTCCTTTACGTATTTCATGATAATATACCTTCCGCTTTTTGGACATAACTTCTTTATTTAGCTGAAAATTTTTTTTCGCTTTCCGCATATCACTTCTGTATTTGCGTCATACTGCATTTTTCTATTTTTTAATATACCTTCTATGTGTGCGATATAATATTCATAATTAGAAAGTTTTTTGTCTTTCTCGCCTTTTTTACAATCTTTGCCTTTTTTCATATTCCACTCCTCTTTCTTAGCTTTATAAACAGCTTTTCTTTTTAAACTAATTTCCTCTTTATTCCTTTTATAATAATTAGATTTTTTCATATTCCACTACTCTTTCTTTGCTTTATAAACAGCTTTTCTTTTTAAACTAATTTCCTCTTTATGCCTTTTATAATAATTAGATTTGTATTCTTTTCTATTGCATGGTACGTATACATTGCTGATTTTTGACTTCGAAACAAATGGTGGATCTGTCTGAATTATATTTTTTGTATTTATAGTGACTTCTTTGTCACTAAGTGGTACATTTTGAACTGGAGATATTTCATCATTTTTTTCATAAGTAATGTCACTTTGACCAATTTTAAATGCAGGATAATTTCCACAAGAGAGATTTTTATTAATTGTATTACCAATTGCAGATTCATATTCATATATACAAGGTGTTAATTGTTGATCCTGAATGCAAGGAAAATGTTCTATACGATTAGATTGAAACATTTGGATCAAATGTTGACGCATCAACGCATGATTGTACGTTACTTTGTCTGGTAATATTTTGAATAATAACGAGACAGCAAATGCAATCGCAAAAACTCCGCAATCCCGAGTGTTAGGTTGAGCTTGTACACGTGGAAATTCAATAAATTCTTCGTCAATTGTACCGTCATGTTTGTTCAAAAAAGGGTATAACTCCTGCAGAAAAATTTTATGATGACTATGCAACTTCGAGAAATTAAAAGAATCATAAATATAAACTCTTCTTTCATCATGTTTATAGAAGCTACAAACCCAGTGTCCCCCTGCACTGGTTTTAAAATCTTCGCTTTGGTGTAAAATCTGTATGTGATCCTGATTTTCAGGAACTGGTTGAATTGTACCAGGCATTTGAATTCTCCACGTCTCGCGTGGTTTATAATTAGAGTTAGCTTCTAATAATTTATGAAAATATTCGATATGATCATCTGCTAACCATTCACCTTTACTGATAATTTGCATGTTATTAACACAGCGGTGAGATATTAATTCTACGATTCATTACAGACATGACGAATTATACTTTTATTTATATATATAATAAAAGGTGGTTTGGTTATGATTCAATAATAAATATATAATATATATATATATAAGCGTGGCGGTTATGCGCTCGCGGATGACCAACTTTATTGAAAGTGGTTATACTCGAGACACGGCGCACTGCAGCCGTTCGAGTGATGTAAGATAAGGCGCATAAGTATGCAGCCAATGAAGCTTACTCGGAATAGCGCACAGCAGCTGCTCGAGTGTACTTTATGTATTTTTGGAATACTCCAACCTATAAAAAAACGAGAAATTTGTAATAAACACTAATATCATGCGTATTATTATAAATAAATATAAAGGTCACTTACCAAATATAATATTTTTACTTTTGTTTCTGATGAAAGGTGATTAAACAGTGGCCAGCAGTGCGAGTAAATAGCTTTTGTTTATTAGCTTATAAGAAACACTGAGTGGACCACTCGTAATACTAACATAATAATACTGAACGAAAATAATAGTTAAAATATTCACGCCGCCTGGGAAGGAAGCATGAGGGCAGACATTGCCCACTCAGAAGAGGGGAAAAGAAAGGCAGTCCACGCGCATGCGCACCATACTTCCAGGCACACATTTTCGCAAACACATGGGGATGAGATTGCATGCTTTCAACAGTTCCTCCTACTACGGAAAACAATATGTTCTTCAAAGGGTCTGGATACTAAAAAGATACACAATTAGCAAAAATCTGCGCAGACACATATTTAACACGTGTAATGAAACAACAATAACCTATTCGTTAAAAATATGTTCGTTTCATTATGCGTACAGCTTAATTAACAATAATGTCTGTATACATGGAATGAAACAATGACCTATTCGTTAAAAATATATTCGTTTCATTATGCGTATGCACGTAATGATATACACGTAATCTGTATACACGTAATGAAACAATAACCTATTCGTTGAAAATATGTTCGTTTCATTATGCGTACAGCTTAATTAACAATAATGTCTGTATACATGGAATGAAACAATGACCTATTCGTTAAAAATATATTCGTTTCATTATGCGTATGCACGTAATGATATACACGTAATCTGTATACACGTAATGAAACAATAACCTATTCGTTGAAAATATGTTCGTTTCATTATGCGTACAGCTTAATTAACAATAATGTCTGTATACATGTAATAAAACAATAACCTATTCGTTAAAATTATATTCGTTTCATTATGCGTATGCACGTAATGATATACACGTAATCTGTATACACGTAATGAAACAATGACCTATTCGTTAAAAATATGTTCGTTGCATTATGCGTACAGCTTAATAATTAATAATAATGTCTGTATACACGTGTAATGAAACAATAACCTATATTCGTTTATGTTCGTTTCATTATGTGCACAGCTTAATTAAATAATAATAATAAAGCACACTTACATGTAAGAAAATAAGGAAAAATTTTCGGAAGCTGGGACCACAGACCAGGTATAGAATAGACCTCTCACTCTATTGTCTTCGGTGTCCCCCGATTTTGGGGCTCTAGGGGCGGTATTCTCAGTCGTTGCTCAAGCAAGCGCTTAAGCATGTCTTAACAAAGTTCGCCTTATTCGAATAAGACGAGCTTAAGACTTCATGTATTCTCAGTCCGAACTTAAGATTGGCTTAGTTAAAAAGCTGGTGCTTAAGGCTTGCTTAGCCAAGCAAATGCTTAAGCAAATCTTATATTACGTTCGGCAAGCGTCGGAAACTTTCCAATGTAGCCGAGCAGCATTATCCAATGAGGAATGGCTTTGAAAATGCGGCTGCTGTGTTTGCGCGGTATTCCCCGTTATTCCTCCTTACGCGCCTGTTAGAAGCACGTGCTATTCTCGTTCAAAAAATGGCAAAGAGCAATAAAAAACATTACAGTGATGTTGAAAAACGGTTGTTTGTTGAATTACTAAAAGAACACGGGCCTATTATAGAACAAAAGAAAAGTGATGCGAGTTGTATCAGCGCGAAAGACGAAGCTTGGGACGATATATGCGAAAAATATAATGCTTCCCATCTAATATCCGCTAAGGTAAGGGATTTGTTTATATGAAAATGGCAATGAAACTATACCCGAACGCAAAGTATGATAAAGAATTCGCTATTAGGGTCATATTGACCCTTGGTTAGTGGTGGCTCTGTATTTTACTTAACGTAGAAAACTGAATTCTCCCCTGATAACCAAGTCTGCCGACAGATCCGGTGCCGTCTCTGTCCGCATTCAGCTATGGTTCTGCCGGCAGATCCTGCTGCCCGTCTGAAGGCAGGGTCTGCTGCGAATCTGCCGTCCGTCTGCCGGCAGACCCTGCTGCCCATCTGCTGGCAGACTGCAGGCAGGGTTGTTATCAGGATCTACATGTAGAATAAGACGTAGTAAATAGCTTAACTTTATTACGTTCATTTAATAAACTATTTTATATAATCATTGCAGAGAACTGTTCAGCAACTAAGGAAACTGTGGAGCAATATCAAAACTGCACAGCGGGGGCTACTAACAAAGGAAAGGCAGGCAACAATGGCAACGGGTGGTGGCCCAGCAGCACCACCCGTTGCCATTGATCCAGATGTTGCGGAGGTAACGCCACATTTATTACATACGGCCCCGATAGCATTTTCTTCGAATTCAAACGAGGAAAGCATACACGGTTAGTAATGTTATGATATTAATAAAATGCTAATGAGATTAGCCGAAATGAATAATAAATGTTTTGATGATTAGAGCGACAACAAATAATGTTCAGTACCGACAATATGGCAATAGAAGGAATGGTGGAAGAACTGGAGGAGTTCCGTGCTGAAGCACAGACGTGCTTACCTGCAACATCATTAGAAATTACGCAAACTATTGGTAAAATATGTAGTTTTTTTTTATCTTGAGAAGAGTATTTATAGTAGAAACATAATTTTTTGTAAGTGCATTATCTCTTATTTCTATTATTTTCAGCTCCTGTGGAAAAAAGAAGGAAAAAAGCAACTGGTAATTCTGACCTCGAAGAATTGAAACTGGAAAGAATCAGGTCAATGATAGAGGATGAGAGGAAATTAGCACTTCTGAACTACGAACACCAGAAGCTAAAAAATGCAATGGAATTAGAATTTATGACTAAAAAACACGAAATAGATTTGCGGAAATCGGTCGCGGAAGCGCAATTAGCGGAGAAAACATTGATAAATTATTAATACTAAATTTTTTATTACATTTTATTATTCCTTTTTTTATTACATAAACTTTTTATTAATGTTATTATATTATATTTAATTATCTAAGCTAAGCGATGAAGATTTAAGAACTTTATTGGGCGCTTGCAAGCCTATAATATCAATAATGTGATAATTAGTTCTAACATATCAAAAATATCGTACGTTTAAGTTAGCAACAAGACTGAATTTGTGTTCCTAATGATAAATAATTAAACATGATGTACCTGAAAAAAATGTATAGTATAAGAAATTGTTAAGCTTTTGACTTTTGGGCAGTCACATTTGAAATTTTGCTATGTTAATATTTGAATAAATACTAGAATTTTCAAATATTTTATTAGTATCAGAAGTACATTTTTTATAAAAAAAAACACCCACGCGATTATTTTCGAGAATTCCTTACATTCCACTCGCTGTTTTTTTTTGCTGGAACTTGTAATAAGTGGATGATAATTGAGTAGAATACCTTTGTGGCTAACTTCCCAGGTGATTGCTATTTGTGCAGAGCACCTTTAACGAATAAAAATAATTTTCAGTCAATTTTCAATTTCGAATCACGTTTACATATCAGAAATGTACATATTTAATATATTCAATTATGTCGATTTATCTTAGCTTCATAACTAAAATTCGAAGATGAGTGGAATGAGACGCAGGTACCATATTATGAACAATTGATTACACAGTTTTCCAATGTCTCAGTACAAATTAAAAAGTAAATAACACGTCTTTTTGTGCAAAAGTACTCGTACGTACACTACTGACTCACAGAAAAGCGTGTGATCAAAATGCGGTAAAGTTATCACGACACTTTATTTGATCAATATTTCTTCGTGTTAAAATCGAAGAATCACAATGTACAGTATAAATAAATTATTAAGGTTTCCATGCTCTTAGATTGTAACATGAAGATTACAGAAAGCACATGCATAGAAGCATGTGATTGATAATTATTCTACGAAATTGATGCAAAAACAAAACGCTTATGCATTGATATATTTTTGTATAGTTATAATATCAGAGTCTATGTGATTGAAAAGAAAGAACGCAAAACTTGTACTATTAAATTATTTCACTGCACTTGAATGGTATTTATAACAAAAATTAAGGTCTTAAAATTAATTGCATTAATACACTAACAACGGGAGACTAGATCAGGCTTATAATATCGTTGCTCACACCTCGATCTATGGTAACTGAATCTTGTGATATGTCAAGAAATAAAAACTTTGTTTAGTAAAGACTATAAAAATATTGATCTGTCATTTGTAAAATCAAATCGATATTTAATAATCACCCGCCGATAATGTATTGGCACGAACCTTAATTTTCGTTATGATAGTTTTATACGGGCTTACCTAAAAAAATACATTTAAAATATTCACAGTATATATATAAAATGATTACGAAATTATCAGTATGTTTAAAAGCATATTTACATAATTTCATTCTCCTTTCGTGCATAAGCATAAAAATTTCATAGTATGCAGTGTCACGCATCATTTGTCTGTATATAGATCGTATTACTTTATATAGAACGAGATTTCGTTAATTTTTATATATAATTCCAAGTTTCGATATGAAAGTAGAAAATATCTTCTTATTGTTTGATATACTTATTATAATAGGCAACTAACTTATATTTGAGTAAAATTTATAGTATATACGCTAGTCTATATTGTCAAACACACACCAAACAATAGAAATAGCCATGGTTTGTAACTGTACCTCGCTTACTTCGTATTAAGCATCAAAATTGATATGCCGCCGGCATTAGCGTTACCCGATGTACACCACGAGGAGGTTGCTCGGTCGGACTTTGTACATCATGGTGGCTCTGAAAAGCGCCGATTTGTGTGTTCGTCCGTGTCTGTTAATTGAAAAGCCGGGCAATTAACGCCTCACGAACAGCAAACCCATTGGCGTTTCCTGCATTTTGCGGTACATCCACTGGTACTTCTTCATTATCATCATTGAAATCATCATCTTCTGGCAATATGTCATTGAAGACTAATGACATGTTGTGCAACACAGCACATGCCACAACAGTTGAGGTAGAGCAAATCAGTTTAGTCATTAATCCGCGTGACAAACATGGGAACCTTCGTTTCCACACGCCAAAAGTACGCTCCACAATTATGCGCGTTCTGCTTTGGATATGGTTATAGCTGCAATGATACAACAGTCAATAAATATAATCCTTTTTTCATACTGAAAACCTTAATAATTCTAAAAAATAGAATACTTACGTCATTTGTTCGTCTGTTTGTGGATTTGGAAGTGGTGTCATTAGAAACCGTAGGCAAGGGTACCCTCTATCACCAACAAGCATGCCATCCAGTCGTTGTTCCAAGTACCGCATATACAGCAAAGAGTTTTGAAATATGCGGCTGTCATGTGCACTACCCGGCCACTCGGGTACTATGTCCAAAAATTCCATTCTTGGACCGACAACAGCCTGCAACAAAGATCATAATTTTAAAAAATGAAACGAAAATCTTGGAGATTAAAAAAGAAAGTGATATTCGATCATAAACGATTAACCAAAATATGTTAATCATGAAATAAAAGAATGGATGAAAACCTACTTGCACATTAAGTGAAAAGTATCCTTTTCGATTCCGAAATACTTCGGCGATATTCTGGAATCTCGTGTTGACTAAGCGCACGTGCGTGCAGTCGATAGCGCCATCAACACCGGGTAACCCGATAGCTCCAATTCCTTTTCCAAGGTCAACGAATAATCGTCTATTCTCCATGCGTGCTTCCACATCTCTTGGCATTTTTATAAAATCCAAAATTAAACTCGCAAGTAAAGTACTCACGCGAAAAATGATCCTAGAAACTGTTGTTTGGGAAAGCTGCATGGAGTCACCTAGCAGTTGCTACAAATAGATGTATTTTAAACAATTTTCCTCGTGTACAGTCTTTAATTATCAATATTTTGGACGTGAAAAATAGAACATATATTTCTAAATTACCTGAAAACTGGAAGTTGCATAATACCGTAAGGTCGCGAGCAATTGAAATTGCGGTGGAATTGGCAAGCCACGATTGTTTACTTTTGCAAGTCCTAAAATAATCTTCGGCAAAATACCATGCAATACCGAATCCTTACTAAATCGGAATCGCATTTTAAACTCATTGTCGTCATAAAGCTCAAAAGGATTTTGCCTGTCACGAATGTAACGTCTAATAGCAGGCCTATTATCCGCTTCATCATCTGTCGTGTCCTCGATATCGCTAATATCAGTGTCCTCGATATCGCTAATATCAGGAACTTCCATATCAAGGAATTCAAGATCCATTAAATCCATTTTCATAAGCTTTTCTTTTCCTCTGAAGGTTCGCTACACTTTTTCACAAGTAATGGCGTTGAATGGCGTATAAGACGGACTTAAGTCATCTAAAAGGTTGACTTGAAAATATAACCTCACTTTGGAAGAATAAGGTCGTCTTAAGACGTTCTTATTTGACTGAGAATACATACGCACTTAAGCCATGCTTAAGAAGCGACTGAGAATCTCGAATAAATAAGATTTCTTAACAAAGTAAATGCGTGAGTCGATGCTTGAGTCGATGCTTATTTGCCGACTGAGAATCTAGATGGGGTCTTAAGCAAGTGCTTAAGGCGAACTTAAGAATAAGCAACGACTGAGAATACCGCCCTAGAACCCCATTACCATTTCCGTGTCGCAACCAACGTTAACGGCTAAGCATGAAATAAGAGTGCAGCGCTATAAGCGGTAGGAATGAAAGTTGGAATAGCAGTGAGAATTTATATACAAGGTGTCCCGATGATTTTATATATATATATAAAATGACAAGAAAACGTAATGTTACTTAAGGATGTATTGGACCTATTTTCAAAATAGTTCCTGTGGTGTATCTGGGGTCAGGTTAAATGACTGGTCGTGGTCTTTCAGCAAATAAGGATAATGTCTGATAATTTAATATTGGAAATACTGAATGTTTTCTTAAGTCCTTTCCGGCCATGCGGTCTCGGCCTCACACTTGGCGCGACTGTGTTGTTCGCCTATATGCGCGGACCCGCGTGCGCAGTTGCCTACGCCACTCATTACACACGCATACATTACAGTTCCTAGTTGATGAAAATTCGTGAGATTATTCTTTTTAACCTTACTGATGTGCTCCAAAAATTTTAAACGATTTCACTAAACGGTTACTGAGTTATAGCGATTTTAATTTTCACTGATTTTACACGTACTCTTATGGAAAGAGACGATCTTGACGAATAAATCATCTGAAAAAATGTTGAAGAAATAGTACCAATGTTTTAAATTTTTTTGTACATGCAGTATATGGGTAGATGAAAATATCTGCCGAGTTTCAATTGTTTTCTCTACACCGTTTTAAAGAAATAAATTATAACTTGAGAAAATTGTGAATTCTGGGCATTTTCACTGCCAAAAGTTTAGCAAATAATGCTTGAGAAAGCATTGAAAAATACCTTCCCAGGATTAAAAATAAGACTCCAACTGTCGATCGATCGAATTCCTTACATCTAGATCTAGATTTACTATGCGTAAGACGTAGCTATTCAAGTATTTCAACTTTTGTCTAATATTGTACATCCAATACATCCTTAACGCGAAACGTAATGAAGAATTTCAATCGATAGATCGATATTCACTAAATACTTACTGTTATGATTGTATGGTTGACAATGCGCTTGCATTGTCGAATGTTTCGAATGTTTAACTAGCATCTGGGCCACCTTTAGCTTGTTGTGGTTCTTCTTCGCGCCTTCAGACAGGGATCGGCGGGCGTATGGAGGGGGAAATACCTACAGGAGCCTCCTGTAGGTGTTTCCCCCTCCATCAGCGAAGCTAACTAACGTATTCCTGTCTTCAAACGATCAGTAAATATCATCATGTCGAAGCAAGACAATGTAAGTAATAGAATTACTATTTTCATATACACTTACTGACAAAAGTTAAGAAACAAAATAATCGTTTAGGATGTACTGTATATTCTTCATCTTCTGAGATACATACATTAGAACCAAAATTAGCACAAAGAGATAACATTTCATACGTCAATATACAATAAATGTTTTTTCGAATATACGTGTCTAAAGACTACAATTAATTTTGGTCGCAGAAACGAAACACACGCCTTGTGACAAAAGTTAAGAAACATACGTGACAAAAGTTAAGAAACATAATTTATAATCACTTTTAACAACAAATTTACTTGTTTTTCGCGGTCTACCGGTTCGTGGCGCCGTTTTAATAGTTCTGTGTTCTTGAAATCGTTTTATAATCTTCGTGATAACGCAACGATTCACACCAAACACTTTTGCAATGTCTTTCTTTCACGGTTTCAGTTAAATGTTGCCTTTTTGCCATATTCAATCCAGGTTATAATACAAACCACTTTCGATGATATCAGGGAGGAGACTGACCGACGGTCAGTGACCGTCTCCAAACATGTTTGTTTACATTGCGAACTTGACTTATTTCGAGAAGTACACATGTTTCTTAACATTTGTCACAAGACGTGTGTTTCGTTTCTGCGACCAAAATTAATTGTAGTCTTTAGACACGTATATTCGAAAAAACATTTATTGTATATTGACGTATGAAATATTATCTCTTTGTGCTAATTTTATTTCCCATGTATGTATCTCAGAAGATGAAGAATATACGGTAAATCCTAAACGACTATTTTGTTTCTTAACTTTTGTCAGTAAGTGTATACTCGTAGCAGATTATTATTATTATTCATATATATACTCTAGTCCTGTTATCTGTATTCGTTAGTTTTATTCGTGAGACATTTATTATTCGTGATTCGTGAAATTCATTCGTCACAAGATCCTTTGTCATGGAGCATCTAGTTCGGGGGAAATCTGAATTTATTCTCTGTCACGAATAAAACTAACGAATAAATTCCCACGATAAAAGTGATGAATAAATGTCACGAATAAAACTAATGAATGTGCATGTAAGCAACAACATTTTGAAAGCCTTGAGTAAGCACTTTGCCTATGTTAAGTATAAGTGGAAGTAGACCATATTTATATAGCAAGTAAAGCAACAAGAAGATATTAGACACGTTGAAGCATATTCTAATAACTTGTAACGCCAACGATTATAAATATGAAACACATCTGAGTTAAAATATGCTTCTATTAGAGGTCCTTATTTCACGTGTATTTACATACACGTGTACACGTGTAGTAAACGTATCCGAACTTGAATCCGTGTAATTTTTAATACACGGATAACCGTGTAGTTCTGTTCACGGATATCCGTGTATATAGTTCTGTTCACGAGCAACGTGAACATTGCCATGCCGACGTGACAACAAAGTATGTATTTCTATTTAGTTGTATTTTACGAGGCGGTATTTGGCGACCATACATCCGTGTACTTATAATCCATGTACACGTGTATTAAGAACACGGATTTTTAATTCCTTAATACACGTTACACGTGTCCCGTTTACACGTGTATTTAGACACACGTGAAAAGCCACAACCTCTAGCTTCTATGTATCCAATATGTTCGTGTTGTATTACTTGTTATTTATACAGTTACGGTCTACGTCCACTGATACTTAACGTAGGCAAAGCGCCTATCCAAGACTTTTATAATGTTGTAGTTTACATGTTCGTTTATGTTTAACTCAGATATGTGTGATATTTCTAATCGTTGGTGTAATAAATTAATTTTAAAATATACTTCAACGTGACTAATATCTTATTGTGGTATATACGCAGCTTTTATGAACTCTTGATCTTTTTGACTAATTAATTGTTTATTAATTTTTGTAGAACATACAGGAGGCCACCCTACTGCCTGGTAAGTTTTATTAATGATAAACCTGCACAAGAATTAATTAATTATTAATAAAAAAATTTATATATACATTTATCAAATTTATTTTTCCGGACTCTGAAGATGATGATACAATTATGGCAGCTGTGGATACTTTGACCACAGTAAACGGTATTATTAATTCTTAATACTTTTTTAATTAAAATTAGATATCTTTTTATTTTATCTTTTAATAATGTAAAAATTGTTCACTTTAGCCCATATCAAGGAAGGCCCATCCTTTCTGCTGCCAGTGGCAGCCGACACTACCGCGCCGCCGCCACCAACAACCGCCTGTCCACAGCAGCCTGCGGAGAGCCCGGCCACGGCATATGGTATTAATCCTTAATACTTTAATTAGATAAAAAATTAGTAGAAAATTAACCATTGCAGAATTTTATTGAAACAAGTTTAAAAATTAAGATAGAATTTCATAAGAATTAACCAGATTTGAGCATTAATTAATTATTTACATAACGACGTGCGTTACGAAAAGTAGCACGTTTCAATTTTCTTACGAAAAGTAACACGTTTTGGTTTGCCACGAAAAGAAGCACGTTCCATCGTTTCTGACGAATATTAGCACGTTTGGTCTTCTGCCGCGAAGACTAACACATTTGACTGCCTCGCCACGAAGAATAGCTCGTTTTGAATTATACTGCAGACTGCAGAAACTATCGCGTTTCAGCGCGTGGCCAGTTTAAAAAAATTCAACTGTTGAAAATATTGTTTAATAAATAATAATTCCATCTAATCTCCAAAAGACAACACATATGAAAATTTTAATCTACATAATTTAAGTAAGGGAGGGTGCGGGAATTGCGAACGCGGGGTAAACGCGAACATGCTACTTTTCGTGGCAAACCGCTCTAACGTGCTACTTTTCGCAGCGAAAGACGAAACATGTTATTTTTCGTGGCAAACCGCTCAAACGTGCTAGTTTTCGTAGCGAAAACCGAAACGTGATAGTTTTCGTGGCAAAACGCTCAAACGTGCTAGTTTTCGCAGCGAAAGACGAAACATGCTATTTTTCGTGGCAAACCGCTCAAATGTGCTAGTTTTCGCAGCGACAACCGAAACGCGATAGTTTTCGTGAGAACGAAGGCAAACGTGCTACTTTTCGTAAGAAAATTGAAACGTGCTACTTTTCGTAACGCACGTCGATAACAGATCAAATAATTTACATAACAGATCAAATAAAATTGACTCCAATTCTTTTATTTTTACTAATTACAGGAGGATATGCAACCCCCCGCCACAAAAGAAGTGGCCGCAGGGATAGAGCCCAGCAGCAATACTGGGCGGCCCTTCAGGTGGTGCGGGAGCAGGCTCGGAGCCTCCGCGCGCAAGCGAGCACGCTCCAAGCGCTGTTCCTGGCACAGTGCCGTGGCCGGGGCCGTGGTCGCGGTCGTGGCGGCCGTAATTTATAAAAAATATATTATATATATTATAAATGTAATTTATAAATAATATATTATATATAGTATAAATGTAATTTATAAATAATATATAAATATACAGGGTGTCCGCGGGAAGATTGGACAGCCGGTTTTCTCCTAAACTATTGGAGATAAAAATATAAAAAACATAGGGAATTGCATGGTTCGAGGGGGCCAATTAATTAGCGCGAAGGAATTTTTTTATCGATTATTATTTTAAAAGATACGATGGTCAAGTTCGGTTTTTCAAATGGAACTATTTTTTTTGAACACCTGAGTTGATTGTGCGTTCCAAGACAAATTCAATAAGCTTTAATGTATAATAAGTGTATACTTTATTTTCACTGGTTTTTAAGATATTGCGCTTGCAAATTTACTGATTTTCACTGGAAGAAAAATGTCTGGTATAGCACGGACCGGGGACGGTCTTACTGGATCCCCGGGTGGCACTGCCTTTTGAAATAGATACCTACCTGCCAAAGGTCTACGCCAGGCCCAAAGGCTGGGCAATTTTTTTCCGTCAGAAATGCTACTTAGGTAGGTACATCTGCGGTATCGAGAAGCGCACCGTTACTTTTATTTCGCACTTGCTTCTACGCTCGGATGGCCGGTTCTTTTGGGAGGGATGCAAGTTCGATTGGTTAGGTTAGGAGGAGTGAAAGTTGCTAGACTAAATTTCAATTATAGGGAGCAGATTGTATCAGAACCATTCGGATTTGCATTCCTCACAAACGGCTGCTCTCTTGAAGAGGCCCTCTTCACAGCAATGCCCACCTTCTCTCGCACGGAATACGTTAACGCTTGCTTTTGTTCTGATATTGAAGCTCGTGTTTATACTCGAGAGGACCACGCGTCGACAGCGGACTACCCCTTTTCTTCCTGTGTCTCTCCACGAGCCGTGTTGACGGTGGATTGTAGGAGCGTAGATATCTGGATGCCAGTTATTGAATTCAGGAGACGATAGAAACATTTTATTACAAAACACACATGTACTATAATTAAAATAAATCGAATTCCTCTCGGGCAGGAGTACTGATAATGATCGAACTTGCGCCCCACTTCTCGCAGACCAATTACACGGAGGGTAGTCGGGTCACACACTGCCCAAATGATACAGGGTAATTCTGGAGCAACGCCCGTCAAGGAGATGCGCTGGCACCCCGTGGCGAGGACAGACCTTCGCTGTGCCTCACCCGATTTTTATGACTTTTTTCCGGAAAAAGGTACGAATCCTGGGTCAAACGTAGCGAATTGAAGTCGACCCTCCGCAGTCGAGGGTGAATTATCCATTACAGCGTATTAAGAAACCCTTTTCTTCATCGTATCGAAAGGGAAGTGACGCCAATGGATTTCTTATGTTTTTCTGACGAAAATCATACCAAATGTCATGCAAATCGGACTACTTTGACACAAGCTATTTGTATTCCCTATGTAAAAGTTGTCCGATTTACACGACATTTGTAATGATTTTCATCGGAAAACCCCAAGGAATCCATCGGCGACACTTCCCCTTCGATACGATGAAGAAAAGAAGCAAACATTTGAAATCCTGAATATTTCTCACTTCTTAATGGTATTCCAAACCCTTCGAGGGTCGAAAGCCATAAAATTCGATGGGCACTGCGGGGTGTTGTCCTCGCCACGGGGTGACGGGCGCAGCACCAGAATCAGCCTGTACCTACCTTTTTATGAAATAAAACAATTCGTTATTCCTTATCGTATGGATATGGAAGTGTCGCCGATGGATTCCTTGGGGTTTTCCGATGAAAATCATTACAAATGTCGTGTAAATCGGACAACTTTTACATAGGGAATACAAATAGCTTGTGTCAAAGTAGTCCGATTTGCATGACATTTGGTATGATTTTCGTCAGAAAAACATAAGGAATCCATTGGCGTCACTTCCCTTTCGATACGATGAAGAAAAGGGTTTCTTAATACGCTGTAATGGATAATTCACCCTCGACTGCGGAGGGTCGACTTCAATTCGCTACGTTCGACCCAGGATTCGTACCTTTTTCCGGAAAAAAAGCCATAAAAATCGGGCGAGGCACAGCGAAGGTCTGTCCTCGCCACGGGGTGCCAGCGCATCTCCTTGACGGGCGTTGCTCCAGAATTACCCTGTATCATTTGGGCAGTGTGTGACCCGACTACCCTCCGTGTAATTGGTCTGCGAGAAGTGGGGTTCGATCATTATCAGTACTCCTGCCCGAGAGGAATACGATTTATTTTAATTATAGTACATGTTGTGTTTTGTAATAAAATGTTTCTATCGTCTCCTGAATTCAATAACTGGCATCCAGATATCTACGCTCCTACAATCCACCGTCAACACGGCTCGTGGAGAGACACAGGAAGAAAAGGGGTAGTCCGCTGTCGACGCGTGGTCCTCTCGAGTATAAACACGAGCTTCAATATCAGAACAAAAGCAAGCGTTAACGTATTCCGTGCGAGAGAAGGTGGGCATTGCTGTGAAGAGGGCCTCTTCAAGAGAGCAGCCGTTTGTGAGGAATGCAAATCTGAATGGTTCTGATACAATCTGCTCCCTATGATTGAAATTTAGTCTAGCAACTTTCACTCCTCCTAACCTAACCAATCGAACTTGCATCCCTCCCAAAAGAACCGGCCATCCGAGCGTAGAAGCAAGTGCGAAATAAAAGTAACTGTGCGCTTCTCGATACCGCAGATGTACCTACCTAAGTAGCATTTCTGACGGAAAAAAATTGTCCAGCCTTTGGGCCTGGCGTAGACCTTTGGCAGGTAGGTATCTATTTCAAAAGGCAGTGCCACCCGTGGATCCAGTAAGATCGTCCCCGGTCCGTGCTATACCAGACAGTTTTCTTCCAGTGAAAATCAGTAAATTTGCAAGCGCAATATCTTAAAAACCAGTGAAAATAAAGTGTATACATTAAAGCTTATTGAATTTGTCTTGGAACGCACTATCAACTCAGGTCTTCAGAAAAAATAGTTCCATTTGAAAAACCGAACTTGACCATCGTATCTTTTAAAATAATAATCGAAAACAAAATTCGTTCGCGCTAATAAATTGGCCCCCTCGAACCATGCAATTCCCTATTTTTTTTATATTTTTATCTCCAATAGTTTAGGAGAAAACCGGCTGTCCAGTCTTCCCGCGGACACCCTGTATATTAAATATTAAACATATATATATGCTTTTGATTTGTCGGTATGGGTAGTAGGGTGGGCCAAAAAATCAAATTTTCGAAACTCGAAACAGCCTAGGAGAAAAAGTTGCGTCTGGGGTTGCGTCTAATAATGCAATAATAACTTATATCGTTGTAATCGCGAGAGTTCATAGAATAATTTGACGTAACAAGCAACCGAATAACTATTACTGTTTGAACTCAAAAGATGTTCTAAGTTGAAAATTTGCATTTTTTCAAAATCGAATTTCTCGAATAATATTTTCCGATGCTCAACAGTGAAATATGAAAATATATAAGGGTATAAGGGTAAAGGATAAAAGGTATAAAAGGTATAACGGTATATAAGGATATATAAGGGTGCAAGGGTAAAGGGTGCAAGGGTAAAGGGTGCAAGGGTAAAGGGTGCAAGGGTAAAGGGTGCAAGGGTAAAGGGTGCAAGGGTAAAGGGTGCAAGGGTAAAGGGTGCAAGGGTAAAGGGTGCAAGGGTAAAGGGTGCAAGGGTAAAGGGTGCAAGGGTAAAGGGTGCAAGGGTAAAGGGTGCAAGGGTAAAGGGTGCAAGGGTAAAGGGTGCAAGGGTAAAGGGTGCAAGGGTAAAGGGTGCAAGGGTAAAGGGTGCAAGGGTAAAGGGTGCAAGGGTAAAGGGTGCAAGGGTAAAGGGTGCAAGGGTAAAGGGTGCAAGGGTAAAGGGTGCAAGGGTAAAGGGTGCAAGGGTAAAGGGTGAAAGGGTAAAGGGTGCAAGGGTAAAGGGTGCAAGGGTAAAGGGTGCAAGGGTGAAGGGTGCAAGGGTAAAGGGTGAAAAGGTAAAGGGTGCAAGGGTATAGGGTGTAAGGGTAAAGGGTGCAAGGGTAAAGGGTATAAGGGTAAAGGGTGCAAGGGTAAAGGGTGCAAGGGTAAAGGGTGCAAGGGTAAAGGGTGCAAGGGTAAAGGGTGCAAGGGTAAAGGGTGCAAGGGCAAAGGGTGCAAGGGTAAAGGGTGAAAAGGTAAAGGGTGCAAGGGTATAGGGTGTAAGGGTAAAGGGTGCAAGGGTAAAGGGTATAAGGGTAAAGGGTGTAAGGGTAAAGGGTATAAGGGTAAATGGTAAAAGGTGTAACGGTATATAAGGGTATATAAAGGTATAAGGGTATACGGGTATATAAGGGTGTAAGGGCATAAGGATGTAAGGATATAAGGGTATATAAGAGTATAACGGTATATAAGGGTGTAAAGTTATAAAGGTATAGAAGGGTGTATATATAAGAGTATAAGGGTGTAAGGGAATATATATGAATATAAGGGTATAAGGGTATAACGGTATATAAGGGTGTAAGGGTATAAGGGTAGGTATATAAGAGTATAAGGGTATATATAAGGATATATACTCTGCGGAATGATCCCGAGAGTCGACGAACGAAACATGTGTGCGAAACTGATAGGTGTGTGTGCATACGTATTATGTCGCGACGACAAATTTTCGACTGAAGAAGAAAAATTTTCTCTTACCATTTCTGACAATTTCATGAGACGATATTACGATATCTCTAGCATGCGTGGACCGATTTTTTCGGAATTGGTCTTATTCGAAAGCTTATATGCGGTTTACATAAGAAAAATGCCTTTAAATTTAAAAAATATTGCAGGGGTGATGAGGTATTATTGAAATAAGTTTCAGAATAGCCTGGCGACGAGTAAAGGATAGCGGTAGCGACAGTCGACATATATATGCAGGGTCTCGGAACATGGATAAACGGCAGGGGCAGTCGATCGACATTTATACAGTCTGTTTTATACAGGGTGTCTTTCATGTATACAGGGTGTCTTTCTTGTACTTGGCGTCGAGACGCTACCGCGTCTCTAGATATATAGGGTATTATCTTTTTCGGGATAGGTTCAGATTTAAAATAGAAAACGTACGAACAACTATAAGCATACAGAAAGGAATATTTCCTGGATGTTTCATAGTAACAACAATATACAGGAAGGCGAATATTTTATTATTTCAAATTAACGTGTAAGAAACATAATTTTTCTATGTTCTCGGGTAATAATTTTGATCTATTACTGGTAACGATATCGTCCGATCGCGTCCGAGTTTTGCCGAGCCGACCTGAAATCAAATTGCCCGCTCATGGTGGCTATGCTTGTAGCCCGAATCGAGTCTCGGGACCGCGCTCGATCCCGCCCGAAAGTTTCCGGCCCGTCCCGAGCACACCTCTGGTCGCAGGCAAGGAGATTCAGCCTAGTGCCAGTCGCTGGGTCAAATCGCTGCGACTAATCGCAGCGACCAATCGCGGGTAGGAGATCCCGCCTTAAGCGTTACTTCTTCAATTTTTAATACGATATACATGTATAAGAAAAGAGAGTGGTACATCGGAAAATACTCCTTGTGATGCGAGTAGTACATCTAACGTAAGACAATGATAGCCCCGTCATGATTGTACGTTGCCATTCTTTAGTGCCTGTAAAAGAATCAAAATTAGTTTCTTATCAAAACAATTTGTGGGGAAAGTAAATTGAAGGATCGGATGCAATAAGAGGACTACATAGTGCTCGAAAATGCGAAAAATTGTTGTTCAAACGCTAAAAAAGATTGGAAAATTAAATGTTATTGAAATGAATTTTAAAAAATATAGTGTTGTAAAGTTCGTCACGACACACATTTTTTCTATTTACAGTTTATTTATCCAATGATTACTATTCGAGTTAAAAATTATGAACCAATAATTTTTCATCGTCCAAAATCATTATTTCTTTAAAACATAAATTGCGATAACTTGAATAAATATTAACGGATGGTTATGAGATTTAAAACATAACTTCAGAAAACTCTAGCGAAGCCGTAAAATGTATGCACAAACCCTTATGTTAAAAAATGTAATAATATTTAATTAAAAAGTAATACTGGACATAACTCATGTTTTTCAACGTTCGCCGTTAAAAAGTATCGAGGGAATTTTGAGGTATATATAACATGCTGCGACAAAGTTTTTCCTTAATATACAAGGAAGATTTTCACCAATTTTCACACTGATTAATAAATAATTGTAGAAGATATGACGATATATATAAATCTCGCACGTCACCAACAGCCGCGTATATAATGCACTACTTAGCAGTTTTAGCACTCGCGTTGACTGTTGGTACCGCGCGGAATTTATATATATCGTCATATCTTCTATAATTATGTATTAATCAGTGTGAAAATTGATGAAAATTTTCCTTGTATATTAAGGAAAAATTTTGTCGCAGCATGTTATATATACCTCAAAATTCCCTCGATACTTTTTAACGGCGAACGTTGAAAAACATGAGTTATGTCCAGTATTACTTTTTAATTAAATATTATCACATTTTTTAACATAAGGGTTTTGTGCATACATTTTACGGCTTCGCTAGAGTTTTCTGAAGTTATGTTTTAAATCTCATAACCATCCGTTAATATTTATTCAAGTTATCGCAATTTATGTTTTAAAGAAATAATGATTTTGGACGATGAAAAATTATTGGTTCATAATTTTTAACTCGAATAGTAATCATTGGATAAATAAACTGTAAATAGAAAAAATGTGTGTCGTGACGAACTTTACAACACTGTATTTTTTAAAATTCATTTTAATAACATTTAATTTTCCAATCTTTTATAGCGTTTGAACAATTTTTCACATTTTCGAGCACTAGTCCTCTTATTGCATCCGATCCTTCAATTTACTTTCCCCACAAATTGTTTTGATAAGAAACTAATTTTGATTCTTTTACAGGTACTAAAGAATGGCAACGTACAATCATGACGGGGCCATCATTGTCTTACGTTAGATGTACTACTCGCATCACAAGGAGTATTTTCCGATGTACCACTCTCTTTTCTTATACATGTATGTAGGTGGTGATCGGGAGAGGTAACGAATGGAAAAGCGCGTGTTAGGCGAAAGAATTATTTATTAAAAGAATGATTGTTGAAAAGAATGACATGCGTTCATCCGCATCCGTTACGCGTTCTTTTTGGACTGACTCCTAGTTTGCCCCGCCACCGTGCCGTCGCCTCCGGCCCGGGGCCCCGTTCCCACACGTACAGTAAAGTCTCTCTATGGGCTCGGTTTTGTGCACACGATTAGGGCTTGTCACCTATCCCCACCACTTCTGTCTCACTCTTGTCCGGCGAAGGCGAGACCGAGATGGAACGAGAGCGAGCGAAAGGCGCTGAAAGCGAGCGAGGACGGTACGAGACAGACGACGCGTTGATGTTTTGTCTCGCTCCGTCTTTCGGAGGCCTGATACTCCGTCCTTTGCATGCGCGGCGGGCGTGCGCGATGGTCGCTAAATCTTGACGCAGGCCCGGCTCAAGTCTTTTTTGCGCCCTGGGCGGAAAGTCGACAATAGGTGCAAAATGGTATTTTCATTGCTGGTATTGTTCAAAATAAACTTTAAAATTAAATATTACAAGTTGTACTATAAGTGGTTTAATACTACGAATAAAAATTCAGAGTAAGGTCATCAATAAACTCAAATAAATATATTATAATAAATGGCGAAATTTGGCAAGTTCGCCTAGGGCCCAAAAAAGACTCGTGCCGTGCCTGGCTATCTGACCGTCGCCCGCATGCGTCGAGCAGTCACGATTCCATCTGAGCGCTCGCACCCGTCGCGCACGCCTGCCGCGCACGCAAAGCATTCCATCTCGCTCCCCCTTCGACCAGAAAGAAGCGAGAAACGAACACTCGGAATTAGGACTCGGGTCTCCATGAGGACTCATCGCCGGTCCCGACCAGCGAGCCCATAGGGAGACTTTACTGTATATCGTATTAAAAATTGAAGAAGTAACGCTTATACAACTGATTCATAAGATGTTAAATAATATTTTCACATGTTATTGTGAGAGATAAGAATTGAAACATTATTATTATTATTATTATTATTATTATTATTATTATTATTATTATTCGACGGGAGAACCCTTTAGAATACAAAAATTTGAACAGTTTAGTACAAAAAACATAGAAAATAACGTAACGTAAAAATAAAATAAACAGAAATATAACGAAAAACATAACAGTCAACAAACATCGACGACTACCGTAACCGATGCTGCATAAATTACGGAGGTGACAGTCTCCTAAGCAGCTTAGTTATAAACGATGAGAGGGAGGCTACAAATAAATCAATGTCCGCAGGGCATTGATTTAACTCTTCCATTGCGCGATTAATGGGATCATTGGAGTAATAGTGATATTCCGGGACGCACGTTACAAAAAGGGGTCTCGGACGCAGTGACCGTTGCAGAGCATGAAAACAAATCCTTGCGACTAGCTCCTGGCAGTTAATCTGACCATGTAAAACCTTATAAAGGAATAGTAGGTCCGCACTAACACGGCGGTAGGTTAGAGTTGATAGCCTCATTTTTAGTAAGGCAGCACCATAATCATGATCACTGAACCGCATAGGGCTACCTGATGCCCTCATAGCAAGCCTAAGAAACTTGTGCTGGACCTTTTCAAGTAAGCAAGTATATTGCTTATATCTAGGGCTCCAGATCACCGACGCATATTCGACCTGTGGCCTTACCAGTGCGACATATAGCAACTTAAGTGTCCTAATCTGCTTAAAGTGTTTACCGAAATGGGCGATAAACCCAAGGGTTTTCATCGCCTTACACGTGATCTTGCGATAATAGTTGCGAAAGTCCAGACATTTAGTAAACGTAACACCAAGGTCCAAGACTTCCGCAACCTCAGACAATGTGGTATCGCCTAATACAGCGCTGCACAAGGAGCTGTTTTCGGCGCCTAGCGGCGAGCAACCCACCTTTCCTGTTGCTAAGGTCAGAATCGGTGAGGAGAACTGCAGTAGTGTATGTGCGTGTCCGTAGGCTCGTAGCATAGGTATATATGACTGGGTTCCTTGTGGGGCCCCAGTGCAGAACAGGTCCCGTGATAAACTTCGGGGGGTCATGAAATTTCCAAAACATTTGCTACTGCCGGCATTTGGTATGACTTGAAGTTTCAATTTTACTGATAATGACACATTTATTGCTAATATTACTTATCTTTTCACCCGACACATAATATATTTAGAAAGTTGATACTATACAGGGTGTCCCATCTAAGACGAGACAGCCGGTTTTCTCCTAAACTATAGGAGATAAAAATATAAAAAAAATAGGCAATTGCATGGTTCGAGGGGGCCAATTAATTAGCGCGAACGAATTTTTTTATCGATTATTATTTTAAAAGATACGATGGTCAAGTTCGGTTTTTCAAATGGAACTATTTTTTTTGAACACCTGAGTTGATAGTGCGTTCCAAGACAAATTCAATAAGCTTTAATGTATACACTTTATTTTCACTGGTTTTTAAGATATTGCGCTTGCAAATTTACTGATTTTCACTGGAAGAAAACTGTCTGGTATAGCACGGACCGGGGACGGTTTTACTGGCTCCACTTGTGACACTGCCTTTTGAAATAGATACCTACCTGCCAAAGGTCTACGCCAGGCCCAAAGGCTGGACAATTTTTTTCCGTCAGAAATGCTACTTAGGTAGGTAAATCTGGGGTATATTTATTTCGCACTTGCTTCTACGCTCGGATGGCCGGTTCTTTTGGGAGGGATGCAAGTTCGATTGGTTAGGTTAGGAGGAGTGAAAGTTGCTAGACTAAATTTCAATCATAGGGAGCAGATTGTATCAGAACCATTCGGATTTGCATTCCTCACAAACGGCTGCTCTCTTGAAGCATTGCTCTTCACAGCAATGCCAACCTTCTCTCGCACGGAATACGTTAACGCTTGCTTTTGTTCTGATATTGAAGCTCGTGTTTATACTCGAGAGGACCACGCGTCGACAGCGGGCTACCCCTTTTCTTCCTGTGTCTCTCCACGAGCCGTGTTGACGGTGGATTGTAGGAGCGTAGATATCTGGATGCCAGTTATTGAATTCAGGAGACGATGGAAACATTTTATTACAAAACACACATGTACTATAATTAAAGTAAATCGTATTCCTCTCGGGCAGGAGTACTGATAATGATCGAACTTGCGCCCCACTTCGCGCAGACCAATTACACGGAGGGTAGTCGGGTCACACACTGCCCAAATGATACAGGGTAATTCTGGAGCAACGCCCGTCAAGGAGATGCGCTGGTACCCCGTGGCGAGGACAGACCTTCGCATTGCCTCACCCGATTTTTATGGTTTTTTTCCGGAAAAAGGTACGAATCCTAGGCCGAACGTAGCGAATTGAAGTCGACCCTCCGCAGTCGAGGGTGAATTATCCATTACAGCGTATTAAGAAACCCTTTTCTTCGTCGTATCGAAAGGGAAGTGGTGCCAATGGATTCCTTATGTTTTTCTGACGAAAATCATACCAAATGTCATGCAAATCGGACTACTTTGACACAAGCTATTTGTATTCCTATGTAAAAGTTGTCCGATTTACACGACATTTGTAATGATTTTCATCGGAAAACCCCAAGGAATCCATCGGCGACACTTCCATATCCATACGATAAGGAATAACGAATTGTTTTATTTCCTAAAAAGGTAGGTACAGGCTGATTCTGGTGCTACGCCCGTCACCCCGTGGCGAGGACAACACCCCGCAGTGCCCATCGAATTTTATGGCTTTCGACCCTCGAAGGGTTTGGAATACCATTAAGAAGTGAGAAATGTTCAGGATTTCAAATGTTTGCTTCTTTTCTTCATCGTATCGAAGGGCAAGTGGCGCCAATGGATTCCTGACGTACCGTCGATTAAAATCATACCAAATTTCATGTAAATCGGACTATTTTTGACCAAGTCAAGTCAGCTTGAAATGACATAAATCGATATTCCATGGAATTTCCTTCATTATGGTCCGAATTACGTCGTTCTTAGTATCAGCTTCATCGGCGAAACATAAGGAATCGATAGGTGTCGGTTTTGCAAAGATCTGATGAAAAATGCGCAAGTCGAAGATTTCTCACTCCCTATTAGGCACTCGGACCCCTTCGCGGGTGGAAAGCCATAAAATTCGGTCAGACACTGCGAGGGGTTGTCCTCGCCACGGGGTACCAGGCCGCCGCATCTCCTTCACGGGCGCCGCTCCATAATTACCCTGTATCTGGTTAGGAAATAAAATAATTCTTTATTCTTTATCGTATGGATATGGAAGTGTCGCGGATGGATTCCTTGGGGATTTCCGATGAAAATCATGCCAAATGTCGTGTAAATCGGACAACTTTTACATAGGAATACAAATAGCTTGTGTCAAAGTAGTCCGATTTGCATGACATTTGGTATGATTTTCGTCAGAAGAACATGAGGAATCCATTGGCACCACTTCCCTTTCGATACGACGAAGAAAAGGGTTTCTTAATACGCTGTAATGGATAATTCACTCTCGACTGCGGAGGGTCGACTTCAATTCGCTACGTTCGGCCTAGGATTCGTACCTTTTTCCGAAAAAAGCCATAAAATTCGATGGGCACTGCGGGGTGTTGTCCTCGCCACGGGGTGACGGGCGTAGCACCAGAATCAGCCTGTACCTACCTTTTTAGGAAATAAAACAATTCGTTATTCCTTATCGTATGGATATGGAAGTGTCGCCGATGGATTCCTTGGGGTTTTCCGATGAAAATCATTACAAATGTCGTGTAAATCGGACAACTTTTACATAGGAATACAAATAGCTTGTGTCAAAGTAGTCCGATTTGCATGACATTTGGTATGATTTTCGTCAGAAAAACATAAGGAATCCATTGGCACCACTTCCCTTTCGATACGACGAAGAAAAGGGTTTCTTAATACGCTGTAATGGATAATTCACCCTCGACTGCGGAGGGTCGACTTCAATTCGCTACGTTCGGCCTAGGATTCGTACCTTTTTCCGGAAAAAAACCATAAAAATCGGGTGAGGCAATGCGAAGGTCTGTCCTCGCCACGGGGTACCAGCGCATCTCCTTGACGGGCGTTGCTCCAGAATTACCCTGTATCATTTGGGCAGTGTGTGACCCGACTACCCTCCGTGTAATTGGTCTGCGCGAAGTGGGGCGCAAGTTCGATCATTATCAGTACTCCTGCCCGAGAGGAATACGATTTACTTTAATTATAGTACATGTGTGTTTTGTAATAAAATGTTTCCATCGTCTCCTGAATTCAATAACTGGCATCCAGATATCTACGCTCCTACAATCCACCGTCAACACGGCTCGTGGAGAGACACAGGAAGAAAAGGGGTAGCCCGCTGTCGACGCGTGGTCCTCTCGAGTATAAACACGAGCTTCAATATCAGAACAAAAGCAAGCGTTAACGTATTCCGTGCGAGAGAAGGTTGGCATTGCTGTGAAGAGCAATGCTTCAAGAGAGCAGCCGTTTGTGAGGAATGCAAATCCGAATGGTTCTGATACAATCTGCTCCCTATGATTGAAATTTAGTCTAGCAACTTTCACTCCTCCTAACCTAACCAATCGAACTTGCATCCCTCCCAAAAGAACCGGCCATCCGAGCGTAGAAGCAAGTGCGAAATAAATATACCCCAGATTTACCTACCTAAGTAGCATTTCTGACGGAAAAAAATTGTCCAGCCTTTGGGCCTGGCGTAGACCTTTGGCAGGTAGGTATCTATTTCAAAAGGCAGTGTCACAAGTGGAGCCAGTAAAACCGTCCCCGGTCCGTGCTATACCAGACAGTTTTCTTCCAGTGAAAATCAGTAAATTTGCAAGCGCAATATCTTAAAAACCAGTGAAAATAAAGTGTATACATTAAAGCTTATTGAATTTGTCTTGGAACGCACTATCAACTCAGGTCTTCAGAAAAAATAGTTCCATTTGAAAAACCGAACTTGACCATCGTATCTTTTAAAATAATAATCGAAAACAAAATTCGTTCGCGCTAATAAATTGGCCCCCTCGAACCATGCAATTCCCTATTTTTTTTATATTTTTATCTCCAATAGTTTAGGAGAAAACCGGCTGTCCAGTCTTCCCGCGGACACCCTGTATATTAAATATTAAACATATATATATGCTTTTGATTTGTCGGTATGGGTAGTAGGGTGGGCCAAAAAATCAAATTTTCGAAACTCGAAACAGCCTAGGAGAAAAAGTTGCGTCTGGGGTTGCGTCTAATAATGCAATAATAACTTATATCGTTGTAATCGCGAGAGTTCATAGAATAATTTGACGTAACAAGCAACCGAATAACTATTACTGTTTGAACTCAAAAGATGTTCTAAGTTGAAAATTTGCATTTTTTCAAAATCGAATTTCTCGAATAATATTTTCCGATGCTCAACAGTGAAATATGAAAATATATAAGGGTATAAGGGTAAAGGATAAAAGGTATAAAAGGTATAACGGTATATAAGGATATATAAGGGTGCAAGGGTAAAGGGTGCAAGGGTAAAGGGTGCAAGGGTAAAGGGTGCAAGGGTAAAGGGTGCAAGGGTAAAGGGTGCAAGGGTAAAGGGTGCAAGGGTAAAGGGTGCAAGGGTAAAGGGTGCAAGGGTAAAGGGTGCAAGGGTAAAGGGTGCAAGGGTAAAGGGTGCAAGGGTAAAGGGTGCAAGGGTAAAGGGTGCAAGGGTAAAGGGTGCAAGGGTAAAGGGTGCAAGGGTAAAGGGTGCAAGGGTAAAGGGTGCAAGGGTAAAGGGTGCAAGGGTAAAGGGTGCAAGGGTAAAGGGTGCAAGGGTAAAGGGTGCAAGGGTAAAGGGTGCAAGGGTAAAGGGTGCAAGGGTAAAGGGTGAAAGGGTAAAGGGTGCAAGGGTAAAGGGTGCAAGGGTAAAGGGTGCAAGGGTGAAGGGTGCAAGGGTAAAGGGTGAAAAGGTAAAGGGTGCAAGGGTATAGGGTGTAAGGGTAAAGGGTGCAAGGGTAAAGGGTATAAGGGTAAAGGGTGCAAGGGTAAAGGGTGCAAGGGTAAAGGGTGCAAGGGTAAAGGGTGCAAGGGTAAAGGGTGCAAGGGTAAAGGGTGCAAGGGCAAAGGGTGCAAGGGTAAAGGGTGAAAAGGTAAAGGGTGCAAGGGTATAGGGTGTAAGGGTAAAGGGTGCAAGGGTAAAGGGTATAAGGGTAAAGGGTGTAAGGGTAAAGGGTATAAGGGTAAATGGTAAAAGGTGTAACGGTATATAAGGGTATATAAAGGTATAAGGGTATACGGGTATATAAGGGTGTAAGGGCATAAGGATGTAAGGATATAAGGGTATATAAGAGTATAACGGTATATAAGGGTGTAAAGTTATAAAGGTATAGAAGGGTGTATATATAAGAGTATAAGGGTGTAAGGGAATATATATGAATATAAGGGTATAAGGGTATAACGGTATATAAGGGTGTAAGGGTATAAGGGTAGGTATATAAGAGTATAAGGGTATATATAAGGATATATACTCTGCGGAATGATCCCGAGAGTCGACGAACGAAACATGTGTGCGAAACTGATAGGTGTGTGTGCATACGTATTATGTCGCGACGACAAATTTTCGACTGAAGAAGAAAAATTTTCTCTTACCATTTCTGACAATTTCATGAGACGATATTACGATATCTCTAGCATGCGTGGACCGATTTTTTCGGAATTGGTCTTATTCGAAAGCTTATATGCGGTTTACATAAGAAAAATGCCTTTAAATTTAAAAAATATTGCAGGGGTGATGAGGTATTATTGAAATAAGTTTCAGAATAGCCTGGCGACGAGTAAAGGATAGCGGTAGCGACAGTCGACATATATATGCAGGGTCTCGGAACATGGATAAACGGCAGGGGCAGTCGATCGACATTTATACAGTCTGTTTTATACAGGGTGTCTTTCATGTATACAGGGTGTCTTTCTTGTACTTGGCGTCGAGACGCTACCGCGTCTCTAGATATATAGGGTATTATCTTTTTCGGGATAGGTTCAGATTTAAAATAGAAAACGTACGAACAACTATAAGCATACAGAAAGGAATATTTCCTGGATGTTTCATAGTAACAACAATATACAGGAAGGCGAATATTTTATTATTTCAAATTAACGTGTAAGAAACATAATTTTTCTATGTTCTCGGGTAATAATTTTGATCTATTACTGGTAACGATATCGTCCGATCGCGTCCGAGTTTTGCCGAGCCGACCTGAAATCAAATTGCCCGCTCATGGTGGCTATGCTTGTAGCCCGAATCGAGTCTCGGGACCGCGCTCGATCCCGCCCGAAAGTTTCCGGCCCGTCCCGAGCACACCTCTGGTCGCAGGCAAGGAGATTCAGCCTAGTGCCAGTCGCTGGGTCAAATCGCTGCGACTAATCGCAGCGACCAATCGCGGGTAGGAGATCCCGCCTTAAGCGTTACTTCTTCAATTTTTAATACGATATACATGTATAAGAAAAGAGAGTGGTACATCGGAAAATACTCCTTGTGATGCGAGTAGTACATCTAACGTAAGACAATGATAGCCCCGTCATGATTGTACGTTGCCATTCTTTAGTGCCTGTAAAAGAATCAAAATTAGTTTCTTATCAAAACAATTTGTGGGGAAAGTAAATTGAAGGATCGGATGCAATAAGAGGACTACATAGTGCTCGAAAATGCGAAAAATTGTTGTTCAAACGCTAAAAAAGATTGGAAAATTAAATGTTATTGAAATGAATTTTAAAAAATATAGTGTTGTAAAGTTCGTCACGACACACATTTTTTCTATTTACAGTTTATTTATCCAATGATTACTATTCGAGTTAAAAATTATGAACCAATAATTTTTCATCGTCCAAAATCATTATTTCTTTAAAACATAAATTGCGATAACTTGAATAAATATTAACGGATGGTTATGAGATTTAAAACATAACTTCAGAAAACTCTAGCGAAGCCGTAAAATGTATGCACAAACCCTTATGTTAAAAAATGTAATAATATTTAATTAAAAAGTAATACTGGACATAACTCATGTTTTTCAACGTTCGCCGTTAAAAAGTATCGAGGGAATTTTGAGGTATATATAACATGCTGCGACAAAGTTTTTCCTTAATATACAAGGAAGATTTTCACCAATTTTCACACTGATTAATAAATAATTGTAGAAGATATGACGATATATATAAATCTCGCACGCCACCAACAGCCGCGTATATAATGCACTACTTAGCAGTTTTAGCACTCGCGTTGACTGTTGGTACCGCGCGGAATTTATATATATCGTCATATCTTCTATAATTATGTATTAATCAGTGTGAAAATTGATGAAAATTTTCCTTGTATATTAAGGAAAAATTTTGTCGCAGCATGTTATATATACCTCAAAATTCCCTCGATACTTTTTAACGGCGAACGTTGAAAAACATGAGTTATGTCCAGTATTACTTTTTAATTAAATATTATCACATTTTTTAACATAAGGGTTTTGTGCATACATTTTACGGCTTCGCTAGAGTTTTCTGAAGTTATGTTTTAAATCTCATAACCATCCGTTAATATTTATTCAAGTTATCGCAATTTATGTTTTAAAGAAATAATGATTTTGGACGATGAAAAATTATTGGTTCATAATTTTTAACTCGAATAGTAATCATTGGATAAATAAACTGTAAATAGAAAAAATGTGTGTCGTGACGAACTTTACAACACTGTATTTTTTAAAATTCATTTTAATAACATTTAATTTTCCAATCTTTTATAGCGTTTGAACAATTTTTCACATTTTCGAGCACTAGTCCTCTTATTGCATCCGATCCTTCAATTTACTTTCCCCACAAATTGTTTTGATAAGAAACTAATTTTGATTCTTTTACAGGTACTAAAGAATGGCAACGTACAATCATGACGGGGCCATCATTGTCTTACGTTAGATGTACTACTCGCATCACAAGGAGTATTTTCCGATGTACCACTCTCTTTTCTTATACATGTATGTAGGTGGTGATCGGGAGAGGTAACGAATGGAAAAGCGCGTGTTAGGCGAAAGAATTATTTATTAAAAGAATGATTGTTGAAAAGAATGACATGCGTTCATCCGCATCCGTTACGCGTTCTTTTTGGACTGACTCCTAGTTTGCCCCGCCACCGTGCCGTCGCCTCCGGCCCGGGGCCCCGTTCCCACACGTACAGTAAAGTCTCTCTATGGGCTCGGTTTTGTGCACACGATTAGGGCTTGTCACCTATCCCCACCACTTCTGTCTCACTCTTGTCCGGCGAAGGCGAGACCGAGATGGAACGAGAGCGAGCGAAAGGCGCTGAAAGCGAGCGAGGACGGTACGAGACAGACGACGCGTTGATGTTTTGTCTCGCTCCGTCTTTCGGAGGCCTGATACTCCGTCCTTTGCATGCGCGGCGGGCGTGCGCGATGGTCGCTAAATCTTGACGCAGGCCCGGCTCAAGTCTTTTTTGCGCCCTGGGCGGAAAGTCGACAATAGGTGCAAAATGGTATTTTCATTGCTGGTATTGTTCAAAATAAACTTTAAAATTAAATATTACAAGTTGTACTATAAGTGGTTTAATACTACGAATAAAAATTCAGAGTAAGGTCATCAATAAACTCAAATAAATATATTATAATAAATGGCGAAATTTGGCAAGTTCGCCTAGGGCCCAAAAAAGACTCGTGCCGTGCCTGGCTATCTGACCGTCGCCCGCATGCGTCGAGCAGTCACGATTCCATCTGAGCGCTCGCACCCGTCGCGCACGCCTGCCGCGCACGCAAAGCATTCCATCTCGCTCCCCCTTCGACCAGAAAGAAGCGAGAAACGAACACTCGGAATTAGGACTCGGGTCTCCATGAGGACTCATCGCCGGTCCCGACCAGCGAGCCCATAGGGAGACTTTACTGTATATCGTATTAAAAATTGAAGAAGTAACGCTTATACAACTGATTCATAAGATGTTAAATAATATTTTCACATGTTATTGTGAGAGATAAGAATTGAAACATTATTATTATTATTATTATTATTATTATTATTATTATTATTATTATTATTATTATTATTATTATTATTATTATTATTATTCGACGGGAGAACCCTTTAGAATACAAAAATTTGAACAGTTTAGTACAAAAAACATAGAAAATAACGTAACGTAAAAATAAAATAAACAGAAATATAACGAAAAACATAACAGTCAACAAACATCGACGACTACCGTAACCGATGCTGCATAAATTACGGAGGTGACAGTCTCCTAAGCAGCTTAGTTATAAACGATGAGAGGGAGGCTACAAATAAATCAATGTCCGCAGGGCATTGATTTAACTCTTCCATTGCGCGATTAATGGGATCATTGGAGTAATAGTGATATTCCGGGACGCACGTTACAAAAAGGGGTCTCGGACGCAGTGACCGTTGCAGAGCATGAAAACAAATCCTTGCGACTAGCTCCTGGCAGTTAATCTGACCATGTAAAACCTTATAAAGGAATAGTAGGTCCGCACTAACACGGCGGTAGGTTAGAGTTGATAGCCTCATTTTTAGTAAGGCAGCACCATAATCATGATCACTGAACCGCATAGGGCTACCTGATGCCCTCATAGCAAGCCTAAGAAACTTGTGCTGGACCTTTTCAAGTAAGCAAGTATATTGCTTATATCTAGGGCTCCAGATCACCGACGCATATTCGACCTGTGGCCTTACCAGTGCGACATATAGCAACTTAAGTGTCCTAATCTGCTTAAAGTGTTTACCGAAATGGGCGATAAACCCAAGGGTTTTCATCGCCTTACACGTGATCTTGCGATAATAGTTGCGAAAGTCCAGACATTTAGTAAACGTAACACCAAGGTCCAAGACTTCCGCAACCTCAGACAATGTGGTATCGCCTAATACAGCGCTGCACAAGGAGCTGTTTTCGGCGCCTAGCGGCGAGCAACCCACCTTTCCTGTTGCTAAGGTCAGAATCGGTGAGGAGAACTGCAGTAGTGTATGTGCGTGTCCGTAGGCTCGTAGCATAGGTATATATGACTGGGTTCCTTGTGGGGCCCCAGTGCAGAACAGGTCCCGTGATAAACTTCGGGGGGTCATGAAATTTCCAAAACATTTGCTACTGCCGGCATTTGGTATGACTTGAAGTTTCAATTTTACTGATAATGACACATTTATTGCTAATATTACTTATCTTTTCACCCGACACATAATATATTTAGAAAGTTGATACTATACAGGGTGTCCCATCTAAGACGAGACAGCCGGTTTTCTCCTAAACTATAGGAGATAAAAATATAAAAAAAATAGGCAATTGCATGGTTCGAGGGGGCCAATTAATTAGCGCGAACGAATTTTTTTATCGATTATTATTTTAAAAGATACGATGGTCAAGTTCGGTTTTTCAAATGGAACTATTTTTTTTGAACACCTGAGTTGATAGTGCGTTCCAAGACAAATTCAATAAGCTTTAATGTATACACTTTATTTTCACTGGTTTTTAAGATATTGCGCTTGCAAATTTACTGATTTTCACTGGAAGAAAACTGTCTGGTATAGCACGGACCGGGGACGGTTTTACTGGCTCCACTTGTGACACTGCCTTTTGAAATAGATACCTACCTGCCAAAGGTCTACGCCAGGCCCAAAGGCTGGACAATTTTTTTCCGTCAGAAATGCTACTTAGGTAGGTAAATCTGGGGTATATTTATTTCGCACTTGCTTCTACGCTCGGATGGCCGGTTCTTTTGGGAGGGATGCAAGTTCGATTGGTTAGGTTAGGAGGAGTGAAAGTTGCTAGACTAAATTTCAATCATAGGGAGCAGATTGTATCAGAACCATTCGGATTTGCATTCCTCACAAACGGCTGCTCTCTTGAAGCATTGCTCTTCACAGCAATGCCAACCTTCTCTCGCACGGAATACGTTAACGCTTGCTTTTGTTCTGATATTGAAGCTCGTGTTTATACTCGAGAGGACCACGCGTCGACAGCGGGCTACCCCTTTTCTTCCTGTGTCTCTCCACGAGCCGTGTTGACGGTGGATTGTAGGAGCGTAGATATCTGGATGCCAGTTATTGAATTCAGGAGACGATGGAAACATTTTATTACAAAACACACATGTACTATAATTAAAGTAAATCGTATTCCTCTCGGGCAGGAGTACTGATAATGATCGAACTTGCGCCCCACTTCGCGCAGACCAATTACACGGAGGGTAGTCGGGTCACACACTGCCCAAATGATACAGGGTAATTCTGGAGCAACGCCCGTCAAGGAGATGCGCTGGTACCCCGTGGCGAGGACAGACCTTCGCATTGCCTCACCCGATTTTTATGGTTTTTTTCCGGAAAAAGGTACGAATCCTAGGCCGAACGTAGCGAATTGAAGTCGACCCTCCGCAGTCGAGGGTGAATTATCCATTACAGCGTATTAAGAAACCCTTTTCTTCGTCGTATCGAAAGGGAAGTGGTGCCAATGGATTCCTTATGTTTTTCTGACGAAAATCATACCAAATGTCATGCAAATCGGACTACTTTGACACAAGCTATTTGTATTCCTATGTAAAAGTTGTCCGATTTACACGACATTTGTAATGATTTTCATCGGAAAACCCCAAGGAATCCATCGGCGACACTTCCATATCCATACGATAAGGAATAACGAATTGTTTTATTTCCTAAAAAGGTAGGTACAGGCTGATTCTGGTGCTACGCCCGTCACCCCGTGGCGAGGACAACACCCCGCAGTGCCCATCGAATTTTATGGCTTTCGACCCTCGAAGGGTTTGGAATACCATTAAGAAGTGAGAAATGTTCAGGATTTCAAATGTTTGCTTCTTTTCTTCATCGTATCGAAGGGCAAGTGGCGCCAATGGATTCCTGACGTACCGTCGATTAAAATCATACCAAATTTCATGTAAATCGGACTATTTTTGACCAAGTCAAGTCAGCTTGAAATGACATAAATCGATATTCCATGGAATTTCCTTCATTATGGTCCGAATTACGTCGTTCTTAGTATCAGCTTCATCGGCGAAACATAAGGAATCGATAGGTGTCGGTTTTGCAAAGATCTGATGAAAAATGCGCAAGTCGAAGATTTCTCACTCCCTATTAGGCACTCGGACCCCTTCGCGGGTGGAAAGCCATAAAATTCGGTCAGACACTGCGAGGGGTTGTCCTCGCCACGGGGTACCAGGCCGCCGCATCTCCTTCACGGGCGCCGCTCCATAATTACCCTGTATCTGGTTAGGAAATAAAATAATTCTTTATTCTTTATCGTATGGATATGGAAGTGTCGCGGATGGATTCCTTGGGGATTTCCGATGAAAATCATGCCAAATGTCGTGTAAATCGGACAACTTTTACATAGGAATACAAATAGCTTGTGTCAAAGTAGTCCGATTTGCATGACATTTGGTATGATTTTCGTCAGAAGAACATGAGGAATCCATTGGCACCACTTCCCTTTCGATACGACGAAGAAAAGGGTTTCTTAATACGCTGTAATGGATAATTCACTCTCGACTGCGGAGGGTCGACTTCAATTCGCTACGTTCGGCCTAGGATTCGTACCTTTTTCCGAAAAAAGCCATAAAATTCGATGGGCACTGCGGGGTGTTGTCCTCGCCACGGGGTGACGGGCGTAGCACCAGAATCAGCCTGTACCTACCTTTTTAGGAAATAAAACAATTCGTTATTCCTTATCGTATGGATATGGAAGTGTCGCCGATGGATTCCTTGGGGTTTTCCGATGAAAATCATTACAAATGTCGTGTAAATCGGACAACTTTTACATAGGAATACAAATAGCTTGTGTCAAAGTAGTCCGATTTGCATGACATTTGGTATGATTTTCGTCAGAAAAACATAAGGAATCCATTGGCACCACTTCCCTTTCGATACGACGAAGAAAAGGGTTTCTTAATACGCTGTAATGGATAATTCACCCTCGACTGCGGAGGGTCGACTTCAATTCGCTACGTTCGGCCTAGGATTCGTACCTTTTTCCGGAAAAAAACCATAAAAATCGGGTGAGGCAATGCGAAGGTCTGTCCTCGCCACGGGGTACCAGCGCATCTCCTTGACGGGCGTTGCTCCAGAATTACCCTGTATCATTTGGGCAGTGTGTGACCCGACTACCCTCCGTGTAATTGGTCTGCGCGAAGTGGGGCGCAAGTTCGATCATTATCAGTACTCCTGCCCGAGAGGAATACGATTTACTTTAATTATAGTACATGTGTGTTTTGTAATAAAATGTTTCCATCGTCTCCTGAATTCAATAACTGGCATCCAGATATCTACGCTCCTACAATCCACCGTCAACACGGCTCGTGGAGAGACACAGGAAGAAAAGGGGTAGCCCGCTGTCGACGCGTGGTCCTCTCGAGTATAAACACGAGCTTCAATATCAGAACAAAAGCAAGCGTTAACGTATTCCGTGCGAGAGAAGGTTGGCATTGCTGTGAAGAGCAATGCTTCAAGAGAGCAGCCGTTTGTGAGGAATGCAAATCCGAATGGTTCTGATACAATCTGCTCCCTATGATTGAAATTTAGTCTAGCAACTTTCACTCCTCCTAACCTAACCAATCGAACTTGCATCCCTCCCAAAAGAACCGGCCATCCGAGCGTAGAAGCAAGTGCGAAATAAATATACCCCAGATTTACCTACCTAAGTAGCATTTCTGACGGAAAAAAATTGTCCAGCCTTTGGGCCTGGCGTAGACCTTTGGCAGGTAGGTATCTATTTCAAAAGGCAGTGTCACAAGTGGAGCCAGTAAAACCGTCCCCGGTCCGTGCTATACCAGACAGTTTTCTTCCAGTGAAAATCAGTAAATTTGCAAGCGCAATATCTTAAAAACCAGTGAAAATAAAGTGTATACATTAAAGCTTATTGAATTTGTCTTGGAACGCACTATCAACTCAGGTCTTCAGAAAAAATAGTTCCATTTGAAAAACCGAACTTGACCATCGTATCTTTTAAAATAATAATCGAAAACAAAATTCGTTCGCGCTAATAAATTGGCCCCCTCGAACCATGCAATTCCCTATTTTTTTTATATTTTTATCTCCAATAGTTTAGGAGAAAACCGGCTGTCCAGTCTTCCCGCGGACACCCTGTATATTAAATATTAAACATATATATATGCTTTTGATTTGTCGGTATGGGTAGTAGGGTGGGCCAAAAAATCAAATTTTCGAAACTCGAAACAGCCTAGGAGAAAAAGTTGCGTCTGGGGTTGCGTCTAATAATGCAATAATAACTTATATCGTTGTAATCGCGAGAGTTCATAGAATAATTTGACGTAACAAGCAACCGAATAACTATTACTGTTTGAACTCAAAAGATGTTCTAAGTTGAAAATTTGCATTTTTTCAAAATCGAATTTCTCGAATAATATTTTCCGATGCTCAACAGTGAAATATGAAAATATATAAGGGTATAAGGGTAAAGGATAAAAGGTATAAAAGGTATAACGGTATATAAGGATATATAAGGGTGCAAGGGTAAAGGGTGCAAGGGTAAAGGGTGCAAGGGTAAAGGGTGCAAGGGTAAAGGGTGCAAGGGTAAAGGGTGCAAGGGTAAAGGGTGCAAGGGTAAAGGGTGCAAGGGTAAAGGGTGCAAGGGTAAAGGGTGCAAGGGTAAAGGGTGCAAGGGTAAAGGGTGCAAGGGTAAAGGGTGCAAGGGTAAAGGGTGCAAGGGTAAAGGGTGCAAGGGTAAAGGGTGCAAGGGTAAAGGGTGCAAGGGTAAAGGGTGCAAGGGTAAAGGGTGCAAGGGTAAAGGGTGCAAGGGTAAAGGGTGCAAGGGTAAAGGGTGCAAGGGTAAAGGGTGCAAGGGTAAAGGGTGCAAGGGTAAAGGGTGCAAGGGTAAAGGGTGAAAGGGTAAAGGGTGCAAGGGTAAAGGGTGCAAGGGTAAAGGGTGCAAGGGTGAAGGGTGCAAGGGTAAAGGGTGAAAAGGTAAAGGGTGCAAGGGTATAGGGTGTAAGGGTAAAGGGTGCAAGGGTAAAGGGTATAAGGGTAAAGGGTGCAAGGGTAAAGGGTGCAAGGGTAAAGGGTGCAAGGGTAAAGGGTGCAAGGGTAAAGGGTGCAAGGGTAAAGGGTGCAAGGGCAAAGGGTGCAAGGGTAAAGGGTGAAAAGGTAAAGGGTGCAAGGGTATAGGGTGTAAGGGTAAAGGGTGCAAGGGTAAAGGGTATAAGGGTAAAGGGTGTAAGGGTAAAGGGTATAAGGGTAAATGGTAAAAGGTGTAACGGTATATAAGGGTATATAAAGGTATAAGGGTATACGGGTATATAAGGGTGTAAGGGCATAAGGATGTAAGGATATAAGGGTATATAAGAGTATAACGGTATATAAGGGTGTAAAGTTATAAAGGTATAGAAGGGTGTATATATAAGAGTATAAGGGTGTAAGGGAATATATATGAATATAAGGGTATAAGGGTATAACGGTATATAAGGGTGTAAGGGTATAAGGGTAGGTATATAAGAGTATAAGGGTATATATAAGGATATATACTCTGCGGAATGATCCCGAGAGTCGACGAACGAAACATGTGTGCGAAACTGATAGGTGTGTGTGCATACGTATTATGTCGCGACGACAAATTTTCGACTGAAGAAGAAAAATTTTCTCTTACCATTTCTGACAATTTCATGAGACGATATTACGATATCTCTAGCATGCGTGGACCGATTTTTTCGGAATTGGTCTTATTCGAAAGCTTATATGCGGTTTACATAAGAAAAATGCCTTTAAATTTAAAAAATATTGCAGGGGTGATGAGGTATTATTGAAATAAGTTTCAGAATAGCCTGGCGACGAGTAAAGGATAGCGGTAGCGACAGTCGACATATATATGCAGGGTCTCGGAACATGGATAAACGGCAGGGGCAGTCGATCGACATTTATACAGTCTGTTTTATACAGGGTGTCTTTCATGTATACAGGGTGTCTTTCTTGTACTTGGCGTCGAGACGCTACCGCGTCTCTAGATATATAGGGTATTATCTTTTTCGGGATAGGTTCAGATTTAAAATAGAAAACGTACGAACAACTATAAGCATACAGAAAGGAATATTTCCTGGATGTTTCATAGTGTAACGTTCTTGAACGAGACGTTGCCGTTCGTTACAGGAGATTCCACAAGTAGAGCGGTTTACCTGTGGAATTGTGGGATTTGGTTCGGGTGGCGTGCAATAAAGAAATGAATTTCACGAACTAGAGTCCTTCCTTTTAACAATGGTAACAAAAGATAATTTATTCAAGGAAATAAATGCTTCTTGACCCTTGGTCGGTAAATTAATACAATCGTGTATAACTTAATATCGTTATGACGTATCGGTCGGTACTAAAGAATAACCCTCGGTTTGGGTTTCGGCGCTGAGTCGGTAATATAGGTGTATTACTCCGGTTTTTGACGCTAAGTCGTTTATAATGAATTTAGTGCTATTTACACTAGAGGTACGATTCTAACTCGTAACGAAAAATAAAGTCTTTGACACGTAGTCTGTAATAACGAATAATGAAGTATTGACGCTAGGTCGATTTGGTAACGTTAGTTGAGAGTGCGAGAGGGTTCCTTCTCTCTGAATAGTGCTGGCTTCCAGTTGCCTATCAGCTTGCCCACGCTTTCTAGGATGGTAGCCGAGTGCTAATGAAAGCGATCTCAGATGGTAGCCAGGTAGCCGGTAAGGGCGTCCCTAGATGGAAGTCGATAGTGGCTTCCTTCCTTCTGATTCGGTCGTGGCTTCTGGTGCCTATGAGCTGGCCCACGCTTGGTAGGACGAGGTTGAGGGGCTATTAAAGCGGCCTCGAAAGGAAGTTAAAGGGGCTACTAAAAGCGACCTTGTATGGTGTAGAGGGGCTACTGAAAGCGGCCTCGTAGGAAATAGTATGGTGTACGAAGATTCAGAGTAAACTTCCTTGGACTGTGCTAGACTGAGGGGCTGGTGAAAGCGGCCTCGATCCTGTAGGTTCGGTGGCAGAACCAAGTCTGCTCTCTGCTGCTGGGGGGCCTCTACTTATACTCCAAGTCGATGTTTGGCCCGCGCCAATCACTAGCTGCGCGATCACGCGCACCAATTATAATTAATATCCGGTTCGCGCCACTTTGGCACTACGCTCGGAATAATTCGGCGTCCGGTTTATCGTACGGTGTGCGCACGCGCACTTTGGTTCACTCGCGGCACTGAGTTAGCTGTTTGAACGGCAGCTATGCGCATGCGTTGCGCGTCACCTAGTTCACTGTTTCCCACCGCATGGGATGTCGCTCGCACGTGTTTCGCGTGTCCTTATTAATAATGTAACAAAAGGAATAAAATGAACTAGAACGATAACTAAATTAGGAAAAATGTACATCGGTACGTAGCGGTACGTTACATCTCGCCGCCCGGTTTTTCTCTCGTCCCGAGAGATGTAGGTTTAGGGATGGATGCTGCGGTGATTATCGGTTCGCTTGCAGAGGTTTGGTGCTCTACCTCCTTTTCTATCCTCCGGAATGTTTCTGCGTCCTTGTTAGCCCTGGTCGCTCTTCCCATCGTCGAAGGTGGTGCGTTCCCAGTCCCGAATAGGAATATGTATTTCCATACGCGCCGCCGTGGATCGGAACGATCGAGCCTGATGTATGGTCGCCAATCTACTTCTGGCACTGTTATTTTACGCGGTTCCCATGGTATGGGTGGTTCGAAACGCGGCGATGTCAAATTTGACGGCGTTGACTGTGTCGACGGTATTAACGGAGTTGGCACTGAGTTTAATAATGCTCTTATTTTTCTAATTTTCTTTCCCCCTCGTTTGGGCATAATGGATTTAGAATTGAAGTCAGCTCTACGTTTGTTATGGATACTCGAGACCGAATGAAGCCGCGCTGTGGGATGTCCTTTAAATATGTTTAGTTCTCCTGACGTTGTACTATCCCCCTTATTGACTACATTTTCCCCTGATATATTTCCTGTCCTTCTCTATTTACAGTGTTTCTAATGCTCGCTATCCGGATTCCTTGAAAAGTTTCTATCCTATTCTATTTACTATGTGACTCTATTGTTCGGACTGCGCGGTTTGTTTATGTCGCGGCTCGGCGTGTCCTTGGCGCAGGGTCATCGTTCCCGTGGTTGATAGGGATGCGAGGGTAGGTTCGAAATAAGTAATGAAAAATTAATATATTTGGAAAATAGAAGGATTTATTGGGGCTGCGGTTGAGCCCGTTCATGAGCCTCCAATATGTTTAGGGAGAGCCCCAAGTTTAGGGCCTCCTCGTTATTTCGGCTTATATGCATAAACCCCTCGATGCACTCCGGGCATTGTGCTGCCACTCCCCAGCTGTAGATTTCTTCTGTGCAAATTATGCAATATTTAAAGTTAATTAAATTCCTGCGTAGGGTCAGGAGATGGTGGCTCGCGGGGGTGTAATAGGATGTCTCCTCTGCTCGTAGGTTTTTAAAACAGGGGTCACAGATCTTCCTTCTGTACAGGTCACTCCTGTCTGTATGGGTGTCTGGCCATTTGGCCGTCAGGCACACCATTTCCAAAAGTCGCAGGTATGGATCTTCTTCCGTTTCGCGAGTGCGGTTCATCCATTCCTCTTCGGGGGATTTAATTGCCATAATGTCTGTACCGACACACCACGTGTTTTAATGATTCGATTTTCTTTATAACGATTTGCTTTTATAAATTAATATGTGTTTCGTGTTGTTCCTACCTTGGTCTTTCTCACAATCTGCTTTTCCTTACTGCCTTGCTTCCGTCTTTCTTTCTTCACTTTTACTTTTGAAAAATTTTTTCGCGTGGCTTTCGGTTTGGCGTCACTTTTCAGAATGATCTTTGTATAATCCCCACCACCTTTGAATTTAGCGGTATGAAGTTGTTAGGGGTTTGTCCTAATGTCCCTAGGGGCGCCACAGTCTGGTGGCGTATAGGCCCTTTTTATTCTGTCCTGGTGGACAACCTTAGTTCGGCGGGGGCTCACAGCTATCTTTACATTGTTGTTTTTAAGGATCTCTATTATTGTATACGGGCCGTCATATTCGTCGCTGAATTTATCCCTTTTTGGTTTTAACACTAATACTTGTTCGCCTCTGTGGTAATTAACTGAGGATACTTTTCGGTCGTAGTAGTATTTTTGTGTATGTTTTGAGTTTGTTAGATTGTGTCTTCCCATTTCGCGGATATTAAATAGCTTTGTGACTAACCTATCCACGAAATCTGGATATGTGGCTAATGAGTCGTTTGGTTTTAGACTTGATGGTTGTCTGGCCTTTTTACCGTATATTAATTCGTAGGGGGTGTATTTAGTACCTTCATGTATACTTGTATTATACGAGAACATAGCTTGTGGTAGCCACTGGTCCCATTGTTTTTCTTTAGTTATGTAGTGTTTTAAGTATTCGACTAACACATGATGGCTTCTTTCCAGGGAACCGTTTGACTGAGGATGGAACGCTGAGGTTTTGTACTGCCTAATGTTAAGAGCTTTTGCGAACTTTTGCATGAGAGAGCTGATGAATGAAGTTCCTTGATCCGTCAGAATGGCTTTTGGGCATCCGTATTGGCAAATGAAGTGTGTGGTGAATGCTTGGGCTATTTCTTCGCTTGTGAACGAGACTAATGGTATTGCTAACGAAAATTTCGTTAAGTTGTCCTGTATAGTAAGTATATATGATTTCCCTGACTTAGTGGGTGGCAATGGTCCCACAATATCCATGGATATTTTGTCAAAGGCATCTAGTGGCGTATCTGTTATTATCATTGGTTCTTTAGTTTTAACTCGCACTAGTTTTTTCTTTTGACAACTTATGCATGTTTTAATGTGTTGCCTTACATCCTTTTTCATGTTTGGCCAATGGTATAAGTTTCTGATTCTGTTGTAGGTTTTGGTCACCCCTTTATGTCCTCCTACTGGTGACTCGTGGTTTTCTTTGATTATTACTAGACGATCTTGTTCTGATGGCATTTGTACGGTGCCATTACAGATTGTGATGCTGATATTTGTTTGTAAGAACCTTAGCGTGATCATTTGTTTTAATTTTTCCCATGATATATTAATTTCTGTTCTTGGTAGCGAGATTTTGTTAATGTTTTCTTCTGTTAATTTATTACACAGGTTCCTGATTACGGTATGATAGGCTTCTTCGTTTGGGGGATCTGGCATTACCATCCCTAAGATGGTTCGTCCTGGTTTGGGAAGTTTTATTATACTTCCTGCTTGGAGTGGTAAGGTAATTTTAATTTGTTCTTTAGCTATGAATTCTGTGCTTTCTTCACCCATTGGTTTGCCGAGTGTAGTGATGAATATTCCTGCAGTTTCTCTTCTCATCCATAGATGATCCGTAATTTCTTTGATTCTATTCTTGATTAGTTCTTGGTTAGTTACTTTTGGAAATGCTCGTTGTCGTGGTAATTTTTGCTGTTGTGGTGGTCCCTGTCGTCGCGATGATACTTGCTGTCGGGGTGGTCCAATGAATGTTTTGTAATTATTGTTTGAGTCTTTTCTTATCGTTACTGGTGATATTGGCCCTGTTAGTGTTTCGCTAGATTCCCTTGTACAGTATTTTCTTCCTCTCATTGGTGGGCTGTTCTTCTTGCTGCTACTGCTATCACTGGAGTTTATTTTAGGGGGGTTTCTATAAGTATGAGTCCTTGGGACTTCTTCGTTTTCCGTTATTTCCATTATTTGATTCCAATCCTTTTCTGCTGCTTCTATTTCCATTCGTTGTGGGCTCTGAGGACGGTTAAGGGTGGTTGGTCTGGGGTTTGACGGTGGAAGACCGATTTGTTCAGGGGAGGGGTGAACCTCTACTGATACTTGAATATTTCTGTTTGCTTCAAAACTATCGGTGGATACCTCCATTTCCTCTGATTCCCCTTTTGGTGTGATTCCCCTCTTTTTCTCCGCCGGTCTGCTTGATGATGTGGTAGTTGTTGTTTTATGTTTCCTTTTTAATTTTCTTCTCGTTTGTATTTGGTCAGGATTGAATTCGGATGATGACGAGGAGGATGATCCATCTCCCTTTGGTTGTTTCATTGGGCTTGGATTTGGGGATCCCGGACTCGTGGTGGTTTGGGAGTGTGATCGTTTCCCTGTTGCTTGTAGCGGGAGTATAGTTACTGGATTCCGTGAGAGAGCATCTGCGTTAGTATTATACCTCCCAGGCTTGTATATGATTTTGTAGTCATATTCGGCTAGTTTTATTTTCCAGCGCATGAGTCTTGAGGTAGGATTATCTAGTGTATGTAGCCATTCTAGCGGTTTATGGTCCATCACTAAAGAGAAACGTTTTCCGTATATGTATGTGCGGAAATGTTGTACGGCGTATATTAGAGCTAGGAGTTCGCGTTCTGTTGGGGCGTACCGTGTTTCGGCTTCGTTTAGTATTCGTGAGGCGTATGCTATGGGTAGGTCTTTTCCGATTTCTCCTTGACTTAGAACGGCCCCTACTGCGTAACCAGAGGCGTCAGTAGTTATTATAAAAGGTTTATTGAAATCTGGGTATTGCAATATTGGCTCTTCGCATAATGCGTCCCGTAATGTTTTGAATGCGTTTTGTTGTTTGATCGTCCATTCGAATTTGCGATCCTTTCTGGTTAGGTCGGACATTGGTTTAGCTATTTTCGAAAAGTTCTTTATAAATCTCCGGTAGTATCCGGCTAGTCCTAAAAATTGTCTAATATTTTTCGCGGTTCTAGGTTGTGGAAACAGTTTTACTGCTTCTAGTTTATTTGGGTCTGGCCTAACCCCTTCTTCGCTAATAATATGACCCAAGTAACATACTTCTCTTTTTAGGAATTCACATTTGTCCGGTTGCAGGGAAAGGTTGGCTTCTCTAAGTCTATTCATTAACCTTATAAATTTTGTAGCGTGTTCTTGAAGTGAACTAGCATAGATTACTATGTCGTCGAGGTACACGAATAATTCTATTCCTTGTAGTCCAGTAAGAACTTGGTCCATTAACCTTTGAAATGTAGCTGGGGCGTTCTTGAGACCGAATGGCATTCGATTGAACTCATAATGTCCATAGGGTGTTGAAAAAGCAGTTTTGTGCTTATCGTCTGGATGCATCGGTATCTGGTGGAATCCTGATGCTAGGTCGAATATTGAAAAGTACTTGGCGCTGCCTAGCTGGTCTAATATTTCTACAATATTCGGTAAGGGGTACGCGTCGCCTATAGTTTTCTCGTTCAATCGACGGAAGTCTATTACTATCCTCCAGCGTATATTCCCTTCACTATCCTTTTTCTTCGTTACTATGAACAACGGGGAGTTGTACGGAGAGGTTGAATGCGAGATTATTTTGTTTTGTATCAGCTCATTTATCTGTCTATTGATTTCTTCCTTATGGACTTGGGGATATCGATACTGTTTTACGTTTACCGGTGCCTCATTCTCGGTGATTATTCTGTGAGTTACTGCGTTTGTGGCTCCTAATTCGCTACCAGGAAGGTGGAATCTATCCGCGTATTGTTTAATTAGGTTCACGATGTTTGCCCTTTCCTCCGGATTTAAGTGATTAAGGCGAAGTAGTTCTAGTACTTGCCTAACGTGTTCTGGCGATTCTATTTCTCCTTTGAATTTTACTTCTTCGTACGGTTCTATTTCTACTGAAGGTATCTCGATTTTGATGTCATTGGAGGAAGTGTTAATTGCGTAGAGATATCCTATTCCATCATCGTTTGTAACTATAGCGTTACCCATTAAGATTTTTGGGTGCACGTTTAGCTTCGGCACATATCCCGTTTGTAGGCCTTGATTTAAAATCTTGATAGGTATTTGATACCTCATGCGGGCAGGAATTTTTATTTCTACATTTTTAAACGGTAGTAATTCGCTTCCTATTGTGATCCCTAGCCTTGAGTAATCTATAACAGCTCCGCTGCTATGGAAAAAATCTGATCCTAAAATTCCGTCCTGAGCGGTTGGTAAGGTTTTGACTACGTGGATTACAGCTGTTGTATTTAATATGTTGGTTTTAATGTACCCTATTGTGTCTAGAGAACCTTCTGTAATTCCCGATAGATTGTAGGTGATGTCGGTAAAAATCTGCGTGCCTGGCGAAACGGCTTCTTCTTTGATTACGCTCAAATCAGCTCCTGTGTCGATCATCATTATTACCCTATCTTGTTTGAAATCTGGACTAGATAATGCTAGACTGGGGGCTCTCCATGTTTCAGATATTCGTAATTTTAGTACGGCTTGACTTCGTACAGGATTTTGGAAGGAATTCGGCGTTTGTTGTCCTGGATTTGGTGATTCCGCGGATCTTCGTTTGTCATTAAACATTTTCTTTCTACATTCCTGAATCGTATGTCCCTTGTTCTTACAGTATCTACATTCGATTTGTTGTGATTGACGCGTCGCGGAATTTCGTGAAGTCGTTGGTGACCCAGAATTATTCCGTGTTGATCGCGGCGTGGTGTTTATATTCCGGCATTCCTGAACCGTGTGCCCTACCTTCCTACAATGATTGCAATATTTTGATTTCCAGCTGATTTGTGCTATTTGTCCTGCCGGGAATTTGCTGCTACATTCTGTGGCTAAATGCCCGTACCCGAAACAATTGCTGCACTGCGCGGAGTGCGATAATCCTTCTGCGAATTTATTTCGCATTATATTTTCCTGACACTCTGCCTCGGCTTTGATAGCGGCGCTAATGGCGGTATCGAGGTCAGCGAATTCGACAGTTCGCATTCGTGCGTAGATTTCAGGTTTTAATCCTGTTAAGAAGGCTTTTATGGAATTTGTTTCCGCGGATTTGTTGTATTGTGCTACGTGTAAGGGAACCTCTATTTCATTACAGTATCTCAATTGTAGGAGGATCCCGGAGACTCGACTGCTATAATCTACAGTGGCTTCATTCGGTAGCTGAGCGATTTTCGACAATTCCCCAAATAACTGGATTGAAGAATGTAGTGGGGCGAAACGAGAGCTGAGGATTTTAATTACTTCTTCTACGGTATTATAATCCCCGTTTAGTATGACTCGAGAGGCTTGCCCGGTTAGTTTACATTTGATTAGCTGTACTAGACCGTATTCGGCGTTTGGCGCGATCATTCCTTTCGCGTTCCTACAGCATTTTGAGAATTGGTGTATCGTGATGTTACGCCCGTCATAGACCGGAACCGTGTCCGCGGCATCGCGAATTCTCGTATGCGGTTGCCGTGCATTATCCTGACTTAACTGTAAGCGTTGTAATTCTTCGATAACTGCGTTCACCTGAGGGGTGTTAGATCCTGCTCCGTCGGTAGGCATGATTTAGCTTCTTTTAACGCGCCTGACTTAGTAAGAAAGAAGGAGTCTTGTTCCTTGCTAGGAGAGTTTATCTCCCTTGCCACACGTATTGCGGTTTCAAAGCAATTTTTGCATCCCACCGCTGTCACCAAAATTTACTACCTGTAACGTTCTTGAACGAGACGTTGCCGTTCGTTACAGGAGATTCCACAAGTAGAGCGGTTTACCTGTGGAATTGTGGGATTTGGTTCGGGTGGCGTGCAATAAAGAAATGAATTTCACGAACTAGAGTCCTTCCTTTTAACAATGGTAACAAAAGATAATTTATTCAAGGAAATAAATGCTTCTTGACCCTTGGTCGGTAAATTAATACAATCGTGTATAACTTAATATCGTTATGACGTATCGGTCGGTACTAAAGAATAACCCTCGGTTTGGGTTTCGGCGCTGAGTCGGTAATATAGGTGTATTACTCCGGTTTTTGACGCTAAGTCGTTTATAATGAATTTAGTGCTATTTACACTAGAGGTACGATTCTAACTCGTAACGAAAAATAAAGTCTTTGACACGTAGTCTGTAATAACGAATAATGAAGTATTGACGCTAGGTCGATTTGGTAACGTTAGTTGAGAGTGCGAGAGGGTTCCTTCTCTCTGAATAGTGCTGGCTTCCAGTTGCCTATCAGCTTGCCCACGCTTTCTAGGATGGTAGCCGAGTGCTAATGAAAGCGATCTCAGATGGTAGCCAGGTAGCCGGTAAGGGCGTCCCTAGATGGAAGTCGATAGTGGCTTCCTTCCTTCTGATTCGGTCGTGGCTTCTGGTGCCTATGAGCTGGCCCACGCTTGGTAGGACGAGGTTGAGGGGCTATTAAAGCGGCCTCGAAAGGAAGTTAAAGGGGCTACTAAAAGCGACCTTGTATGGTGTAGAGGGGCTACTGAAAGCGGCCTCGTAGGAAATAGTATGGTGTACGAAGATTCAGAGTAAACTTCCTTGGACTGTGCTAGACTGAGGGGCTGGTGAAAGCGGCCTCGATCCTGTAGGTTCGGTGGCAGAACCAAGTCTGCTCTCTGCTGCTGGGGGGCCTCTACTTATACTCCAAGTCGATGTTTGGCCCGCGCCAATCACTAGCTGCGCGATCACGCGCACCAATTATAATTAATATCCGGTTCGCGCCACTTTGGCACTACGCTCGGAATAATTCGGCGTCCGGTTTATCGTACGGTGTGCGCACGCGCACTTTGGTTCACTCGCGGCACTGAGTTAGCTGTTTGAACGGCAGCTATGCGCATGCGTTGCGCGTCACCTAGTTCACTGTTTCCCACCGCATGGGATGTCGCTCGCACGTGTTTCGCGTGTCCTTATTAATAATGTAACAAAAGGAATAAAATGAACTAGAACGATAACTAAATTAGGAAAAATGTACATCGGTACGTAGCGGTACGTTACAATAGTAACAACAATATACAGGAAGGCGAATATTTTATTATTTCAAATTAACGTGTAAGAAACATAATTTTTCTATGTTCTCGGGTAATAATTTTGATCTATTACTGGTAACGATATCGTCCGATCGCGTCCGAGTTTTGCCGAGCCGACCTGAAATCAAATTGCCCGCTCATGGTGGCTATGCTTGTAGCCCGAATCGAGTCTCGGGACCGCGCTCGATCCCGCCCGAAAGTTTCCGGCCCGTCCCGAGCACACCTCTGGTCGCAGGCAAGGAGATTCAGCCTAGTGCCAGTCGCTGGGTCAAATCGCTGCGACTAATCGCAGCGACCAATCGCGGGTAGGAGATCCCGCCTTAAGCGTTACTTCTTCAATTTTTAATACGATATACATGTATAAGAAAAGAGAGTGGTACATCGGAAAATACTCCTTGTGATGCGAGTAGTACATCTAACGTAAGACAATGATAGCCCCGTCATGATTGTACGTTGCCATTCTTTAGTGCCTGTAAAAGAATCAAAATTAGTTTCTTATCAAAACAATTTGTGGGGAAAGTAAATTGAAGGATCGGATGCAATAAGAGGACTACATAGTGCTCGAAAATGCGAAAAATTGTTGTTCGAACGCTAAAAAAGATTGGAAAATTAAATGTTATTGAAATGAATTTTAAAAAATATAGTGTTGTAAAGTTCGTCACGACACACATTTTTTCTATTTACAGTTTATTTATCCAATGATTACTATTCGAGTTAAAAATTATGAACCAATAATTTTTCATCGTCCAAAATCATTATTTCTTTAAAACATAAATTGCGATAACTTGAATAAATATTAACGGATGGTTATGAGATTTAAAACATAACTTCAGAAAACTCTAGCGAAGCCGTAAAATGTATGCACAAACCCTTATGTTAAAAAATGTAATAATATTTAATTAAAAAGTAATACTGGACATAACTCATGTTTTTCAACGTTCGCCGTTAAAAAGTATCGAGGGAATTTTGAGGTATATATAACATGCTGCGACAAAGTTTTTCCTTAATATACAAGGAAGATTTTCACCAATTTTCACACTGATTAATAAATAATTGTAGAAGATATGACGATATATATAAATCTCGCACGCCACCAACAGCCGCGTATATAATGCACTACTTAGCAGTTTTAGCACTCGCGTTGACTGTTGGTACCGCGCGGAATTTATATATATCGTCATATCTTCTATAATTATGTATTAATCAGTGTGAAAATTGATGAAAATTTTCCTTGTATATTAAGGAAAAATTTTGTCGCAGCATGTTATATATACCTCAAAATTCCCTCGATACTTTTTAACGGCGAACGTTGAAAAACATGAGTTATGTCCAGTATTACTTTTTAATTAAATATTATCACATTTTTTAACATAAGGGTTTTGTGCATACATTTTACGGCTTCGCTAGAGTTTTCTGAAGTTATGTTTTAAATCTCATAACCATCCGTTAATATTTATTCAAGTTATCGCAATTTATGTTTTAAAGAAATAATGATTTTGGACGATGAAAAATTATTGGTTCATAATTTTTAACTCGAATAGTAATCATTGGATAAATAAACTGTAAATAGAAAAAATGTGTGTCGTGACGAACTTTACAACACTGTATTTTTTAAAATTCATTTTAATAACATTTAATTTTCCAATCTTTTATAGCGTTTGAACAATTTTTCACATTTTCGAGCACTAGTCCTCTTATTGCATCCGATCCTTCAATTTACTTTCCCCACAAATTGTTTTGATAAGAAACTAATTTTGATTCTTTTACAGGTACTAAAGAATGGCAACGTACAATCATGACGGGGCCATCATTGTCTTACGTTAGATGTACTACTCGCATCACAAGGAGTATTTTCCGATGTACCACTCTCTTTTCTTATACATGTATGTAGGTGGTGATCGGGAGAGGTAACGAATGGAAAAGCGCGTGTTAGGCGAAAGAATTATTTATTAAAAGAATGATTGTTGAAAAGAATGACATGCGTTCATCCGCATCCGTTACGCGTTCTTTTTGGACTGACTCCTAGTTTGCCCCGCCACCGTGCCGTCGCCTCCGGCCCGGGGCCCCGTTCCCACACGTACAGTAAAGTCTCTCTATGGGCTCGGTTTTGTGCACACGATTAGGGCTTGTCACCTATCCCCACCACTTCTGTCTCACTCTTGTCCGGCGAAGGCGAGACCGAGATGGAACGAGAGCGAGCGAAAGGCGCTGAAAGCGAGCGAGGACGGTACGAGACAGACGACGCGTTGATGTTTTGTCTCGCTCCGTCTTTCGGAGGCCTGATACTCCGTCCTTTGCATGCGCGGCGGGCGTGCGCGATGGTCGCTAAATCTTGACGCAGGCCCGGCTCAAGTCTTTTTTGCGCCCTGGGCGGAAAGTCGACAATAGGTGCAAAATGGTATTTTCATTGCTGGTATTGTTCAAAATAAACTTTAAAATTAAATATTACAAGTTGTACTATAAGTGGTTTAATACTACGAATAAAAATTCAGAGTAAGGTCATCAATAAACTCAAATAAATATATTATAATAAATGGCGAAATTTGGCAAGTTCGCCTAGGGCCCAAAAAAGACTCGTGCCGTGCCTGGCTATCTGACCGTCGCCCGCATGCGTCGAGCAGTCACGATTCCATCTGAGCGCTCGCACCCGTCGCGCACGCCTGCCGCGCACGCAAAGCATTCCATCTCGCTCCCCCTTCGACCAGAAAGAAGCGAGAAACGAACACTCGGAATTAGGACTCGGGTCTCCATGAGGACTCATCGCCGGTCCCGACCAGCGAGCCCATAGGGAGACTTTACTGTATATCGTATTAAAAATTGAAGAAGTAACGCTTATACAACTGATTCATAAGATGTTAAATAATATTTTCACATGTTATTGTGAGAGATAAGAATTGAAACATTATTATTATTATTATTATTATTATTATTATTATTATTATTATTATTATTATTATTATTATTCGACGGGAGAACCCTTTAGAATACAAAAATTTGAACAGTTTAGTACAAAAAACATAGAAAATAACGTAACGTAAAAATAAAATAAACAGAAATATAACGAAAAACATAACAGTCAACAAACATCGACGACTACCGTAACCGATGCTGCATAAATTACGGAGGTGACAGTCTCCTAAGCAGCTTAGTTATAAACGATGAGAGGGAGGCTACAAATAAATCAATGTCCGCAGGGCATTGATTTAACTCTTCCATTGCGCGATTAATGGGATCATTGGAGTAATAGTGATATTCCGGGACGCACGTTACAAAAAGGGGTCTCGGACGCAGTGACCGTTGCAGAGCATGAAAACAAATCCTTGCGACTAGCTCCTGGCAGTTAATCTGACCATGTAAAACCTTATAAAGGAATAGTAGGTCCGCACTAACACGGCGGTAGGTTAGAGTTGATAGCCTCATTTTTAGTAAGGCAGCACCATAATCATGATCACTGAACCGCATAGGGCTACCTGATGCCCTCATAGCAAGCCTAAGAAACTTGTGCTGGACCTTTTCAAGTAAGCAAGTATATTGCTTATATCTAGGGCTCCAGATCACCGACGCATATTCGACCTGTGGCCTTACCAGTGCGACATATAGCAACTTAAGTGTCCTAATCTGCTTAAAGTGTTTACCGAAATGGGCGATAAACCCAAGGGTTTTCATCGCCTTACACGTGATCTTGCGATAATAGTTGCGAAAGTCCAGACATTTAGTAAACGTAACACCAAGGTCCAAGACTTCCGCAACCTCAGACAATGTGGTATCGCCTAATACAGCGCTGCACAAGGAGCTGTTTTCGGCGCCTAGCGGCGAGCAACCCACCTTTCCTGTTGCTAAGGTCAGAATCGGTGAGGAGAACTGCAGTAGTGTATGTGCGTGTCCGTAGGCTCGTAGCATAGGTATATATGACTGGGTTCCTTGTGGGGCCCCAGTGCAGAACAGGTCCCGTGATAAACTTCGGGGGGTCATGAAATTTCCAAAACATTTGCTACTGCCGGCATTTGGTATGACTTGAAGTTTCAATTTTACTGATAATGACACATTTATTGCTAATATTACTTATCTTTTCACCCGACACATAATATATTTAGAAAGTTGATACTATACAGGGTGTCCCATCTAAGACGAGACAGCCGGTTTTCTCCTAAACTATAGGAGATAAAAATATAAAAAAAATAGGCAATTGCATGGTTCGAGGGGGCCAATTAATTAGCGCGAACGAATTTTTTTATCGATTATTATTTTAAAAGATACGATGGTCAAGTTCGGTTTTTCAAATGGAACTATTTTTTTTGAACACCTGAGTTGATAGTGCGTTCCAAGACAAATTCAATAAGCTTTAATGTATACACTTTATTTTCACTGGTTTTTAAGATATTGCGCTTGCAAATTTACTGATTTTCACTGGAAGAAAACTGTCTGGTATAGCACGGACCGGGGACGGTTTTACTGGCTCCACTTGTGACACTGCCTTTTGAAATAGATACCTACCTGCCAAAGGTCTACGCCAGGCCCAAAGGCTGGACAATTTTTTTCCGTCAGAAATGCTACTTAGGTAGGTAAATCTGGGGTATATTTATTTCGCACTTGCTTCTACGCTCGGATGGCCGGTTCTTTTGGGAGGGATGCAAGTTCGATTGGTTAGGTTAGGAGGAGTGAAAGTTGCTAGACTAAATTTCAATCATAGGGAGCAGATTGTATCAGAACCATTCGGATTTGCATTCCTCACAAACGGCTGCTCTCTTGAAGCATTGCTCTTCACAGCAATGCCAACCTTCTCTCGCACGGAATACGTTAACGCTTGCTTTTGTTCTGATATTGAAGCTCGTGTTTATACTCGAGAGGACCACGCGTCGACAGCGGGCTACCCCTTTTCTTCCTGTGTCTCTCCACGAGCCGTGTTGACGGTGGATTGTAGGAGCGTAGATATCTGGATGCCAGTTATTGAATTCAGGAGACGATGGAAACATTTTATTACAAAACACACATGTACTATAATTAAAGTAAATCGTATTCCTCTCGGGCAGGAGTACTGATAATGATCGAACTTGCGCCCCACTTCGCGCAGACCAATTACACGGAGGGTAGTCGGGTCACACACTGCCCAAATGATACAGGGTAATTCTGGAGCAACGCCCGTCAAGGAGATGCGCTGGTACCCCGTGGCGAGGACAGACCTTCGCATTGCCTCACCCGATTTTTATGGTTTTTTTCCGGAAAAAGGTACGAATCCTAGGCCGAACGTAGCGAATTGAAGTCGACCCTCCGCAGTCGAGGGTGAATTATCCATTACAGCGTATTAAGAAACCCTTTTCTTCGTCGTATCGAAAGGGAAGTGGTGCCAATGGATTCCTTATGTTTTTCTGACGAAAATCATACCAAATGTCATGCAAATCGGACTACTTTGACACAAGCTATTTGTATTCCTATGTAAAAGTTGTCCGATTTACACGACATTTGTAATGATTTTCATCGGAAAACCCCAAGGAATCCATCGGCGACACTTCCATATCCATACGATAAGGAATAACGAATTGTTTTATTTCCTAAAAAGGTAGGTACAGGCTGATTCTGGTGCTACGCCCGTCACCCCGTGGCGAGGACAACACCCCGCAGTGCCCATCGAATTTTATGGCTTTCGACCCTCGAAGGGTTTGGAATACCATTAAGAAGTGAGAAATGTTCAGGATTTCAAATGTTTGCTTCTTTTCTTCATCGTATCGAAGGGCAAGTGGCGCCAATGGATTCCTGACGTACCGTCGATTAAAATCATACCAAATTTCATGTAAATCGGACTATTTTTGACCAAGTCAAGTCAGCTTGAAATGACATAAATCGATATTCCATGGAATTTCCTTCATTATGGTCCGAATTACGTCGTTCTTAGTATCAGCTTCATCGGCGAAACATAAGGAATCGATAGGTGTCGGTTTTGCAAAGATCTGATGAAAAATGCGCAAGTCGAAGATTTCTCACTCCCTATTAGGCACTCGGACCCCTTCGCGGGTGGAAAGCCATAAAATTCGGTCAGACACTGCGAGGGGTTGTCCTCGCCACGGGGTACCAGGCCGCCGCATCTCCTTCACGGGCGCCGCTCCATAATTACCCTGTATCTGGTTAGGAAATAAAATAATTCTTTATTCTTTATCGTATGGATATGGAAGTGTCGCGGATGGATTCCTTGGGGATTTCCGATGAAAATCATGCCAAATGTCGTGTAAATCGGACAACTTTTACATAGGAATACAAATAGCTTGTGTCAAAGTAGTCCGATTTGCATGACATTTGGTATGATTTTCGTCAGAAGAACATGAGGAATCCATTGGCACCACTTCCCTTTCGATACGACGAAGAAAAGGGTTTCTTAATACGCTGTAATGGATAATTCACTCTCGACTGCGGAGGGTCGACTTCAATTCGCTACGTTCGGCCTAGGATTCGTACCTTTTTCCGAAAAAAGCCATAAAATTCGATGGGCACTGCGGGGTGTTGTCCTCGCCACGGGGTGACGGGCGTAGCACCAGAATCAGCCTGTACCTACCTTTTTAGGAAATAAAACAATTCGTTATTCCTTATCGTATGGATATGGAAGTGTCGCCGATGGATTCCTTGGGGTTTTCCGATGAAAATCATTACAAATGTCGTGTAAATCGGACAACTTTTACATAGGAATACAAATAGCTTGTGTCAAAGTAGTCCGATTTGCATGACATTTGGTATGATTTTCGTCAGAAAAACATAAGGAATCCATTGGCACCACTTCCCTTTCGATACGACGAAGAAAAGGGTTTCTTAATACGCTGTAATGGATAATTCACCCTCGACTGCGGAGGGTCGACTTCAATTCGCTACGTTCGGCCTAGGATTCGTACCTTTTTCCGGAAAAAAACCATAAAAATCGGGTGAGGCAATGCGAAGGTCTGTCCTCGCCACGGGGTACCAGCGCATCTCCTTGACGGGCGTTGCTCCAGAATTACCCTGTATCATTTGGGCAGTGTGTGACCCGACTACCCTCCGTGTAATTGGTCTGCGCGAAGTGGGGCGCAAGTTCGATCATTATCAGTACTCCTGCCCGAGAGGAATACGATTTACTTTAATTATAGTACATGTGTGTTTTGTAATAAAATGTTTCCATCGTCTCCTGAATTCAATAACTGGCATCCAGATATCTACGCTCCTACAATCCACCGTCAACACGGCTCGTGGAGAGACACAGGAAGAAAAGGGGTAGCCCGCTGTCGACGCGTGGTCCTCTCGAGTATAAACACGAGCTTCAATATCAGAACAAAAGCAAGCGTTAACGTATTCCGTGCGAGAGAAGGTTGGCATTGCTGTGAAGAGCAATGCTTCAAGAGAGCAGCCGTTTGTGAGGAATGCAAATCCGAATGGTTCTGATACAATCTGCTCCCTATGATTGAAATTTAGTCTAGCAACTTTCACTCCTCCTAACCTAACCAATCGAACTTGCATCCCTCCCAAAAGAACCGGCCATCCGAGCGTAGAAGCAAGTGCGAAATAAATATACCCCAGATTTACCTACCTAAGTAGCATTTCTGACGGAAAAAAATTGTCCAGCCTTTGGGCCTGGCGTAGACCTTTGGCAGGTAGGTATCTATTTCAAAAGGCAGTGTCACAAGTGGAGCCAGTAAAACCGTCCCCGGTCCGTGCTATACCAGACAGTTTTCTTCCAGTGAAAATCAGTAAATTTGCAAGCGCAATATCTTAAAAACCAGTGAAAATAAAGTGTATACATTAAAGCTTATTGAATTTGTCTTGGAACGCACTATCAACTCAGGTGTTCAAAAAAAATAGTTCCATTTGAAAAACCGAACTTGACCATCGTATCTTTTAAAATAATAATCGATAAAAAAATTCGTTCGCGCTAATTAATTGGCCCCCTCGAACCATGCAATTGCCTATTTTTTTTATATTTTTATCTCCTATAGTTTAGGAGAAAACCGGCTGTCTCGTCTTAGATGGGACACCCTGTACAAATAAATAACTCTGACTCAAAGAAAACCAAATTTTAATTAAGGATATATATCATTTATAAGTCGGAAAGTTATATATAAATAAATATATACATACAATATACCCCCCCGAATTTTATTACGGGACCTGTTCTGCACTGGGGCCCCACAAGGAACCCAGTCATATATACCTATGCTACGAGCCTACGAACACGCACATACACTACTGCAGTTCTCCTCACCGATTCTGACCTTAGCAACAGGAAAGGTGGGTTGCTCACCGCTAGGCGCCGAAAACAGCTCCTTGTGCAGCGCTGGCCTAATACATACATCGAGGGAATGCCACTGACAGCCCTATAGGTCCTCAGTAACACACATTTCCCTGTATTTAGACGCATCCTATTGACGGTACACCACTGTTCAAACCTCGTGAGATCAGCTTGCAACAGATTCACATCAGAAACACCGCTAATAGTGCGAAAAATTTTTAAATCATCCGTGTACGTAAGAAATTTACTGGGCTTGAAAACCTCACTAAGATCGTTAATAAAGAGAACGAACAGGAGAGGACCAAGGTGCGATCCCTGAGGGACACCCGAGGTCACATTGACTGGATCAGATAACCGATCCTGCACCTTGATAACCTGCACCCGGCCTTCAAGGTAGCTGGCGATCCAAGCAAGAAGCGACCCATTAATCCCGATTGAGGCCAATTTTAGATGCAGGATACAATGATCAACCGAATCAAACGCTTTCCGAAAGTCAGTATACAGTAGAGAGTGTCGACTTGAAAACCCGCATCCAGTGCAGCAGAAGCGAAGCAGTGATATACCGCCAGATTAGTTGTCGTCGATCGACCAGGAACAAAACCATGCTGTTCATCGCAAATGACATTAGTGAGACAGGGCGTTAAGTACTCCGTTATTAGTTCCTTAAGGGGGTAGACACGTCACGTGGTCTGGCCGATTCGGCAGGTCGGTATTACAGCAGGTTTTTTCTGCACTGAAATGGTATTACCCATAGATACGCGGCTGCCTGTGCACGCGAGAGGGAGCTGTTTGCTATTTCCGTATTCTATTCTGAATAAGGAAATAGATTCTCAGCTGTTGCGTTGTACTTATAAAAATTTAAACGGAAAGTCGGCTGGTACTGCAAACGTAGAAAATTCATTGTACATTTACTTGAAATGTGCTTATGCTACAATATTCTACGTTGGCAGTAAGGAATTATAAGTGAAAAGGAAAAATAGATGAGGGCATGTCCCCAGAAAATGAAGTTTGTTAGGATAGACATTTTTTAATTAGCAAAACACTGAAACAGAACATGAAATACACATCCTATGCAGAAAGCAGTTATGAACAAACATATATAAAATTGTGTTTGATGTTAAATCCAACGCGTGATTATTATGTGGTCCCTCCTCGAAGTGACAGAAAATATAACCTATGTATATGCTATAAGACAATAAATATTTAGCGGCTATTTCGTTGTATTACGCTACATTTGTGAACTTTTCATCATCCTTCCGAAACATTATTATTACGCCGCAACAGTATCTTTAGGAAATCGGGTATAGCATATAGGTTATATTCTCTGTCACTTGGAGGACCGGATTTTCTGTCCTCGAAGTGACAGAAAATATAACCTATATGCTAGACCCGATTTCCTAAAGATACTGTAGCGACGTAATAATAATGTTTCGGAAGGATGATAAAAAGTTCACAAATGTAGCGCAAAAGAACGAAATAGCCGCTCAACATTTATTGTCATATAGCGTATACATAGGTTATATTTTCTGTCACTTCGAGGAGGGGACCATAGACATATATAGACGGCGGAGCGTAAGCTGAGGGGGGTGGCAAGGTTCGCGGTAAGGGGAGCGATACGAGTAAATCGGATAACGCTGTGGTTATGAATGCCGAATGCATCCGAAGCTAACCGACGTGCCTGTATCTGAACCTATGCCTTTACCCCTCCAAGCCTTCCTTCCCCACGTCGATAGTCCCATCTTCTGATCCGTCTATATATGTCTATGGAGGGGGCCACGTAATAATCACGCGCATCCAGCCTGCGCATTTTTTTTATGAAAAAATTATTTAAATCGGACTATTTTTAACGAAACGGACTTCCAATTCTGCAAACAAATTTTTCACGTAATTTCCTTAATTATGGTTTGAGTTGTATCATTTTTGGGGCCAATTTGATTGAGAAAGTATAAGGAATCGATTGACGCCACGATCGCAAAGATCTGATTAGAAATTGCAAAACTTCAGATTCATCAGTGCTTAGTGCGCAACATTGTACGGCTCCGCTGGTTTCAAGCGTCGAAACCGACGAAACTCAGCGAGACACATGTGTAAAATAACATATTTGCAGTTTTATAATTGAAGATGTAGTGAACGTTACAGGACTGTCTTTATATATGGCTCTCACAAACAAAATCGCCTGACTTGTTAGACATGAAACCGGGCATACAAATGGTTGCGCATATCGCCGAAAGCATCAGAAAGAATATGTACAGTCTTCCAATGTTTCAATTGTCGAGAAGCCTTTGGACTCAGTTTATCGGGAAAGACCTACCCACCCCACTGTTTTGCTTTCTCGTTGCGAGCGTGGAGCTTCAGGTCCTAGTAGACCGCCCGTTGACAGCCGAGAACAATAAAACCGACGAGCTAGATAAAATACCCAGTACAGGAAAATAAAATGTTCGTGTTTTTGATAAGTATTGATGAAAGTATTACCGATGAATTTTTTAGGATTTCCCGATGAAAATTATATCAAACGTGGAGCAATTCGATCAATTTTTATTGAACGTAGAGTGTGTTCTAATCATGTATTCATAAGAAAAAATAGACTGAATTGCTTCGTGTCTTGACTCACCAACAATCCATGAATGGTAACACTCTCATCAAGGTGTAATGAGAAATTTTGAACATTTCGTATTCAGTACTGGATGACTCAAGTCGCCGTCGACCGAGGGTGTACCGCTGGTGCGCTATTTCACTCGCACTCGGTTCACATCGTGCGGTCTCCTTGTCAAGCGGTTCGAGCGAGGGCCCTGATAGGGGTGAATTTATTTGGGAAACAAAAGTCGCGTCATTCATGACACCTACTCGCGAACAGATATACATATGTACGAGAAGAAACAATGCAATTGCCCGATGACTTGAAGCAACATTTCAATAGGTAAATGCATGAAACTCTGGGATCAGGAATTCCGAACCCAGTGGGGCATATGTAAGAACTGGCGAAATTCAACAATAGTTCGTCGTCTAAATTTTACAAGTATTTATTTGACGTGAATATAAAGTTTGTTAGCAAAGTCTTTCTCGATTTGAGTTCTGTAGAAGGCTGATTTTCCTTCGCCATGGAAAGTCCCCTCTTGGCCTTCTCGCTGGCAATCATGCGACTCGCTGAGTTTCGTGGGCTTCGGCGCTCGAAACCAGCGGGGCCATACAATGTTGCGCGCTAAGCAGTGACAAATCTGCAGTTCTGCATTTCTAATCAGATCTTTGCGAAAGTGACGTCAGTCGATTCCTCATGTTTTCTCGATCAATTTGGCCCCAAAAATGATATAATTCGGACCAAAATTAAGGAAATTACGTGAAAAATTTGTTTGTAGAAGTGAAAGCCCGTTTTGTTAAAAATAGTCCGATTTAAATTATTTTCTGCCAATATAACCGGGAGAATGCCGAGAATCCAATGGTGTCACTTTCATATTGATACGATGAAAAATAAACAAATTCTGTTTCTTTATAATCGATGACACATCGCCGAGCACGACGATCTCGCGCGGCTCGGGACACAAAGGTTCTCGTCGGTTATTCGAACTTCTAAGATCGTATTCAGATTTATTGGCCGGTGAGTTTCGTAACTAGGGGTGTGCGGTTACCCGATTTTTCGGGCTCGGGACGGGCCGGCAACTTTCGGGCGGGATCGGGCGGGATCCCGATACTTTCGTATTGCTCGAGATCCCGACAGTTTCGGGACCCCGAGACTCGATTCGGGCTACAAGCATAGCCATGAGCGGACAATTTGATTTCAGGTCGGCTCGGCAAAACTCGGACGCGATCGGACGATATCGTTACCAGTAATAGATTAAAATTATTACCTGAGAACATAGAAAAATTATGTTTCTTACACGTTAATTTGAAATAATAAAATATTCGCCTCCTGTATATTGTTGTTATTATGAAACATCCAGGAAATATTCCTTTTTGTATGCTTATAGTTCGTACGTTTTCTATTTTAAATCTGAACCTATCCGGAAAAAGATAATACCCTATATATTCCCTTTACATAAAGTACTAAGTATGAAGTATATTTTATTCAGATTTTAAAATATTGTCGATATAAAAATAGTCTTCTTCCCAAGTTCTGAACATGGTATTTATTTAAGTACGTATATGGACGTATTCAGTATTCACAGACTATTTGGTAGCAATGAAAATACATATATATGTAAATAAATAATAAGATACAAATTATGATTCAACAGGAGACAGAAAGGTAAAAACTTATCACTCTTGTATCGATATAAATGATATACATAATTCTTTCCGTCTCGGTCCGCTCGTAATAGCTGACTTTCGAGCCAATCGCGTCCGAGTTTTGCCAAGCCGACCTGAAATCAAATTGCCCGCTCATGGCGGTCATGCTTGTAGCCCGAATCGAGTCTCGGGATCCCGAAACCGTCAGGATCTCGAGCAATACGAAAGTATCGGGACCCCGCCCGATCCCGCCCGAAATTTTCCGACCCGTCCCGAGGGCCGAGAATCCGTGCCGCGAGACGATCCGCACACTCCTATTCGTAACGCGTATTCTCTCGTCATCGCAGAACACGAGTGAGCCAGAAGTGGTGGGGATAGCGCCAAGCTTCTGTCATGTATAGGCCAAACCGAGCTGCAGCGTAGAAGTACACGCATCAGAATAGGTGTGCCTTAGGCCTTAGCTCCGAAAAAATTCAGGAGCTTTATTGATCAGAACATTGATTCTTTTTCGATAGCTTCATCTCGTATTGGTCATAACAGCCACACGGCTACGTTCAGACGGAGCCGAGCAGCATTCCCGTTACCCCACCATACCCTTGGGTAGCCCCGTAACTCCAACAGACAAATCCACGATCGTCAGATGGTGGTGACTGATTTCTCCTCGATCGCTATTCGCGAAAACGAATCGACCGGCCAATATATCTGAATACGACCTTAGGATAAAGATATAATGAAAGATGAAAAATTATTCGAAGCCAAAGATGAAACGCCTTCGAATAAACAAAGGAAACTAATAAATACCCGAAGCTAAATAGAATTTAAGATTTAGGGTACACACATCCTCCCCCAAACTTCGTGTCGATCGGCCACTGGGACCATTCGGAAGTATATTCTTTTAATTAAATAATGCCCATCTCTGCATAGGAGCGTAAAGAATTACGAAAAAAATCAAGGAGTCAACTGTTGACCGGTTTGGAGACTTTTCCTTGTTATATGTTATATACAATAGTCGGAAGAATAATAATAAATGCAATAATTGCAAATAATTGCTGTAATTTCCACATTCTGAAAATATGATATCAGTAAATCACTACTTCCAGTGTTATTAAAAAATTCCAATCTCTTTTTTTATTTGAAATAATGTGGCCATATAATTATAACATATATTCGGCAGCGGTGATGTATGTGTTACAGTAAAAGCGTGAATTTAGTAAATGTAGACAATTCCCAGCAGTTCCTAGTCAATGTATGCCTAAAATGCATATAACCTAACCTAAAGTCGTCCGAAAATGCATGCATTGACTGCATCACGCTTTTACTGTGGCTTGTGTATCCAGCTAACGCTTCAGTTTTGCTATGATTCCACGTTGGCAGTCCTCCCGAGTAGGCGCCATCTCGTGTCCACTAGCTCAACTAAATTTGTCACGTGACTTGCTCTGTATTATCGCCAATATGGCGGAACTCGTATTTGGGAATGCAATCACGGGGATACGTTTTTCGTCCTTATATGAACAGATTTTAGGCTGGGTGAGGTCTCATTCGAAAGAGGAAGGTTCGCGACAGCCCGCTCTGGTCATCGTTTGAGCCACAAAACTCTTTTAGTGACCTAAAAATACTTGGATTCCTGCGGGTGTATTTTGTCGACGTTTGCTCTACTTTGAACACTCATATTATTAGATATCAACACAATTTCGTCGAACCATGACCAGAGCGGGCTGTATCGAACCTTCCTCTTTCGATTGAGACCTCACCCAGCCCAAAATCTGCTCATATAAGGACGAAAAACGTATCCCCCCAAACTCATGTTTCGGGCACATTATGTGGGTATTACAGCGCGCTGCATTACCCGTGTCTACCCCCTTATAGATCTTAGGCATTACAGATAATTTGCATATTGGTCGATAATTTCTAACATCGGAGCGGTCGCCTACTTTGAATACCGGGGTAACCAAAGTGGTTTTCCACACTACTGGGAATGTCCCCATAGCCAGTGAGGAGTTAAAAATATGCCATAGGGGCCTAGCAAGAATGAATCTACACTCCTTTAAAAACAGAGGCGGGATCCCGTCATAACCAGGTCCCTTTGATGTATCAAGTGACTCGAGCTTGGAATAGATTTGACCGATAGAGATGGAAATCGAATGTATGTTTACCTCACTGTAAGAAGACGGCTCAGGAATCAAAACAGGCGCCGCTCCGTGCTGGGGACTATATACAGAGCCAAAGAAATCAGCAAAGAGATTAGCAACTGTCACGTGCGACGAGGCAGAAGCGCGGTCGAGATGCACATTACTAGGAATTCCATGCTCAGCGCGTTTAGTATTTACAAATTTCCAAAAGCTTGATACATTGTCACACACCGCATTCTCGACGCTGTCAATATAAGTACAGTGCTCACGCGCCAGGGCAAGCTTACACCTCGAACGGAAATTGGAAAAAATTATATAGTCGCAAAAGTCGCCGGAACGCTTAAAGATTCTATGAGCCCTTTTCTTCTGTCCGGTCAGGGACTTTAAGCCAGGAGAAAACCACCGTGGGAAAGTGGAACGGACTACAGCCCGGACCGGAATATAGGCTTCGATTGCAATATTGAGATGGCCATATAAACGATCAAGGGCAACCCCAGGGTCAGAGTCACCGGTCTCTTTATCCCAATCAACTGCGCTAAGATAATTAAGCACGCCGGGGAAATCACCCCGCTTAAAGTCCCTAATTTTAAGGTTTCCGCACATGAGGTCGGGACACGAGGCCAATCCTCTGAACATTACATACAAGGGTGGATGGTAGACGTCCGGTTCGATAAGGACATCAATGACTCGGTCAACCGTAACGTTGGGACAGCTAACAAAGATGAGATCAAGCATAACGTCAAAATCATTAAAAACAGTGTTCACTTGGGTAAGATTGCAGTACCCCGCACAACCAAGGAGGAGATCGATGGCTGCTGATTCATTAGACGAGACACCCGATCTTCTAAAGCACGCTTGACCCGAGTCACTGAACCATATCGCATGAGAGAGATTAAAATCTCCATACAGGCAAAAAGTACCTTCACTATACTTATGAAATAACTCCATGACTGAGTCTACGTGACTAGCATAAAGTGATGTCCGGGATGTAGGCGGTATATAAATAGCCCCCAACAATAAGTATTCATTACTATGAAGGTGGACTCTAACAAACAATTGTTCAACCTCAGGACAGCAAACTATAACAGGGTATGACGGTATCGAGTTCTTGACAGCGATGAGAACACCGCCGCCTCTTGTAAAACAGCTAGTTTGTTGGGATCTATCACACCTATAAACAGTATAATTACGCAGCCCGAGTTCAGTTGAAGATATAGATGAGGTAAGCCAGGTCTCGACAAAAATGATTACGTCACACGACACTGCAGATGTTAGTACGGAATTAATAAGAGTATCTAACTTAGTGCGCAGACCACGGACATTTTGTACATATATTAAAGGGTTCTGAATTAGTTTTTTTGGGAGGAGTCCTTATGCGGTCTACCAGACACGATCTTCGGAAAACCACGTATATAACGGATGGTCATATGGGTTTCCCCATGTTCATGAAGATCACGAAGCTTTTCCCTGAGCTGCAAGAGGGTCACTCGTTGTTGCTTGGTCTTGTCGTCCGAAATTTTATAAGGCCCTTTGTACCGCTGTTTGCCCTGAAGTATCCTTCTAACATCATCAGCAGAGTCGAGGCGGACACAGAGAGGCCTGCAGAGTGACTTGCCCGGTTTCCCGAGACGATGAACGATGAGAGCATGGTTGCTAAGGGGGCAGATCTCGTGCAAGACCTCGCGTGCCGCTTCTATGTCAGCCGATCTTAGAAGCTCCGGAGAGGATTCACGAGGTTCCGGCATACCAAAAATAATAATGTTTTTGGACCTCATATCTCTGTCCTTCCATTCCTCGATGACGTCATCCATGGAGGACGAGGGCAGCTGCTCCGACGAGATGGTAGGCTTTTCTTCGAGCACTTTGACACGATCGGATAGGGAATTTATGTCCGACCTCATATCGCTCAATTCGGCTCTAATGCCCGCTAAAATGTCCTCCCGGAGTACAGCCAGCTTCGCCTCTATTATTTCGCTCACTATGTCCCTGATCGTATCGGCTGATGGTAAGGACGAAATCAATTGGAGCGTTGCTGATGGTATAGCAGATAGCGGCTGTACCGGCGAAGTGATGGTCTGGTTACCGGCGGAATGAGTCCTCGGGGATCCAGACAGTGATGCCAGAATGAGGACGGGAGCGCTCGAGAATTCCCCCCACCTCGCATGCACACTACGCCGGAGCTGCGTGTCCGTGAGCTCGGCGCTTCGGACAACGTCGGGAAGACGAGAGAGAAAACGAACGTGTGTCTTTCTCTCTCGCTCTTGAAACGCTGCGATCCAAGGTTACGTGCAAGCGACACGCGGCCGTGCGCGATCTTCTTGAGTGCCTCGAGATACACTTTTCACCTTCTGACATATGTATAATACTCTTGTAATGAAAAAAAATTTGGAAAAAAATTTGTTAGGGAAATCACCCGTTATGGTTCGTCGATTTTTCAGATATACGAACTAAATTCTACATAAAAAAAGTTAAATAAAGTTCTTCTGTAACTTGTTTAACAGAGAAAAATGTACATTCATAATTGAGGCATTTGATGGAAAAAGGGCACATACGCCAAAATGCCATTTCAAGAAAATCGATTTCAAAGTTTTCATTATAGTATAACTTAATAAAATGTAATGCAATTAAATCAAATTTTTTTAAGGATGTAGTTACCGTGTCGTTCAAGCGTTCTGAATACAGAAGTCATGATTTAAAAATGATATGTGTCTTTATTTATAAGTTTCAAACAAGTGGTTTATGTGCCCTTTTTCCATCAAATGCCTCAATTTCTTGTGTTCGTTTTAAATTTCCCTACTTTTTATTTGAGCTATTTCTATTTTTCAAACCTTAAAATGAATTTTTTTATTAAAAGACGAATATTTTGATACTGTACATTGGTGAACTTTGTTAAAATTAGAATCCACTCTTGGCCAGTAACATGCACGCTGTAGAAGCCTTCGATAACAAATATTTTTTCAGAGTATGATCTAAAATCTAAAATCTAAACGTAATCACATCAAACGTAATTATATCAAGTTGCGACAAAGAATCACGCACTATTTACAAATTAATTACGCGCAGCGTGCACGTTACCGCTCGATGGAAACTACGGGAAAGTGGTGGTCTCTTCCATCGAGAGGGAAATGTAAACAATTGGTTATGCAAAGCTAACATCGCGATACATGTTGTACACTAAAATGTACAAAAACATTACAAAAATAGAAAAGAAAGGCAGCACGTAAATATATCAATTGGGTTCGATATATTGACGAGATGTAAGACTGAAATAATGCTACAATTGTTTACATTTCCAAAGGATAGAAAGCAAGCAAAGGAATTTACTATAATACATGTTACAGAATTTCGAGATAATTGTTACATATAAAATGAATATAATTAAGAATATACATTTATTTGTACAATTATCTCGAAGTTCTCTCTATGAATCATATGTACAGCAAGCAAGCGAATTTATTGCAAGGATAGAACAAGAATTGCGTGAGGTAAATCGAACAACTATTTACATATTCGCGATGTCCAAAAATCGAATGAAATAAAAAATGGATGAAATTGATAATATTCTGGAAATCACTAATTTGCATTACCCGACGTAGAAGGAACATCCGCGAGGCCATCAACGGCATGTAAACGTAACCTACTCTTTTGCTTCTTCGCAAGAATTGGATATAAATGCTCAGCAGGGCCGTCTTAACAAAGGGTATAGCCGGTTAAGATGGTCAAATGTGCCCCTGAACCGAATTCAAATCACGATGAGTCATTCGAAAGCTTATAAAAAAAGAATGATTTCTGTCAAGTTTCAACTTCGTATCTCGACCCGGGGGGTAGTAAAGGGTAAAAATAGAAAATCAGGTTTTTGCCGAATTTCTCCTATACCAGCGGATGAAAAATTTTGAAAAAATTCAGAGACATGTCTGTCATCGGTGGACATATTAGGGAATCGCGTCAGATTTTTAAATTGAAAAACCAAGCTGTGAAAAATAAAAAACGCCAAAAAATGCTGAAAAATGCCGGTTTTGTATCGAAGCAGTCTTGATACTATAATTATATTTTTACTGTAAGTCCGCATCGTTGTTACTATTGTCTTGAATTTTTTTCAGATTTTTCAATTTGGTGCGCCACAGTTAAAAAAATTAAAAACCGATTTTTTCGCCGTTTTTTCCGTGTCAGAGTAACTAATAGGTCGAACTTTCGTACATACTTTATGGAATAAGCCTTTTATGCAATCTTCAACGTCTTCACATGCAGCAAAACAGCGTAGAAATTAAACGAACTAAACATGCTGTGACATTACAGTCTAAAATGTCTATCATATTTTCAACGGCGTCAATGGCGCAGCGGTAAAGTGTCCGACTGTTGAATCGCTGCGAACTTTTTGAACGTAGGGTCAAGCCTCGGAATTTCTATGTCCCACAGGGTCATTTTTTTCACATTAATTATGTATTTTTTCGATTTCTAGCTATATGACAATGATCGATATTTATATACAAATGTTTTAAAAACATATTAAAATTATTTCAATAGTTGAAAACTATTGTTAGGTATCATGCCAATTATAGCATTGTTTAACTTTTGAATTTTGGAAACCAGAATGAGTTGTATGATCTATAAGAAGAGGCGAAATAATTACAAAACAACACACAATTGTTGCTGTAATCCATCCACAATTGTTAAAGGTAAGAGATTGGAAAATCAATTTCATATAATATTAATTTAGTGCAGGGAATGTTACAACAATACTGTAATTGACGGGATACTTGATCAGAGAAACGGTGGCATCAAAATCTTCTCAAGTTATGTTTATGTATATTTCAATTATTAAAATATTTTTAATGTTTTTAAAACATTTGTATATAAATATCGATCATTGTCATATAGCTAGAAATCGAAAAAAATACATAATTAATGTGAAAAAAAAAATGACCCTGTGGGACATAGAAATTCCGAGGCTTGAACCTACGTTCAAAAAGTTCGCAGCGATTCAACAGTCGGACACTTTACCGCTGCGCCATTGACGCCGTTGAAAATATGATAGACATTTTAGACTGTAATGTCACAGCATGTTTAGTTCGTTTAATTTCTACGCTGTTTTGCTGCATGTGAAGACGTTGAAGATTGCATAAAAGGCTTATTCCATAAAGTGTGTACGAAAGTTCGACCTATTAGTTACTCTGACACGGAAAAAACGGCGAAAAAATCGGTTTTTAATTTTTTTAACTGCGGCGCACCAAATTGAAAAATCTGAAAAAAATTCAAGACAATAGTAACAACGATGCGGACTTACAGTAAAAATATAATTATAGTATCAAGACTGCTTCGATACAAAACCGGCATTTTTCAGCATTTTTAGGCGTTTTTTATTTTTCACAGCTTGGTTTTTCAATTTAAAAATCTGACGCGATTCCCTAATATGTGCACCGATGACAGACATGTCTCTGAATTTTTTCAAAATTTTTCATCCGCTGGTATAGGAGAAATTCGGCAAAAACCTGATTTTCTATTTTTACCCTTTACTACCCCCCGGGTCGAGATACGAAGTTAAAACTTGACAGAAATCATTTTTTTTTATAAGCTTTCGAATGACTCATCGTGATTTGAATTCGGTTCAGGGGCACATTTGACCATCTTAACCGGCTATACCCTTTGAGCGCCCTGGGCTAAAAAGTTTTGGCGCCCTAGCCCCCAAGGGTGCAATTTTTTCACAATTGGTGCAAGGCATTACATCACAACCCGGGTCTCCACAAAGGCAAACACGAATAAAAACAATAGTAATTTTTCTCTCCAAAATTGAAGAGAAAAAAGCATTTCAACATATTTGATTCTTGAGCGCCCTTGGATCACGGGCGCCCCTGGGCTATAGCCCACTTAGCCCATTGGTTAAGGTGGCCCTGATGCTCAGATGACATGAGAGATAGATGTATGTCATCTACCTCCATGGTCTGAGCTGTGTCCCCGTACGCCTTTAATGCCGATTTCGTTACGCAAATGGCATTGACGAGGGTCGAACAAAGTCGGTTTCGTTTCTTGTTCTTTATGTCGGGAAACATGGAAAACGATCTTTCAGCATCGGCGTTTGAATATGGAAGACTTCTAATGGAATTTAATAATTTCTGCAACCATGAATATTTAAATGAGCCTTGATCGTTTCGCGTTAACAACACCGTTTTCCAAACATCATCAAAAGCTAATGTACAAAGCATCTGCTTGTCTTTATATGCAAAATTCAGGTGCAATGTCGACCATTCTTTTTGCAAACCGTCTTCGTCGAAACCGCCCAATTTTTGAGCAATAAAGAGAACACTTTTAAAGGAAGTGTCTCTGTCATTATCTATTAATGCCAAATGAGGCTCAAAAACACATAACTTGCTCAGAAATTCGTCATCGATTGGCAATCGATTACGAATTTCGTTTGCAGCCGTTATGTAAAACTTAATACAATTTTCTCGAACGGTTTTGACAACATCGGGTTTGCCTTCTGCAACTAACTTAGAAAGAAAAATGTCACAATCCGGACCTAAATGAATACTATTAAATGCGATTTGGTTATCGCCTTTTGAAAAATCTATTAATTTTACTAAATCCATGTGCTTCAAAAGCTGCGGTTTCAAAAAATTACGTAAAATATTATACAAAAGAGTTTTGGCAGTAGTTTGAAGCAAATGGATTCTTGTTTGTTGCGACTGAAAGAATAAACTAAAGTCATTGAAATACAATAGAACGTATTCCAAAAACAGAAGATATGCTTTCGCTTCTGGATTTTGCATGATGATAAGCAGATCTTCCCCAGACTTTGTCTTCTCACTTACGACCAATTCTTTCAGAAATTGCAACACACTGTCCCAATTTTCTAAAAGTGTAACTACGGATGAATAACGCGATAACCATCGCGTAGTACAGAATTTTAAAATTTTGCGGTCAGTAAATTGATAACATGGTTGGAAATCGCGAAAAATGGCCGAGCATTTGGGACTGCTATAAATGAATGTAGTGACTTTCCGTAATAATTCCTCGCAGACCTCGGGAATGGTAGCGCATGCTTTATGCACTACCAATGCAGAGGAGTGACATGGACACGGCATGGTGAAAAAATTTTCACCGCGAATTTCTGCAAGTTTGGTCTTGAATGACGAGTGACACCCTGTCATGACAGAAGCGTTATCACACGACAAAGCAAGAATGTTTCCGAACGGAATTTGCTTTTTCCACATGGAGTTCTTAAAGGAGGTAAATATTTTATCGGCAGTACATTCTCGCGCGTCAAGATTAATTAATTCTACTAATTCCGTTCGAACATCCAAAGTCTCGGGTGCGACATACCGAACAATAAACGACATCCATTTCTCATTGGTAATCTCGGATGTTTCATCAATAAATACTGGAAACTTAGAATTCTGTAAAACCAGACTAAGACGCTCTGTTTCCCGTGGACACAGAACGTTCGATATAATATTAGAACACTTTGTTCGACCACACGTCATACGTTCCAAAACATCAGGATCTTTCCCAACGTCTTGGAAAAGTTGAAGAATCGCCTCTGCGGATTGATGCGAAATATTTTTCTCGGCAACTAATGCAGCAAAACGAATAACCAAAGCATAAACAAAACATAAACAAAGCATACGCGACCACAGATCGCGGATCTGACCGTCAAATGTACTTGACGAAAACCAGGCCCGAGCGAACCCTCGAAACGGGAAACGAAAAGAATAGATAGGAAATCGTAAAATAGTAAGAAAAATTCAGAAAGGACAAAAATCGAAGAAAAGGCTAAAAGAAATAACAGCAAGGTAATGGTGACAGTACCGAACTGCCACAGATGCATTTACCAGTTACATTTCTCTCCTATTCTTGTACAATAATACCTTTATACCAATTTACACATTTTAGTGTACAACATGTATCGCGATGTTTGCTTTGCATAACCAATTGTTTACATTTCCCTCTCGATGGAAGAGACCACCACTTTCCCGTAGTTTCCATCGAGCGGTAACGTGCACGCTGCGCGTAATTAATTTGTAAATAGTGCGTGATTCTTTGTCGCAACTTGATATAATTACGTTTGATGTGATTACGTTTAGATTTTAGATTTTAGATCATACTCTGAAAAAATATTTGTTATCGAAGGCTTCTACAGCGTGCATGGTACTGGCCAAGAGTGGATTCTAATTTTAACAAAGTTCACCAATGTACAGTATCAAAATATTCGTCTTTTAATAAAAAAATTCATTTTAGGGTTTGAAAAATAGAAATAGCTCAAATAAAAAGTAGGGAAATTTAAAACGAACACAAGAAATTGAGGCATTTGATGGAAAAAGGGCACATAAACCACTTGTTTAAATCTTATAAATAAAGACACATATCATTTTTAAATCATGACTTCTGTATTCAGAACGCTTGAACGACACGGTAACTACATCCTTAAAAAAATTTGATTTAATTGCATTACTTTTTATTAAGTTATACCATAATGAAAACTTTGAAATCGATTTTCTTGAAATGGCATTTTGGCGTATGTGCCCTTTTTCCATCAAATGCCTCAATTATGAATGTACATTTTTCTTTGTTAAACAAGTTACAGAAGAACTTTATTTAACTTTTTTTTATGTAGAATTTAGTTCGTATATCTGAAAAATCGAAGAATCATAACGGGTAATTATCATTTTTCGTGATCTAATGGATCTTAAGACACGAATATAAAATTTTAATATAAAGTTTCATTGAAATCCATTTTGCCGTTTAAACGTAATCGTGTTAACAAATACATGAGATATTTAAAAAAAAATGTTTTTTTCTAAATGGTCAAAACGTGATCAGGAGGTCTTAAAACGTGATTTCCCTAACAAAATTTTTTCCAAATTTTTTTTCATTACAAGAGTATTATACATATGTCAGAAAGTGAAAAGTGTATCTCGAGGCACTCAAGAAGATCGCGCACGGCCGCGTGTCGCTTGCACGTAACCTTGGATCGTAGCGTTTCAAGAGCGAGAGAGAAAGACACACGTTCGTTTTCTCTCTCGTCTTCCCGACGTTGTCCGAAGCGCCGAGCTCACGGACACGCAGCTCCGGCGTAGCGTGCATGCGTGGTGGGGGAAATTCTCGAGCGCTCCCGTCCTCATTCTGGCATCACTGGATCCAGAACGACAATTGAGGAGACTTCTATCGTACCAAGGATGTCCCGAACGATCAAGACAAGAGGATCCTGGATGGCAGTTCATCCCACAACCAGGACAGGTCACTGGGTTGGCAACTAGGGCCGCACAACCCTTACATTTGTTTGACCCAACAGGCATTTCAAACTTGACAAGATGTTCAGTCAACACGAAATACCCGTAACAGTACTGCTACTAGTAATTAGAATTGGATAATTCTGACAATTAAATGTCAAGAGCTCGGAGATATTCCAATGAGAAAAACAACAGAGCTCAAACAGCACACAGAAAATAACGGTTCGACGCACTAAACAGAGTCACCAGGTCAGGCACGTGTTAACACTCGCACAAGCAAAACAAACGACCTGTCACCTCGACAGCTGAGTACAGACTATTATAATAAATTTTGCTGTGAAATTTGTTATTTATGCTATTGTTAAATATATTTACATTTTATTACATTCCTATCTTCTGTTTTTTCCACACTTGGACATACTTTTAAAATAATCACATGAAGAATTATATTTTCAACCATTTACTTGTTATTTGTATATTAACAATAATTTATTTATAAGAACTACTTCTATTAAAATAATACATAACTAGTGTTTGAAATACAATAATATCTCGGCAGATCGACATAGTTTGGAATGGACAGTGTTACAGTAACAAATAACTGCAAAAGTCTGCTATCAACAAACCCGTCACGAGAGTGACAAACAGTGTGAGCGGCAGGAATAGCATCCATACCTTCCCGGCTTATTCAGCCAGGTTGAACCGATCCGAACAGAACCGAACCGCTCCGAACCGCTCCGACTCGTAATTTATGGAGAGGAACAAAAATCTCTCCATAAATTAACTCGACCGGTTGCGACCGGTCAGGACCGAAAGTCTGAGAGAAATTCTCCCTCGAGTTTTGGTCGAGAGAAAACTCCTGACCGCTCGTCGCTCTCTAGTTCGGTCGAGAGAAAAATCCTGACCGTTCGGTCGCTCTCTAGTTCGGTCGAGAGAACCGTAAATGCCATATTGGTCGGTCTCACTGACCGCGACCGCGGCCGAAACCGAATTTCTATCGGTCTCGACTCCCTGCAAAATACTTCTCTAACTTGAAAAAATAAAATAAATAATTACATTTGGAATATTTAAATCACAAACTCACAATTTTTTGTAGTTTTTAATTTAATTGATTTAGTTCATTCGGAAATATATGTTCCTATCCTATTTAACAGTAGTTGAAACTAGTGTCTCTAGTTGAAACTAGAGCACTAAAGAGGTGAGTATGCGCATCCGCCAAATTGGGTCCTCTGGAGAGAGAAAATTATTGAGTGTCCGCCTTTTTGAATATGCTCAGATTCACTTTATAAACAAAAATATGCGTTGCTGATATTGATACATTATAGCACGACACATTATTAGAGTATTTTATTACATTTAAGCTTATATTTGGTTTATAAAGCAAATTTGACAATATTGAAAAAGGCGGGTTCTCAATAATCATCTCTATCCAGAGGACCCAATATGGCGGATGCGCATACTCACCTCTTTAGTGCTCTACTAAAGCGTTAGCTGGATACATGTTAGTGATGGCGATCCTAGACAAAGATCGGATCGATCCTAAAAATCGATCTTTTATAAAAGACCAGTTATAAGATCGATTAATCGTGGAAAAAAAGATCGATCTTCAATGATCGATCCAAAAAAGGATACTTAAATTAACTTTATTCTCGCCCTTATTGGTCACATTTATATAGTACTAATATAGTACTTTTAATAATTATTTTTCATACCCAAGTAGTCTCTTTTTATAATGTCCATCGAAAAAATATTATCCTTAGATTCTTCAGATAATTATTCAGCTATACATAATTATAAAAATATCAAATATCAAATATTGAACATTAAGATGTAACTGACTAATTGGACAATTGGGCAATAAGTTTATCAAAATAAGAAGGACTAGGAAATAAGTATAGAGTCATAATATATACACATAATACATGTGTATATACGTGTATTATATGATGCGTATTTTACGTAACCATCACTGTCTGGCACTTACTATGTGTAAAATGAATTTTTTTTTAACCGATCCTAAAGAAAAAAGAATCGATCCTTGATAGATTGGAATTAAAAAAGATCGGTGAAAGATCGATCTTATTTCCCCTAAAAAGATCGATTTTAGATCGATCCAACAAAAGATCGCCATCACTAATACATGTGCCACAGTAAGGGCGGTATTCATAAACGGGTCTTAAGATTAAGCAAAAGCTTAAGCATTCGGCATCCTTTACTATGCTACTAGGTTAGTAGAGGATGCCGCATGCTTAAGCATTTGCTTAATCTTAAGACACGTTTATGAATACCTCCCTAAAAGCGTGATACAGTCAATGTACTGTCGTTTGCAGAAAAGAAGGCGCCCGGACGCTAAACGTGGCAAGGGGGTTACTTTGCTCGCATTGGCCAACGCGACAATGTCGACCAATACAAAGTAAGCGAACGGGGACACAGGCGGTGGGAGCCAATGCGAGCAAAGTAGCCCCCTTGCCCCGCTCAGCATCTGGATGCCAACTTTTTTGCAAACCACAGTATGTATTTTTGGACGATTGTAGGTTAGGTTATATGCATTTTAGGCATACATTGACTAGAAACTGCTGGAAACTGTGTACATTTACTAAATTCACGCTTTTACTGTAACACATACATCACCGCTGCCGAATACCCAGACAGCACACAGACATCTTAAATACATCTTAAAGACGTGTTGTGCCCAGGCAACGCCCAAGCACACGTGTCACCGCTATACATTATACATATTATATTACGTTCGTTACGAAACGTTCGAGACGTTTCCAAGCTAAGACAGCCGCTAGCGACCGAATCTACAAAATCAGCAAAATGCGAACGCATCGCCTCGACCGGGCATGGTAACGCGTACCACGCCCAGCAGGGATATAAAAACCAATTCGACACCGCTAAACGAGGATTCTAGACCCGACTCTCGACCTGTTAACACGGCTAAAACTCTTGTACACCTCAGTCTAGTTTAGTTAAAGTTTGAATAAAGACTTAGTCTCTGAATTTAAACGTACTTGATGTAGTTCACCCAGTAGATCCTAATCTTTTGTTCACTCCCGAACCTACGATATCGCCAAATCCCGTACCAGCCTTGCGAGCCATCACGCAGGGCACAACAGACGTCTGGAGTCAGACGTTCCAGACGTCTTTAAGACGTCCATGAACGTCGTTTTCACGTCTTATACAAGTCTTTGGCACGTCTTATGTCACGAATCAAGACGTCTTAAAGATGTTTTTAAGACGTCTTACAGACATCTTAAAGATGTCTTTTTTCAGACGTCTTACAGACATCTTAAAGATGTCTTTTTTCAGACGTCTTAAAGACGTCTTTATCAGATCCAGGTTCGGAAAAAAAAAGTTGACGGTGACGAGAGGAATCGAACCCAGGACTTTCCGTTTACGAAGCAATCGTTATTCGCACCTACCCAACATACTTCCTTATATGGACTTCCGGTTTGCAACGTGACCGAACACGACATAGTCGCGGAGCTCTCCACATTATTTGAAATAATCACTGATATATTAGTGTTGCACAGTATGTTTTGAGCAAGTGCAGTACGGACAATTCTTTAGTGATTGTGGTACCTCATAGTTCGGCATTATAGCGCGTCGGGGAGGTCCCCGAGCGTTAAAACTGAATCAGATAATGACGCAGCCAACACATGGCGCGAAGCGTCGCTTTTCGCTTGACGGAGAAGGAAAAGAGAATGTCTCGCCGGAAGCCCTCACGAGACCCAGGCACCCCAAGACGCCCAAACTGCACTCGCTGCAGCTGGACAAGTTATATAAACAGCTGCGCAAAGATAGTAATTGCGGCACCTCATCACAGGTTAGGCCTAACCTCAACGTGGCCCGCAAGCACAAACCGTTATCACCCGCTACACTCTCCCAACAGAGGGCGGGCACATCTCAATCTAGCACTTTGCTAAAAGATGGATGGGAAAAGCCCAAGAAAACTGTCAAACAAACTGAAAAAGCCGCAGAGACAACAACGACGGACCTTGATAACAACAAATTCAAGGTGCTTTCAGGCGAATTGTCAATGGACATTGAGGGCAATGAACAAATAGGCGCGCCATCTAATAGCGCGAGCAGGAAAGTTCAAAAACAACCTTCAATATATACCGTCAATACTAATATTAACGCACTGATTAAAGATATATTAAACTTGAATGTTCCCAAGTCAATGTTCCGTGTAAAAGAAGTAGATGCGAACAACCGTGTATTTTGTCGACATTTGCTCTACTTTGAACACTCGTATTATTAGATATCAACACAATCTCGTCGAACCATGACCAGAGCGCGCTGCACTGAACCTTCCTCTTTCGAATGAGACCTCGCCCAGCCCAAAATTTGATCATATAAGGACAAACAACGTCAGCGCGCAAACCCATGTTTCGAGCCAGATTATGTCGGTATACAGACCGCTGCATTACCCGTGTCTACCCGCTTAAGAATAAGCACAGACGAGGAATAGAATAGACCTATCACCTTATGGGACTTCGTGTCACCACCTAAACTGTGTTACCGACCCATAATTTGAGGACTGAATTTAGCGACCTCTGTTCATGAACAGCGTTCAACTCAAGAACTACTCTGAAATGTGTTGAAATACTGAAATGTGTTGAAATACTGAATACTGGGTGCGTGCTTGTATACGTGTGACTTGTTTAGAGCGAGAGTTTAACATAGAGGGCTGGTTTTCGCTAACAATAAGCTACGTTTTGGCTCGATTTGTCAACGACCCACGCGGATTTCTCTCTGAAAACCTATTTCGGAGATCAGGAGCCAATATGGCGCTTCTTGAGAGCTTATACAAGCTATAAATTGCAAGATGAAATTGATTTTAGTATTTTACGTGTAGTGGAACATTTAACTAATATTTTCACGTGTCGCACGCCGACAAATATTAAAAATTGACGCTGTTACTGACATTCTCGCATATCTCTGCACTCCACGTGTGTCTAAATAGACGGTGCCCATCCTACGACACGTAAAAATCATTGAAAATAATAAATTGAAACGTTTTTGTAACATTTATATTGTAGGTTTTGGGACCCGAGGCCTCTAAATCCCTACGTTTCATTACAAATTGATTGACTCTGTCCTTATTAACTATTGAATGGATTTAAAAATTATAAAAACCATCTACGATGTAAGTACACGAGCATAGGTATCGCTTACGTTACGCTTACTGGGCACACATATCAGTTCCGGGTCAGTTCACGTACAATTCAAGTACTCTCTATTAATTTTCTCAATTACATTACTCTAAGTACTTTCCATTACAGCCATTAAAAATAATCCGAATTATATCATGTTTGGTGCCATTTTCATCAGAAAAGCACTAGTAATCCATTAGTGATACTTCTATGATTACTGTAATCTATGATATCTTCTGTAATCGTTCATTTAGATAGTTGACAAAACCAAATGGTCAACTACCCAAATTAACAATTACAGAAAATAATCTGTAATCAATTACACAATTACAGTTTAATCGTAATTTGCAATTTGTAATTAGATTACATTTTGCCCAACTCTGCCGCCCAGGCTAGGGAAAATGCGCAGGCTGGATGCGCGTGAATATTATATGGTTGGCACCTCAGAGTGACAGAAAATATAACTTAGGTATATGCTATATGACAATAAATGTTTATTGGCTATTTCGTTCTTTTACGCTACATTTTTGAACATTTTATCATCCTTCCCAAACATTATTATTACGCCGCAACAGTATCTTTAGGAAATCGGGTATAGCATATAGGTTATATTTTCTGTCATTTCGAGGACAGGAAATTTGCTCCTCGAAGTGACAAAAAATATAACCTAACTAAGAGACTGTACAAATGTTTATTACGCGTAGTATTTATATAATATTTCTGATGGAAATTTATAGAAATACGTGCAAATTATGCTTCTATCAAAATTTATTAGTAAACGGAATTATACAACATGTTTCTTGAAATTAGTCGTAACGATAAGATTTCATTTTAATTCCTATCACGCGTAGCGTTACAATCTGTTTCAGGACTTCACCGGTAACGTTGCATGCGACACTAAAATGGTAAGGGGGTCCTAGGACCCCCCAAACCGGTGACAGAAAAATACATTGGTTGATAGGTCTATTCTATACCTCGTCTGTGGTATGATATTTTTGGTTTATATTGCCTCTGTGAAATTCTATTATATGAAACTTATGAGTTTACAAATCTTGTAATTTAAATTCAGTAATATCTGAAATCTAATTTATCCAGAATTTACTCATTATTGAGAAGACGTTTGAAGTTATACTGCTGTACACTACTAATTCACTGGAATTCAGTCACTGTAAAGTCGTAAGTTCTTTTTATAATGGATTCGAAACAAATGATTAAAAATTCAAGCTTCTACACAAATTAATTAGTGCCTAATTAATTTAACTAAGTTAAATGTGCTTTCCTTATGTGAAGAGCTATGAGGCTATATTTGTGTTTTATAGATTTGTTATGAAGATCATTGTTGCACTCTTCGTGTAAAAGTGAAAATAATTGAATTATTATCAACCCAGTTTAGTTGGGCGGTCAGACAAGGATAGAAAGTAAATACAATTCAAAATATATTGTTAAAAAATAGATTAATTACTTTTTTATAGTATAAATAGAGTTGCCATACGTCCTGTATATACGGGACTGTCCCATATTTCACTGTTCCCATGAAATATTTTACAGAGTAAAATAAACCATTACCTACCCACTTTTTTCATGTTTTATTTATTTATCACTTAAACGTTCCGTATCAATGCTTGGCAATTATGGCAACCCTAAAAATAAACCACTAAGTACCCACTTTTTTCATGTTTGTTTATTTAGCTCTTAAACGTCCCGTATCAATGCTTGGCAATTATGGCAACCCTAAGTATAAACCAACTGCTTAATATAATTTTTAAGTACCAAATGTATGATGAAAACGAAAGTTATTCTACATTCTTATTTCGTGTTTCTAAATATTGAATACGAGGGAAAAACAAATGTAATGTGTACACTTTAAAACTCAATGAAGATGTATGTATCCTGTATATTGGTAAATCATTCATAAGTAAAATAAAGTATTAGTAATTGTAAAACTTTTTACAAACGTCTTTAGAAACTATGGGAGTCATAATATTTATTAATATTGAAGATTTGTAAATATTATGAAATTTATTTTAATAATACGAATATCTTTAATAATTCTTTGTTCAACTGTACTTTTGTAATATCTTGTTTCAGTACAGAAAGAAGTTTTAGTATCGTTAAGAGACACTCTTTAAGTGTCAATATTTCATAAACAATCATCACAGGTTTTGGACATCAAATACTTTAAGATCGTTGGGTGCACAAAGTTGAATAAGAATTTTGGACTGGTACAATCCTGTAGTAAGTGGTAAAAAACAACTGACAGCTAAGTGGATCTCAAGCACGTTACTGCATCGCTTCCATAAACTATAAAGGTATTTTTACAAAACGTTTACAAAATTGCTTAAATCAGTTACTTCAAAATTTAATCTAATATATTTATAGGAGAAGTTTACATTAAACAATATTGCTCAGTAAAATATTGTATAACATGTCAATATTGTATTGTATAAAGTATATAAATGAAGAAGATTAGAAGAGAAAAAGTAGTACGTAATATAAACAAATATTATATTACATGTTTACATTAAGATAATATTCAATAGATAAATGGTTAATTTCCTTTTAGAATCAAGCTATTGAATTACTTTGGCTAAACAAGAAAAATGGAGAGAAGACGAAGACTGAAATAGAAGAAGGGGAGCAATTGCGACAAATTCATGCTCAGTGTAAAATTGTGCATTGCTATAAAAAAGGTGGGAGGCAGCATTTTACAGGGTTTTCGAAGCATGCAATACTTTCTGAAATGAAATCACACATCTTTCACAGAGATTGGAGTAAAGTTCGAAATTTATTTTTGCTGCTCCTTCATTTGTCTACTGATATAGAACCTTTGATATGGCGGTATGGTTTGATACTAACATTATATAGTAATGTTGATAACTTATATAATATTTCTAAATTTTTTAAAATGTGTATTGGTAGTTTACATTCAGATAGGGATTTGTTATTAAAAAATTTGTTACTGTTTTCACATCATAAACAGTAAGTTTTTATGAATGTTACATGAACGATTTCATTGGACATTATCTTTTTTAAAGATGTGTATGAACTATAAACCAAATTATGGTATTAAAATTTAATAAATAAGACAACAAGACATCCTTAATTCATAAACGTTTTTAATATTATTACCATAAATATATAATATCTAATATTATGCTATATTTACTGTTCTTCCGATCATAGTGTAGATGTTTAAAGGATACTTTTGTGTCCATATTGGTATCTGTAAAAGTTGATTTTTAACTCTGACGAGAAAAGACCAGACCAGTAGGATTATCAGTTTTAACTAAATTTTTTCAGTGATGCTACACCAAAAATAAGTAAACACATTCAAAAGTTTGTTTGATTATGCATTATTTTTAAAAATATTCAACATAGAAGTTTTGCTAAAATGAAAGCTCTTCAGTAAGAAACAATATAATATGTGTGAATAGATAAAAACGTCAGAGTAAATAATAAATAGCGATTGTACTTCCGAAAATCCTCATGCTCCGAATTAACATGAAATAACGGATAGTAGTTTTGGAAATAAATGCATATTTTTTTGCCCTACAGATTTTTTTCACTAACAATGAGCGCCTTACATTTTAATCTATGAAGACTGCTACAAATAAAATACAAGAAGACCTTATTCATCCCAGTATTCAGGTTTCCTAACCCCCTACTAGTTCGACGAATACATAACATTCGTTTCCATTCTTTTCATTATTACTGTATTTTCCCGCCTTATTTATTTGTGTCTTCCATTATAAATCCGTTGATTTATTTCACATTACACGTTTATTGTTTGCGATTCATCGATTTCATTTTCATTGCAAACAAGGTCGCCAATATATGGCCGGTATTCATAAACGTGTCTTAAGATTAAGCAAATGCTTAAGCATTCGGCATCCTTTACTAACCCTAGTAGCTAGTAAAGGATGCCGAATGCTTAAGCATTTGCTTAATCTTAAGACACGTTTATGAATACCGTCCTATGTATGAACGACATATGATGCTTCTACGGAAATTTGATGAGTGATACCTATTAGCGAGAAGCATAAAATTATTATCATTTTTCTTGAAGTTCATTGCAATAAAAATTATTTTACATTTATGCTTGGCATCATTTACGCTACAGCATCGAACAGAGCAGACCGCGAAGATTTATAATATAATTATGATAATGCAGATGTCGTTACAGTGATGTTACCCGCACGAAATAGGCCGGTATTCATAGTCGCTACTTATTCCACACACGAGGTATAGAATAGACTTATCAACCAATGTATTTTTCTGTCACCGGTTTGGGGGGTCCCAGGCAGTGATGCCAGAATGAGGACGGGAGCGCTCGAGAATTTCCCCCACCTCGCATGCACACTACGCCGGAGCTGCGTGTCCGTGAGCTCGGCGCTTCGGACAACGTCGGGAAGACGAGAGAGAAAACGAATGTGTGTCTTTCTCTCTCGCTCTTGAAACGCTGTGATCCAAGGTGGGGTGCAAGCGACAGATACACTTTTCACTTTCTGACATATGTATAATACTCTTGTAATGAAAAAAAATTTGGAAAAAATTTTGTTAGGGAAATCACGTTTTAAGACCTCCTGATCACGTTTTGACTATTTAGAAAAGAGCTTTTTTCTTAAATATCTCATGTATTTTTTATCACGATTACGTTTAAACGGCAAAATGGATTTCAATGAAACTTTATATTAAAATTTTATATTCTTGTCTTAAGATCCGATTAGATCACGAAAAATGATAATTACCCGTTATGGTTCTTCGATTTTTCAGATATACGAACTAAATTCTACATAAAAAAAAGTTAAATAAAGTTCTTCTGTAACTTGTTTAACAGAGAAAAATGTACATTCATAATTGAGGCACTTGATGGAAAAAGGGCACATACGCCAAAATGCCATTTCAAGAAAATCGATTTCAAAGTTTTTATTATAGTATAACTTAATAAAAAGTAATGCAATTAAATCAAATTTTTTTAAGGATGTAGTTACCGTGTCGTTCAAGCGTTCTGAATACAGAATTCATGATTTAAAAATGATATGTGCCCTTTTTCCATCAAATGCCTCAATTTCCTGTGTTCATTTTAAATTTCCGTACTTTTTATTTGAGCTATTTCTATTTTTCAAACCTTAAAATGAATTTTTTTATTAAAAGACGAATATTTTGATACTGTACATTGGTGAACTTTGTTAAAATTAGAATTCACTCTTGGCCAGTACCATGCACGCTGTAGAAGCCTTCGATAAAAAATATTTTTTCAGAGTATTCAAACGTAATTATATCAAGTTGCGACAAAGAATCACGCACTATTTACAAATTAATTACGCGCAGCGTGCACGTTACCGCTCGATGGAAACTACGGAAAAGTGGTGGTCTCTTCCATCGGGAGGGAAATGTAAACAATTGGTTATGCGAAGCTAACATCGCGATACATGTTGTACACTAAAATGTACAAAAACATTACAAAAATAGAAAAGAAAGGCAGCACGTAAATATATCAATTGGGTTCGATATATTGACGAGATGTAAGACTGAAATAATGCTACAATTGTTTAGATTTCCAAAGGATAGAAAGCAAGCAAAGGAATTTACTATAATACATGTTACAGAATTTCGAGATAATTGTTACATATAAAATGAATATAATTAAGAATATACATTTATTTGTACAATTATCTCGAAGTTCTCTCTATGAATCATATGTACAGCAAGCAAGCGAATTTATTGCAAGGATAGAACAAGAATTGCGTGAGGTAAATCGAACAACTATTTACATATTCGCGATGTCCAAAAATCGAATGAAATAAAAAATGGATGAAATTGATAATATTCTGGACATCACTAATTTGCATTACCCGACGTAGAAGGAACATCCGCGAGGCCATCAACGGCATGTAAACGTAACCTACTCTTTTGCTTCTTCGCAAGAATTGGATATAAATGCTCAGATGACATGAGAGATAGATGTATGTCATCTACCTCCATGGTCTGAGCTGTGTCCCCGTACGCCTTTAATGCCGATTTCGTTACGCAAATGGCATTAACGAGGGTCGAACAAAGTCGGTTTCGTTTCTTGTTCTTTATGTCGGGAAACATGGAAAACGATCTTTCAGCATCGGCGTTTGAATATGGAAGACTTCTAATGGAATTTAATAATTTCTGCAACAATGGATATTTAAATGAGCCTTGATCGTTTCGCGTTAACAACACCGTTTTCCAAACATCATCAAAAGCTAATGTACAAAGCATCTGCTTGTCTTTATATGCAAAATTCAGGTGCAATGTCGACCATTCTTTTTGCAAACCGTCTTCGTCGAAACCGCCCAATTTTTGAGCAATAAAGAGAACACTTTTAAAGGAAGTGTCTCTGTCATTATCTATTAATGCCAAATGAGGCTCAAAAACACATAACTTGCTCAGAAATTCGTCATCGATTGGCAATCGATTACGAATTTCGTTTGCAGCCGTTATGTAAAACTTAATACAATTTTCTCGAACGGTTTTGACAACATCGGGTTTGCCTTCTGCAACTAACTTAGAAAGAAAAATGTCACAATCCGGACCTAAATGAATACTATTAAATGCGATTTGGTTATCGCCTTTTGAAAAATCTATTAATTTTACTAAATCCATGTGCTTCAAAAGCTGCGGTTTCAAAAAATTACGTAAAATATTATACAAAAGAGTTTTGGCAGTAGTTTGAAGCAAATGGATTCTTGTTTGTTGCGACTGAAAGAATAAACTAAAGTCATTGAAATACAATAGAACGTATTCCAAAAACAGAAGATATGCTTTCGCTTCTGGATTTTGCATGATGATAAGCAGATCTTCCCCAGACTTTGTCTTCTCACTTACGACCAATTCTTTCAGAAATTGCAACACACTGTCCCAATTTTCTAAAAGTGTAACTACGGATGAATAACGCGATAACCATCGCGTAGTACAGAATTTTAAAATTTTGCGGTCAGTAAATTCATAACATTGTTGGAAATCGCGAAAAATGGCCGAGCGTTTGGGACTGCTATAAATGAATGTAGTGACTTTCCGTAATAATTCCTCGCAGACCTCGGGAATGGTAGCGCATGCTTTATGCACTACCAATGCAGAGGAGTGACATGGACACGGCATGGTGAAAAAATTTTCACCGCGAATTTCTGCAAGTTTGGTCTTGAATGACGAGTGACACCCTGTCATGACAGAAGCGTTATCACACGACAAAGCAAGAATGTTTCCGAACGGAATTTGCTTTTTCCACATGGAGTTCTTAAAGGAGGTAAATATTTTATCGGCAGTACATTCTCGCGCGTCAAGATTAATTAATTCTACTAATTCCGTTCGAACATCCAAAGTCTCGGGTGCGACATACCGAACAATAAACGACATCCATTTCTCATTGGTAATCTCGGATGTTTCATCAATAAATACTGGAAACTTAGAATTCTGTAAAACCAGACTAAGACGCTCTGTTTCCCGTGGACACAGAACGTTCGATATAATATTAGAACACTTTGTTCGACCACACGTCATACGTTCCAAAACATCAGGATCTTTCCCAACGTCTTGGAAAAGTTGAAGAATCGCCTCTGCGGATTGATGCGAAATATTTTTCTCGGCAACTAATGCAGCAAAACGAATAACCAAAGCATAAACAAAACATAAACAAAGCATACGCGACCACAGATCGCGGATCTGACCGTCAAATGTACTTGACGAAAACCAGGCCCGAGCGAACCCTCGAAACGGGAAACGAAAAGAATAGATAGGAAATCGTAAAATAGTAAGAAAAATTCAGAAAGGACAAAAATCGAAGAAAAGGCTAAAAGAAATAACAGCAAGGTAATGGTGACAGTACCGAACTGCCACAGATGCATTTACCAGTTACATTTCTCTCCTATTCTTGTACAATAATACCTTTATACCAATTTACACATTTTAGTGTACAACATGTATCGCGATGTTTGCTTTGCATAACCAATTGTTTACATTTCCCTCTCGATGGAAGAGACCACCACTTTCCCGTAGTTTCCATCGAGCGGTAACGTGCACGCTGCGCGTAATTAATTTGTAAATAGTGCGTGATTCTTTGTCGCAACTTGATATAATTACGTTTGATGTGATTACGTTTAGATTTTAGATTTTAGATCATACTCTGAAAAAATATTTGTTATCGAAGGCTTCTACAGCGTGCATGGTACTGGCCAAGAGTGGATTCTAATTTTAACAAAGTTCACCAATGTACAGTATCAAAATATTCGTCTTTTAATAAAAAAATTCATTTTAAGGTTTGAAAAATAGAAATAGCTCAAATAAAAAGTAGGGAAATTTAAAACGAACACAAGAAATTGAGGCATTTGATGGAAAAAGGGCACATAAACCACTTGTTTAAATCTTATAAATAAAGACACATATCATTTTTAAATCATGACTTCTGTATTCAGAACGCTTGAACGACACGGTAACTACATCCTTAAAAAAATTTGATTTAATTGCATTACTTTTTATTAAGATATACCATAATGAAAACTTTGAAATCGATTTTCTTGAAATGGCATTTTGGCGTATGTGCCCTTTTTCCATCAAATGCCTCAATTATGAATGTACATTTTTCTTTGTTAAACAAGTTACAGAAGAACTTTATTTAACTTTTTTTTATGTTGAATTTAGTTCGTATATCTGAAAAATCGAAGAATCATAACGGGTAATTATCATTTTTCGTGATCTAATGGATCTTAAGACACGAATATAAAATTTTAATATAAAGTTTCATTGAAATCCATTTTGCCGTTTAAACGTAATCGTGTTAACAAATACATGAGATATTTAAAAAAAAATGCTTTTTTCTAAATGGTCAAAACGTGATCAGGAGGTCTTAAAACGTGATTTCCCTAACAAAATTTTTTCCAAATTTTTTTTCATTACAAGAGTATTATACATATGTCAGAAAGTGAAAAGTGTATCTCGAGGCACTCAAGAAGATCGCGCACGGCCGCGTGTCGCTTGCACGTAACCTTGGATCGTAGCGTTTCAAGAGCGAGAGAGAAAGACACACGTTCGTTTTCTCTCTCGTCTTCCCGACGTTGTCCGAAGCGCCGAGCTCACGGACACGCAGCTCCGGCGTAGCGTGCATGCGTGGTGGGGGAAATTCTCGAGCGCTCCCGTCCTCATTCTGGCATCACTGGATCCAGAACGACAATTGAGGAGACTTCTATCGTACCAAGGATGTCCCGAACGATCAAGACAAGAGGATCCTGGATGGCAGTTCATCCCACAACCAGGACAGGTCACTGGGTTGGCAACTAGGGCCGCACAACCCTTACATTTGTTTGACCCAACAGGCATTTCAAACTTGACAAGATGTTCAGTCAACACGAAATACCCGTAACAGTACTGCTACTAGTAATTAGAATTGGATAATTCTGACAATTAAATGTCAAGAGCTCGGAGATATTCCAATGAGAAAAACAACAGAGCTCAAACAGCACACAGAAAATAACGGTTCGACGCACTAAACAGAGTCACCAGGTCAGGCACGTGTTAACACTCGCACAAGCAAAACAAACGACCTGTCACCTCGACAGCTGAGTACAGACTATTATAATAAATTTTGCTGTGAAATTTGTTATTTATGCTATTGTTAAATATATTTACATTTTATTACATTCCTATCTTCTGTTTTTTCCACACTTGGACATACTTTTAAAATAATCACATGAAGAATTATATTTTCAACCATTTACTTGTTATTTGTATATTAACAATAATTTATTTATAAGAACTACTTCTATTAAAATAATACATAACTAGTGTTTGAAATACAATAATATCTCGGCAGATCGACATAGTTTGGAATGGACAGTGTTACAGTAACAAATAACTGCAAAAGTCTGCTATCAACAAACCCGTCACGAGAGTGACAAACAGTGTGAGCGGCAGGAATAGCATCCATACCTTCCCGGCTTATTCAGCCAGGTTGAACCGATCCGAACAGAACCGAACCGCTCCGAACCGCTCCGACTCGTAATTTATGGAGAGGAACAAAAATCTCTCCATAAATTAACTCGACCGGTTGCGACCGGTCAGGACCGAAAGTCTGAGAGAAATTCTCCCTCGAGTTTTGGTCGAGAGAAAACTCCTGACCGCTCGTCGCTCTCTAGTTCGGTCGAGAGAAAAATCCTGACCGTTCGGTCGCTCTCTAGTTCGGTCGAGAGAACCGTAAATGCCATATTGGTCGGTCTCACTGACCGCGACCGCGGCCGAAACCGAATTTCTATCGGTCTCGACTCCCTGCAAAATACTTCTCTAACTTGAAAAAATAAAATAAATAATTACATTTGGAATATTTAAATCACAAACTCACAATTTTTTGTAGTTTTTAATTTAATTGATTTAGTTCATTCGGAAATATATGTTCCTATCCTATTTAACAGTAGTTGAAACTAGTGTCTCTAGTTGAAACTAGAGCACTAAAGAGGTGAGTATGCGCATCCGCCAAATTGGGTCCTCTGGAGAGAGAAAATTATTGAGTGTCCGCCTTTTTGAATATGCTCAGATTCACTTTATAAACAAAAATATGCGTTGCTGATATTGATACATTATAGCACGACACATTATTAGAGTATTTTATTACATTTAAGCTTATATTTGGTTTATAAAGCAAATTTGACAATATTGAAAAAGGCGGGTTCTCAATAATCATCTCTATCCAGAGGACCCAATATGGCGGATGCGCATACTCACCTCTTTAGTGCTCTACTAAAGCGTTAGCTGGATACATGTTAGTGATGGCGATCCTAGACAAAGATCGGATCGATCCTAAAAATCGATCTTTTATAAAAGACCAGTTATAAGATCGATTAATCGTGGAAAAAAAGATCGATCTTCAATGATCGATCCAAAAAAGGATACTTAAATTAACTTTATTCTCGCCCTTATTGGTCACATTTATATAGTACTAATATAGTACTTTTAATAATTATTTTTCATACCCAAGTAGTCTCTTTTTATAATGTCCATCGAAAAAATATTATCCTTAGATTCTTCAGATATTTATTCAGCTATACATAATTATAAAAATATAAAATATCAAATATTGAACATTAAGATGTAACTGACTAATTGGACAATTGGGCAATAAGGTAATCAAAATAAGAAGGACTAGGAAATAAGTATAGAGTCATAATATATACACATAATACATGTGTATATACGTGTATTATATGATGCGTATTTTACGTAACCATCACTGTCTGGCACTTACTATGTGTAAAATGAATTTTTTTTTAACCGATCCTAAAGAAAAAAGGATCGATCCTTGATAGATCGGAATTAAAAAAGATCGGTGAAAGATCGATCTTATTTCCCCTAAAAAGATCGATTTTAGATCGATCCAACAAAAGATCGCCATCACTAATACATGTGCCACAGTAAGGGCGGTATTCATAAACGGGTCTTAAGATTAAGCAAAAGCTTAAGCATTCGGCATCCTTTACTATGCTACTAGGTTAGTAGAGGATGCCGCATGCTTAAGCATTTGCTTAATCTTAAGACACGTTTATGAATACCTCCCTAAAAGCGTGATACAGTCAATGTATGTATTTTTGGACGATTGTAGGTTAGGTTATATGCATTTTAGGCATACATTGACTAGAAACTGCTGGAAACTGTGTACATTTACTAAATTCACGCTTTTACTGTAACACATACATCACCGCTGCCGAATACCCAGACAGCACACAGACATCTTAAAGACATCTTAAAGACGTGTTGTGCCCAGGCAACGCCCAAGCACACGTGTCACCGCTATACATTATACATATTATATTACGTTCGTTACGAAACGTTCGAGACGTTTCCAAGCTAAGACAGCCGCTAGCGACCGAATCTACAAAATCAGCAAAATGCGAACGCATCGCCTCGACCGGGCATGGTAACGCGTACCACGCCCAGCAGGGATATAAAAACCAATTCGACACCGCTAAACGAGGATTCTAGACCCGACTCTCGACCTGTTAACACGGCTATAACTCTTGTACACCTCAGTCTAGTTTAGTTAAAGTTTGAATAAAGACTTAGTCTCTGAATTTAAACCCAGTAGATCCTAATCTTTTGTTCACTCCCGAACCTACGATATCGCCAAATCCCGTACCAGCCTTGCGAGCCATCACGCAGGGCACAACAAATTGGTGACAGCGGTGGGATTGGATTGTTCATCGTAAAAATTTTACCGAGCCTTGTTTAAACCGATTGATCGACATTGTCCAAGATTAATCTCTCTCGACAAGATTATTGGATCATCGCAATCTCATAGGCTGGAACAGGCTATCGTCGCTACCGAGGTAGCACAGAGGACCGAGGAACGGCCTTTGATAAAACGTTCGACGCAGTCCGAACGAAGACGAGCCTGGAGACGAGTAAACTAGGCCTGCGAGTGAACGGGTGAAACAACCATTTACCTAACACCAAATCCATCTACGAGGACGTCACTGATCCGAGGACCAGGACGCGCGAGAGGACTTGGGGACTGAGAAACGAGTGGAAGCCGCACCTGAAGGACGGACGGAGAGCCGTACGAGGGAAGCAGCCGTCAGAGCACGCAGTGAACAGCTGTACGGATCAACCTTGCTGGATCCAGTTCATCTAATCACCGCCGTTGGTACACGGACGAGAGAACGCCTAACCGAGCTGACGACATGTGGTTGCGAGCAGCCTTGTGAGTAAATAAAAGCTCATATCGAGTCCGAAATAAAAGAACGCGAACCTACATATTGTAAACCAGAGTCCTATAGAAATTTAGAAACGGTACATGCATATCTATAGAAGACGAACGCGCGAATCAATTTAAACTCCCGGGCCAAAGAAGCTTGTCGCGATCATTCGAGTCGTTTTTCGATAAAAAACTAACCTTTGTACGAGAGGAACTAGATCTTCTACCTTCTATAGACCATCCAAGACCGTCGCGCCGAACACTTCGACCGTCGCCGTTGCTATTAAGCATTAGAAAAGACCACGATTCCAGCGCCGAATCGTCCCCGGAAAACTTTGTAACACCAAATAGAGAATATCCAATTGTGTTAGCGGACTTTAGTTTATTGGACAGGAAAGAAACGGAGGAACTAGAAATGTCGCTAAATAGGGAAACTAGCCTCCCAGTACCGCCACCGGATGTGAAAAGATTATCAACCGCGCTGTCATTAGTCGATAAATTCGTAGGAAAATCGTCAGACGAACTTGCAGAATTTTTGAAGTCTTATACAAGCGCCTCGGAGTTTGTCCCCGCGAATGAATTACCACGATTCTTGAAAACAGTGATAGGAACAAAAATTAAAGGCAAAGCAGCCAAAGTATTAGAATACAAAGATGTAGATACTTTCGATAAATTAAAGGACATCTTAACTTCCTTATTTGTAGACAAAAGATCAATAGGAGCGGTTGGAGCAGAGTTTCATGCCTGTCACCAACGAGAAGGCGAAAACGTAAAATTATTCGCGTGTAGAGTAGAAGAATTAGCTGGGGAATTATCTGAACTATCAGTAAAACCGGGGAACAGCGACGAAGTAAATAACGCGTTAACAGAATCTGTGCAAGAACGCGCCCTAGATGTTTTCACCCTCGGGTTGAATGTAAAACTAAGAACGATCATAAGGTCTCGAAACTATGCAACGTTAAATGCAGCTATAGCCGCCGCTATAGAGGAGGAGCAAGCGATGGGTCTAAACACCTCGCGAAATTACAGGAAGTTCGGTAATCAGCCCATAGGAAGGGAAGGAACAAACGTACCGCGCTGCGATCGTTGTAATAAATTAGGACATTTAGCAAGGAATTGCTATACGCGGTTAAGCATGCCGCGAGAAAACTATCCGACGCAACAAACGACTGTAAAAAGAGAAGTACAGCGCGTCACCATGGTCTGCCACTATTGTAAAAAACCGGGACATCAAATCAGAGAATGCAGGGCTAGGGAAAGAGCAAACGGACGAGAATATAGACCGCGTTATACGAACACAAACTACAGACGTGAAGATACCAGACAGAATTGTAACAGAAATCCGGGTCGAGAACAATCTAACGAAAATCAAGATTCCCCTACCGCGAGCCGCGGAACAACCGACGATAGACAAACGAACACAGGACCTAGAGTAGAATCATATCGAGCGAACGTGGTAATGACATCACAGTTCGAAAACACAATCGAAATTAGAGCGCCGGAATTAATAAAGGAAAAGGCAAATATGTTAGTCGACACCAGCGCCGACATTACGTTAATAAAGATAGGAAAGGTGCTGGACGATGTCCGCGCCGAGGACGAAGTAGTCCTTGCGAGGCATAGCCCCTATGGAAATTAAAACGCTGTGTCTAGTAAATTTAAACATAAAAGTCGGAAATAAAACGGTAACGCACCCTTGCCGGTTAGTCAGAGACGACTTTCCTTTAGAAGCAGACGGAATCCTGGGACAGGATTTTATGGCTAAACACGACGTCTGCATCCGAGCGAACCTAGGAATAGAGTTGTACGGAATACAATTCCCCTATTCAGGAGGAGGAAACGTAACTTTAAAACCGCGTTCCGAGACCATTCTTCTAGCTAGGACGACAGATAAAGGCGAAGGTATAGTAGAAGGACAATCTATTAAGCCAGGAGTGATCATAGGAAATACACTAACAGCAGGCCGAAACGGGAGATGCGTAATAAGCGTATTAAACACTACTACGGACGAAGTCCTTATCAACACACCAACCGTGACGTTACAACCGCTGACGAGCGATGACATTGACCCGACAGACGCGACTTGTGACAAGGAGAGCGACACACCGACGTACGTGGTACACGCCGTACACGGGAGAAATAGAATGCAAATCTTGCGTGAAAATCTTAGAACGGAACACTTAAATAAGGAAGAGGAGGCCAGCCTACGCGGGCTGTGCGAGAAGTATAATGAAATATTCGCTTTAGAAGGAGACAAGTTAGGGTACACCACGAAGGCTGAACACTCGATTACCCTAATCCCAGGTACTAAACCTATATACGTAAAGCCGTACAGATTGCCACAAGCGCATAAGGAAGAAGTAAATAGACAAGTTCAGGAAATGGTAAGAGAAGGAATAATTAGACCAAGCGCCAGTCAATGGAACTCCCCATTGCTAGTAGTTCCGAAAAAACCAGACGCTTCAGGAAAACGCAGACTCAGGGTGGTGGCAGATCTTCGGCAAGTGAACGACGCGACGATAGGCGACTCGTACCCTTTACCAAATATAACAGATATTTTAGACCAATTAGGCGGAGCAAAATATTTCTCAACCTTAGATTTTGCGTCAGGATTCCATCAAATAGCTATGAAAGAGGAAGATCGAGAGAAAACGGCATTTTCGACACCTTACGGCCATTTCGAGTATAATAGAATGCCGTTTGGGCTTAAAAACGCTCCCGCGACATTCCAAAGATTAATGAACACCATACTATCGGGCCTGCAGGGAATAAAATGTTTCGTGTATTTAGATGATATAGTCGTCTACGGACGCTCGTTGAAAGAACACCAAGATCGTCTAGAACAGGTATTTGAACGTATACGCGAGAGTGGCCTAAAACTTCAACCTAACAAATGTGAATTTCTACGAAAAGAAACCGCGTACTTAGGTCACGCGATAACCGAAAACGGCATCAAGCCGGACCCTTCGAAACTCGACGCTGTACGAAACTTTCCGATACCTAAAAGAGTCAAAGACGTACAATCTTTCTTAGACTTAGCTGGATATTATAGGAGTTTCATAGAACATTTTTCACAAATCGCGAAACCCTTAACGCAACTATTAAAGAAAGACCAAGCATTCAGATGGACCGCACAGGAGCAAGAAGCCTTCGAGATACTGAAGGAAAAATTAACAACGGCACCGATATTACAATACCCTGATTTCTCAAAACCATTCGTTCTGACAACAGACGCTTCCGGAAAGGCGATAGGAGCGGTATTATCGCAGGGAAAGATAGGACAAGATTTGCCGATAGCATACGCAAGTAGAGTGTTAAACAAAGCGGAAGAGAACTATAGTACCATTGAAAAGGAATTGTTGGCCATCGTATGGGCGACACAACATTTCAGACCATATGTATACGGCACTAAATTTAAAATCGTGACAGATCATAAACCACTAACTTGGCTTTTTAACGTAAAAGACCCCGGCTCTAGATTAATGAGGTGGAAATTGAAATTAGCAGAGTACGATTATACCATAGAATATAAAACGGGAAAGACAAATAAAAACGCGGACGCCCTCAGTAGAATGTTCGCGATTACGCGAGGAACAAAGCGCAAGCTCAGCACAGAAACACTAACCGTCGCCAGTGAACGCACTAGCGAAGAAGACGAGTGCCGATCAGAAGAAGAAACGAGCGATACGACATATACGGAGGACGATAAAAACCGAATACTACGCGAATCCCACAACACTCCCTTAGGTGGACATTTAGGGGTAAAACGGACCTTGGAACGTATAAAATTAAATCATTCGTGGTCAGGTATGCGGCAAGACATAGAAAAGTATATCTCCAGATGCGAAAAATGTCAGAAAAATAAACTAACGAGAATAACCAAAGCTCCCATGGTAATTACAGACACTCCCATGGAACCATTCGAGAAATGCGCACTAGACATAGTAGGACCTTTACCCGAGACAAACAGACGAAGCAAATACATACTAACCTTTCAAGATCTATTAACCAAATACAGTAAAGCCATACCCCTCGAGAATCAAGAAGCAAACACTGTAGCAAAGGAATTCGTCACTAGGATAATTTGCGAATACGGTATACCACAACGAGTGCTGACCGATCAAGGAACCAATTTCCTAAGCCAGATATTCAAAAATGTCTGCAAATTGCTCAAGATTGAAAAAATCCAAACCACGGCCTACCACCCACAATCAAACGGAGCTCTAGAAAGAAGCCATCGTACACTGGCAGAATACTTAAAAAAATTTATCGCGGAAGACCAGACTGATTGGGATGAATGGCTACCATACCCGATGAAACGAAATAAGAAGCGACGAGACAATCGAGCCCCTACGAAGACGAACTGTCTTACGTTAGCAAAATTTTATCTCGCGCACGCATAGCACTCGCACGACGAAAAGACTTCACGACTAAGAAAACGAAGCGCCGACTACACCTCGACATTATATTTTACAGGATTACCGTCCTACAAACGATGATACTACTAGTAGGAGGGACAACCCCTGACACAGACTTCGCCATAAAAGAATTTCAAGACCACCCAGGCATTTATTTCGAAAACATAGGCGAACTACAGGTTTACCGAGATAGTTGGAAATTAATACTACACGTAGACATATCTTACATTTACCGACGCGGATCAAATCTCCAGGCAGCGCTATATGACATACTTGCTCAATGTAAAACACCTTCTACCAATAACTTACAAAAATTCTGTAAAATGTTCGGCACGAAAATTCAAGGCAAAGTAGACCGTGTATCCCAACTGCTTACTTACGTCCAACAAACCATAAGTTCCGCACCAAAACAGCGTCGCGGACTAATAGACGGATTAGGCTACATAGGCAAATCACTATTCGGGCTAATGGATTCAGAAGATAGAAAGAAAATCAATAACCAAATAGACCTCCTAAAAAGGCAGGACAGTAGATTAAAAAATACAATCAAGGGACAAATGCAAATTGTAAGAGCTAACGCCGAGCTCCTCAATGAAACTATACAAAACGTACAGGAAAACGAAAAAACACTTTTAAACGCGACATGGCAACTTCAATACCTACTCCAACAGACGACTGACATTACTAAATTTCGAGAGACAATGGATGAACACCTCATACTAATAAATAGCGTCGCGGAAACACTTCTGCGCGACACTCAAGACTTATTAGAATTCATTACGGATATAAAGAAAGGAGTCTTAAACCCACGACTGATACCACCAGTACAAATCATAACTTACCTCACTTCCGCACTAGCACACATACCGCAAGGACTAAACTTCCCCATCGGAATAAAGTTAGAAAACATGCACGTCTTGTACGAAATCCTTACACTTTCTGCATTTTCGGATACCAAATCAATTACTGTGAGACTAGATATTCCGTTGCTAAACGCGAAAAAATTCAAATTAAGCAAGGTACACCCAGTACCCACAAAGATAAATGAATCATTCTACGCATACATAGAACCCCTCGACTCCTACGTGGTACTTGACACCTCGGTGCAAGATTACATACAGATAAGCAAACAGGACCTATCGAAATGTAAGACTATAAACGATCTATACCTCTGTACCTCTAACCACCCGATATTCAAAGCAATACCATACGGACCATGCGAAGTACAGTTGTACACCAAATTAACAAAAAAATCGAACAATTGTAAAATACGAATTATGACACTGAACCACACAATCCTGATAGAATTACAACAACTAGGCGCATGGATTTATATTGCACCAAACCCGATACAATTAGCAGCAACTTGCGACGATAAGGGCACAAACATGTATAGTATTAAGGACTCTGGTATAATAACGATAAGGTTAACCTACCCAACATACTTCCTTATATGGACTTCCGGTTTGCAACGTGACCGAACACGATATAGTCGCGGAGCTCTCCACATTATTTTAAATAATCACTGATATATTAGTGTTGCACAGTATGTTTTGAGCAAGTGCAGTACGGACAATTCTTTAGTGATTGTGGTACCTCATAGTTCGGCATTATAGCGCGTCGGGGAGGTCCCCGAGCGTTAAAACTGAATCAGATAATGACGCAGCCAACACATGGCGCGAAGCGTCGCTTTTCGCTTGACGGAGAAGGAAAAGAGAATGTCTCGCCGGAAGCCCTCACGAGACCCAGGCACCCCAAGACGCCCAAACTGCACTCGCTGCAGCTGGACAAGTTATATAAACAGCTGCGCAAAGATAGTAATTGCGGCACCTCATCACAGGTTAGGCCTAACCTCAACGTGGCCCGCAAGCACAAACCGTTATCACCCGCTACACTCTCCCAACAGAGGGCGGGCACATCTCAATCTAGCACTTTGCTAAAAGATGGATGGGAAAAGCCCAAGAAAACTGTCAAACAAACTGAAAAAGCCGCAGAGACAACAACGACGGACCTTGATAACAACAAATTCAAGGTGCTTTCAGGCGAATTGTCAATGGACATTGAGGGCAATGAACAAATAGGCGCGCCATCTAATAGCGCGAGCAGGAAAGTTCAAAAACAACCTTCAATATATACCGTCAATACTAATATTAACGCACTGATTAAAGATATATTAAACTTGAATGTTCCCAAGTCAATGTTCCGTGTAAAAGAAGTAGATGCGAACAACAATATAATACACGTAGACGGAGTCAGCAACTATTCGACAATTGTGGATAACCTTCAAACCAATAAAACACAGTATTTTACGTATACGCCCTGTCACGTTCCGCGACGTGGAGTCTACTATTATCTAACCCTTTAAATCGAATATATTTACTATTTCGTACTTTGGTGTATTGTAATCACCTAGTATACAAGTGTTGCCGATAAGGCATTGTAAACCGTAATCTACAAGAAGAAATCAAGTCAAGAATCAACGGACGGCAACAGTGAGCAGGAGGACCAGCATGAAGGAGGTAGCCGCACACCTACTAGCTGTACACCAGCTAGCCAATCGAGCGCACACAAAGGGGACCAGTGGACGCCAGCTGATGGGTCAGAGGCCCCTTCCGCCAGCGGAGTCGACACCTTCACAAAGCTTCGCTCCTGATCATCGCCACAAATTTGCCCTCCCTATTATATCCCGTAAATCGAGCTCCAATACGGAACCGATGTATTTTAACTTCAATCCCTAGTATGTGGTCTGTACGAAACCAATCGTACAGAGCACATCGAAAACCCAGTAGCGTAAACTTCTAAAAATGAATTAAAATAAGAATTTAACTATCGACGCTACTGAGGGTTTCGTATAACTGCAGAAATACGTCTTAAGGGGGTAGACACGGGTAATGCAGCGCGCTGTAATACCCACATAATGTGCCCGAAACATGGGTTTGGGGGGATACGTTTTTCGTCCTTATATGAGCAGATTTTGGGCTGGGTGAGGTCTCAATCGAAAGAGGAAGGTTCGATGCAGCCCGCTCTGGTCATGGTTCGACAAGATTGTGTTGATATCTAATAATATGAGTGTTCAAAGTAGAGCAAAAGTCGACAAAATACACCCGCAGGAATCCAAGTATTTTTAGGTCACTAAAAGAGTTTTGTGGCTCAAACGATGACCAGAGCGGGCTGTCTCGAACCTTCCTCTTTCGAATGAGACCTCACCCAGCCTAAAATCTGTTCATATAAGGACGAAAAACGTATCCCCGTGATTGCATTCCCAAATACGAGTTCCGCCATATTGGCGATAATACAGAGCAAGTCACGTGACAAATTTAGTTGAGCTAGTGGACACGAGATGGCGCCTACTCGGGAGGACTGCCAACGTGGAATCATAGCAAAACTGAAGCGTTAGCTGGATACACAAGCCACAGTAAAAGCGTGATGCAGTCAATGCATGCATTTTCGGACGACTTTAGGTTAGGTTATATGCATTTTAGGTATTCATTGACTAGGAACTGCTGGGAATTGTCTACATTTACTAAATTCACGCTTTTACTGTAACACATACATCACCGCTGCCGAATATATGTTATAATTATATGGCCACATTATTTCAAATAAAAAAAGAGATTGGAATTTTTTAATAACACTGGAAGTAATGATTTACTGATATCATATTTTCAGAAAATATAATTATTGCATTTATTATTATTCTTCCGACTATTGTATATAACATATAACAAGGAAAAGTCTCCAAACCGGTCAACAGTTGACTCCTTGATTTTTTTCGTAATTCTTTACGCTCCTATGCAGAGATGGGCATTATTTAATTAAAAGAATATACTTCCGAATGGTCCCAGTGGTCGATCGACACGAGGTTTGGGGGAGAGTGTGTGTACTCTAAATCTAAAATTCTATTTAGCTTCGGGTATTTATTAGTTTCCTTTGTTTATTCGAAGGCCTTTCGTCTTTGGCTTCGAATAATTTTTCATCTTTCATTATATCTTTATCCTAAGGTCGTATTCAAATATATTGGCCGGTCGATTCGTTTTCGCGAACAGCGATCGAGGAGAAATCAGCTATCACCATCTGACGATCGTGGATTTGTCAGTTGGAGTTCCCTAGCCACCGAAGGGTATGGTGGGGTAACGGGAATGCTGCTCTGAACGTAGACGTGTGGCTGTTATTTATTCTTATTGTCAGCGTAGTACATATGTAGTTGTGTGCGTCACGAAGTAATGCGTAGACCAATACGAGATGAAGCTATCGAAAAAGAATCAATGTTCTGACCAATAAAGCTCCTGAATTTTTTCAGAGCTAAGGCCTAAGGCACACCTATTCTGATGCGTGTATTTCTACGCTTCAGCTCGGTTTGGCCTATACATGACAGAAGCTTGGCGCTATCCCCACCACTTCTGGCTCACTCGTGTTCTGCGATGACGAGAGAATACGCGTTACGAATAGGAGTGTGCGGATCGTCCCGCGGCTCGGATTCTCGGCCCTCGGGACGGGTCGGAAAATTTCGGGCGGGACCGGGCGGGGTCCCGATACTTTCGTATTGCTCGAGATCCCGACGGTTTCGGGATCCCGAGACTCGATTCGGGCTACAAGCATGACCGCCATGAGCGGGCAATTTGATTTCAGGTCGGTTCGGCAAAACTCGGACACGATCGGCTCGAAAGCCAGCTATTACGAGCGGACCGAGACGGAAAGAATTATGTATATCATTTATATCGATACCAGAGTGATAAGTTTTTACCTTTCTGTCTCCTGTTGAATCATAATTTGTATCTTATTATTTATTTACATATATATGTATATTCATTGCTACCAAATAGTCTGTGAATACTGAATACGTCCATATACGTACTTAAATAAATACCATGTTCAGAACTTGGGAAGAAGACTATTTTTATATCGACAATATTTTAAAATCTGAATAAAATATACTTCATACTTTACACTTTATGTAAAGGGAATATATAGGGTATTATCTTTTTCCGGATAGGTTCAGATTTAAAATAGAAAACGTACGAACTATAAGCATACAAAAAGGAATATTTCCTGGATGTTTCATAATAACAACAATATACAGGAGGCGAATATTTTATTATTTCAAATTAACGTGTAAGAAACATAATTTTTCTATGTTCTCAGGTAATAATTTTAATCTATTACTGGTAACGATATCGTCCGATCGCGTCCGAGTTTTGCCGAGCCGACCTGAAATCAAATTGTCCGCTCATGGCGGCTATGCTTGTAGCCCGAATCGAGTCTCGGGGTCCCTAAACTGTCGGGATCTCGAGCAATACGAAAGTATCGGGACCCCGCCCGATCCCGCCCGAAAGTTGCCGGCCCGTCCCGAGCCCGAAAAATCGGGTAACCGCACACCCCTAGTTACGAAACTCACCGGCCAATAAATCTGAATACGATCTTAGAAGTTCGAATAACCGACGAGAACCTTTGTGTCCCGAGCCGCGCGAGATCGTCGTGCTCGGCGATGTGTCATCGATTATAAAGAAACAGAATTTGTTTATTTTTCATCGTATCAATATGAAAGTGACACCATTGGATTCTTGGCATTCTCCCGGTTATATTGGCAGAAAATAATTTAAATCGGACTATTTTCAACAAAACGGGCTTTCACTTCTACAAACAAATTTTTCACGTAATTTCCTTAATTTTGGTCCGAATTATATCATTTTTGGGGCCAAATTGATCGAGAAAACATGAGGAATCGACTGACGTCACTTTCGCAAAGATCTGATTAGAAATGCAGAACTGCAGATTTGTCACTGCTTAGCGCGCAACATTGTATGGCCCCGCTGGTTTCGAGCGCCGAAGCCCACGAAACTCAGCGAGTCGCATGATTGCCAGCGAGAAGGCCAAGAGGGGACTTTCCATGGCGAAGGAAAATCAGCCTTCTACAGAACTCAAATCGAGAAAGACTTTGCTAACAAACTTTATATTCACGTCAAATAAATACTTGTAAAATTTAGACGACGAACTATTGTTGAATATCGCCAGTTCTTACATATGCCCCACTGGGTTCGGAATTCCTGATCCCAGAGTTTCATGCATTTACCTATTGAAATGTTGCTTCAAGTCATCGGGCAATTGCATTGTTTCTTCTCGTACATATGTATATCTGTTCGCGAGTAGGTGTCATGAATGACGCGACTTTTATTTCCCAAATAAATTCACCCCTATCAGGGCCCTCGCTCGAACCGCTTGACAAGGAGACCGCACGATGTGAACCGAGTGCGAGTGAAATAGCGCACCAGCGGTACACCCTCGGTCGACGGCGACTTGAGTCATCCAGTACTGAATACGAAATGTTGAAAATTTCTCATTACACCTTGATGAGAGTGTTAACATTCATGGATTGTTGGTGAGTCAAGACACGAAGCAATTCAGTCTATTTTTTCTTATGAATACATGATTAGAACACACTCTACGTTGAATAAAAATTGATCGAATTGCTCCATGTTTGATATAATTTTCATCGGGAAATCCTAAAAAATTCATCGGTAATACTTTCATCAATACTTATCAAAAACACGAACATTTTATTTTTCTGTACTGGGTATTTTATCTAGCTCGTCGGTTTTATTGTTCTCGGCTGTCAACGGGCGGTCTACTAGGACCCGAAGGTCCACGCTCGCAACGAGAAAGCAAAACAGTGGGGTGGGTAGGTCTTTCCCGATAAACTGAGCCCAAAGGCTTCTCAACAATTGAAACATTGGAAGACTGTACATATTCTTTCTGATGCTTTCGGCGATATGCGCAACCATTTGTATGCCCGGTTTCATGTCTAACAAGTCAGGCGATTTTATTTGTGAGAGCCATATATAAAGACAGTCCTGTAACGTTCACTACATCTTCAATTATAAAACTGCAAATATGTTATTTTACACATGTGTCTCGCTGAGTTTCGTCGGCTTCGACGCTTGAAACCAGCGGGGCCATACAATGTTGCGCACTAAGCACTGATGAATCTGAAGTTTTGCAATTTCTAATCAGATCTTTGCGATCGTGGCGTCAATCGATTCCTTATACTTTCTCAATCAAATTGGCCCCAAAAATGATACAACTCAAACCATAATTAAGGAAATTACGTGAAAAATTTGTTTGCAGAATTGAAAGCCCGTTTCGTTAAAAATAGTCCGATTTAAATAATTTTTCATAAAAAAAATGCGTAGGCTGGATGCGCGTGATTATTACATGGCCCCCTCCATAGACATATATAGACGGATCAGAAGATGGGACTATCGGCGTGGGGAAGGAAGGCTTGGAGGGGTAAAGGCATAGGTTCAGATACAGGCGCGTCGGTTAGCTTCGGATGCATTCGGCATGCATAACCACAGCGTTATCCGATTTACTCGTATCGCTCCCCTTACCGCGAACCTTGCCACCCCCCTCAGCTTACGCTCCACCGTCTATATATGTCTATGGTCCCCTCCTCGAAGTGACAGAAAATATAACCTATGTATACGCTATATGACAATAAATGTTGAGCGGCTATTTCGTTCTTTTGCGCTACATTTGTGAACATTTTATCATCCTTCCGAAACATTATTATTACGTCGCAACAGTATCTTTAGGAAATCGGGTCTAGCATATAGGATATACTTTCTGTCACTTCGAGGACAGAAAATCCGGTCCTCCAAGTGACAGAGAATATAACCTATATGCTATACCCGATTTCCTAAAGATACTGTTGCGGCGTAATAATAATGTTTCGGAAGGATGATGAAAAGTTCACAAATGTAGCGTAATACAACGAAATAGCCGCTAAATATTTATTGTGTTATAGCATATACATAGGTTATATTTTCTGTCACTTCGAGGAGGGACCACATAATAATCAAGCTTGGATTCAACATGAAACACAATTTTATATATGTTTGTTCATAACTGCTTTCTGCATAGGATGTGTATTTCATGTTCTGTTTCAGTGTTTTGCTAATTAAAAAATGTCTATCCTAACAAACTTCATTTTCTGGGGACATGCCCTCATCTATTTTTCCTTTTCACTTATAATTCCTTACTGCCAACGTAGAATATTGTAGCATAAGCACATTTCAAGTAATTAAAATGTACAATGAATTTTCTACGTTTGCAGTACCAGCCGACTTTCCGTTTAAATTTTTATAAGTACAACGCAACAGCTGAGAATTTATTTCCTTATTCAGAATAGAATACGGAAATAGCAAACAGCTCCCTCTCGCGTTTACCGGGCAATCGTCGATCTATCGGTATTACCATTTCTGTGCAGAAAAAACCTGCTGTAATGCCGACCTGCCGAATCGGCCAGACCACGTGACTAGTCTACCCCCTTAAACATTTGCTTAAGAATATGTAACGACTGAGAATACCGGCCGTAGAGTCTTGACCAATCAGGAGTTTTGGCACTATGGCGCAGCCAATCCGAGCGTAGCCCATTATACCACATTTAGTGATCCTCTACCGTGGTACATCTACCTACCTACATACCCTTTGTTCAAAGTGGTATCCGTTCTGTTTGAAGACGTACGTTCGAAGAATATTCCAAGTAATTTCAAATATCAATATCCAGACAAATCATCTCGACGTATCCAGAAGGCAAAGGTAATTATGAAATTGAATAATTTCCAATTATCTACGTCGCGGAAATCGACATTCACATCATCTGCAAGACAGAAAAGTATGGTTATGCGCGAAGTGCGAATGTTTAGCGTCTTGTTTAAGTAGGTAATAATTTAACACATGTTTTCTTATAAATGTTAATGTTCGCAGGAGCATGCATGATCGCCTAGGATGTGTACTGTGTGGAGATGGAGCTGAAGTTAGTATCGCATGTATCATGTTTATTCATAGGTTACGTTTAATTTTATACTAATATTGTATTTGTTTTTAGCGCTAACACAACAGGGAATATGATGATTCTACACAAAAAAGAAGTCTACTACTAGGTACCACTGGTTACGGGACATACTGTATATTGATTTGTTAATGTAAATATTGAAAGTTCCTCTTTGTATTTATATGCGCTACTTATATTATTTTGTAACAATTGTAATCACATTGTAATCACATATAATTAAAGAATAAATACTTTTTTAAATAAATAGAATTCATTATTTAATAAATGCAGAATCTGCTTGCTAATTATGCGGGAGTAGGTATACACCTACAGCAAAACGGTACATTTGTGTTGGTGTGTAGGTCCATGTGACGTCACGCGTAGGGAATTGGTTAGCAATTGTGGCCTTCATATGGCGCTGTTGGATGTGTCAGGCGGGCAGCAGGACCTGCCGCGAATCTGCCGTCGATCTGCCGGCAGACTCTGCTTGGCAGGGTTTGCCGGCAGAACCGTAGTCGAATGCGGACGTAGGCTGCGCCGCAGGCTGAGCGCAGGATCTGCTGGCAGACTGCCGGCAGATTGCTATCAGGGATGAGAAAGACCATGATTCTAGTGTTCATTAATCAAATATCTACAAGGTAGCATACGGATTTGAGAAAAAAAATTTATTGTACAAATGAGAGTAAGGTAAATATCACTATTCATTTTTTACCCAACAAGGCAAACTTAAAACATTTATTATATATGAATGGGTTAGGGTAAATCCGGGACACGCGGTCGACCTAATTTGAAATGGCTACCCTGATAACCACGTTTGCCGGCAGATCCGGCGCCGTCTATGTCCGCATTCAACTACGGACCCTGACAAGGCAGGATCTGCTGCGGATCTGCCGTTCATCTGCCGGCAGATCCGCAGCAGATCCTGCTGCCCGTCTGACTCATCCAATAGCGCCATCTGAAGGCAGGATCTGCTGCGGATCTGCCGTCCATCTGCCGGCAGACCCTGCCTTGTCAGACCCTGCTGTCCATCTGCTGACAGACTGCAGGCAGGTTGGTTATCAGGGTATTAAACTAATCCTGATAATATTTATTTTATCTGAATAAACCTAATATGTTCAGAATTTTATGCTGATTCAGAAAAACTGATCGATATTTGCTTTAAAACAATATTTGCTGAAAAACGGGTTGAAAACTGAAGTCATAGCATCTGACCACCTCTCCCGAGGTGCCGGGAGAAATGGTCTTCTTTGTTAGGACAGGTGATTCAAATCCTGTAACTCAATTTTAACCCACTTCCAACTATCCAATACACTTGAAACTTTGCAGGCGTACGTAGTTTGGATGACAGCACAAAATTATGGGGAAAAAACCCTCGAGGCGTTTAAAAAATTACCCAACCATCAATAAATATAACCTATAACCACAAATCCAAATCACTTGAAATGAGCTGCTCGCGATCTTCTCCAAAACGATAAAAAGTCGGTACGTTCAGGTCGCCAGTCGAGAAAAGATCACACACGTACAAATAGTAAAACAAAAACACTAAAAAGTAATAAATAAAAAATATATAAAAAAAATTTTTAAGTTAAACGAATTTATTTAAAATGCACTAAAAACTAAAAAATAATTATTTTCTTGTATTACAATTTCGATGGTGTTTTTGCACGTTACACAAAATTGTTTAACGTAAAAAGTTATTTTTACACATTTTTTTATTGAAAGAACACATCAAACAAAAAGTGAACTACTTACTGGCGATTAGCAAAGCAAACGAATACAAAAGTGAACAAATAAAATAAATGAACAAAAACTTTATTTTAATAATTGTACAAAAAATAGACAAACACTTATTTTTTCCCTTTATTGTGGGCATTAAATTTTTCTATTCGACCGCAACTCTTATATCTATCACCATACATTGTATATGTTTCGTGCATCCAATTATTGCAGATAATGCATCTTAACCAGTCAACCTTTTTAGTTGTTTTGAAATTGTTGGAACCGGGATTCAACAAAGCGGTCTGATTCGTGTTTCGCCAAATGCCATGTGAGCCGGAGGACCGGATTGGCTGAGCGCTGACCGGCGGAACGAGTGGGCTCGTTCCGCACTCGCTAACGTGGTGGTACCTTTCTTGGGTTAGAAGGTTCTGGAACGTTCGAGCCGATGGACACGTTCAGAGCAGGGAGTCGAGACCGAAGCAGAAACCGAATTTCAGACCGGTCGCGACCGGTCTAGCGACCAGTAACCGAGGCGAAAAGGGACCGCTGTTGTGACCGTAACAGTGAGACGTTGTGGAGGGAAACCGAACTCCAGACCGATTGCCTCTCGACCGGGAATCTCAGACCGTACTTTTAACGAGACCAATCGAGACCAAACCGAAGGCATGACCAGTCCGCCGACTGGTCGGTTTACCGGTCGCAACCGGTCGAGTTAATTTATGGAGAGATTTCTGTTCCTCTCCATAAATTACGAGTCGGAGCGGTTCGGATCGGTTCAACCTAGCTGAATAAGCCGGGAAGGTATGGATGCTATTCCTGCCGCTCACACTGTTTGTCACACTCGTGACGGGTTTGTTGATAGCAGACTTTTGCAGTTTTGTTACTGTAACACTGTCCATTCCAAACTATGTCGATCTGCCGAGATATTATTGTATTTCAAACACTAGTTATGTATTATTTTAATAGAAGTAGTTAATATAAATAAATTATTGTTAATATACAAATAACAAGAAAATGGTTGAAAATATAATTCTTCATGTGATTATTTTAAAAGTATGTCCAAGTGTGGAAAAAACAGAAGATAAGAATGTAATAAAATGTAAATATATTTAACAATAGCATAAATAACAAATTTCACAGCAAAATTTATTATAATGTTTCAATTTTTATCTCTCACAATAACATGTGAAAATATTATTTAACATCTTATGAATCAGTTGTATAAGCGTTACTTCTTCAATTTTTAATACGATATACATGTATAAGAAAAGAGAGTGGTACATCGGAAAATACTCCTGTGCTGCGAGTAGTACATCTAACGTAAGACAATGATGGCCCCATCATGATTGTACGTTGCCATTCTTTAGTACCTGTAAAAGAATCAAAATTAGTTTCTTATCAAAACAATTTGTGGGGAAAGTAAATTGAAGGATCGGATGCAATAAGAGGACTAGTGCTCGAAAATGCGAAAAATTGTTGTTCAAACGCTAAAAAAGATTGGAAAATTAAATGTTATTCAAATGAATTTTAAAAAATATAGTGTTGTAAAGTTCGTCACGACACACATTTTTTCTATTTACAGTTTATTTATCCAATGATTACTATTCGAGTTAAAAAGTATAAACCAATAATTTTTCATCGTCCAAAATCATTATTTCTTTAAAACATAAATTGCGATAACTTGAATAAATATTAACGGATCGTTATGAGATTTAAAACATAACTTCAGAAAACTCTAGCGAAGCCGTAAAATGTATGCACAAAACCCTTATGTTAAAAAATGTAATAATATTTTATTAAAAAGTAATACTGGACATAACTCATGTTTTTCAACGTTCGCCGTTAAAAAGTATCGAGGGAATTTTGAGGTATATATAACATGCTGCGACAAAGTTTTTCCTTAATATACAAGGAAGATTTTCACCAATTTTCACACTGATTAATAAATAATTGTAGAAGATATGACAATATATATAAATCTGGCACGCCACCGACAGTCAACAGCCGCGTATATAATGCACTACTTAGCAGTTTTAGCACACGCATCACAGGAGTATTTTCCGATGTACCACTCTCTTTTCTTATACATGTATATCGTATTAAAAATTGAAGAAGTAACGCTTATACAACTGATTCATAAGATGTTAAATAATATTTTCACATGTTATTGTGAGAGATAAAAATTGAAACATTATAATAAATTTTGCTGTGAAATTTGTTATTTATGCTATTGTTAAATATATTTACATTTTATTACATTCTTATCTTCTGTTTTTTCCACACTTGGACATACTTTTAAAATAATCACATGAAGAATTATATTTTCAACCATTTTCTTGTTATTTGTATATTAACAATAATTTATTTATATTAACTACTTCTATTAAAATAATACATAACTAGTGTTTGAAATACAATAATATCTCGGCAGATCGACATAGTTTGGAATGGACAGTGTTACAGTAACAAAACTGCAAAAGTCTGCTATCAACAAACCCGTCACGAGTGTGACAAACAGTGTGAGCGGCAGGAATAGCATCCATACCTTCCCGGCTTATTCAGCTAGGTTGAACCGATCCGAACCGCTCCGAACCGCTCCGACTCGTAATTTATGGAGAGGAACAGAAATCTCTCCATAAATTAACTCGACCGGTTGCGACCGGTCAGGACCGAAAGTCTGAGAGAAATTCTCTCTCGAGTTTTGATCGAGAGAAAACTCCTGACCGCTCGTCTCTCTCTAGTTCGGTCGAGAGAAAAATCCTGACCGTTCGGTCGCTCTCAAGTTCGGTCGAGAGAATCGTAAATGCCATATTGGTCGGTCTCATTGACCGCGACCGCGACCGAAACCGAATTTCTATCGGTCTCGACTCCCTGGTTCAGAGAAACATTTTGTTATATCAGTTTATTTTGTATCAATCACAAAGAGAACATTTTTAGTTTCACGTCGCGTGTAAAAACCAATCTACAATAAAAGTTATACGCTTAATATTTTTCACTTCAAACTGAGTGTGTACAATTAAAATTGTCCTTTGGAAAACCTCGACCTCTCAACAGAATAATTTTCAAAACATTCTAGGCAATAATCTTTTTCGTTTTGTAATGAGGATTCCCTCGAAGATCATCTACTGGATTTTCAACTTTTATTTGTATTTTCTGCTTCTTCCTCGTTGATTTTTTTGTGGCTTCAATTTTATTTTCACCCTCGATCGATTTTCTTTTAATTGCTTGTTTTTTCTTTTGTATAAATTCTTTATCAAGAATCCTAGCAGATTGCTTTCGTCGATTTTCCCCTTGTTGTTCCAATTTTGGTACTGGGCTGATTTTGTGCAGATGTCTTGAGGGGCTCGTATTATGAGATGTCTTTTCAGAACTTACAAAATTTTTGCTGCATGAAGGAATTTCAATGCTAGCTATAAGTGGTGGGCTTGCTGATACATTTACTGCTTCTGGTTGAGAAGAAGCTGTAACTGCAGATGACTGGGCAATCTGCGGGACAAGATTAGACAAATTTACTGTTCTGCTGGTATCTGTGGCATCAATAGTAAGTGAAGAGATATTTGATATGTTAAAGAAATGCTCTGGAATCACAGTTCCATTTAGAGGGAATATTCCTGTTTTGAAGCCATTGACAGCATTGTCCAATGTAGCACTTTTTGCCCATGCATTTCCGATGAGAGAGCCAGCATGTACTTTTTTAATTTGTTTTTGATGCGTATTCATCCACGCTTGTGTTTGTTTTTTTTATAAAATGTCTTAAAAGGCTTGAAAAAGGATCTATCCAGAGGCTGAAGAGCTTGTGTCCTATGACTAGGTAAGCACACTAAAATGATATCATTGGCAGCAGCAAAATCGAGCATTCCTATGCAACTTTGATGAGAAGAATGCCCATCCATTATAAGAAGTACTTTGCCAGGTGGTTTCCGTGGTGTGAAATGCTCTAGCAACCACTGGTAAAATATTTCTGACGAGATGTAGGATGACTTTCGATTCATGTATACTTTTGAACCTGTAGGAAGCCCAATCTCTATTCCAGAAACTTCTCTAACCCCTTTTATTATGAGTGAAGGGGGAAGACTGAGACGTTTTCCCCTGTTTCACCCGAAGTCAAACAATGTATATCTTTTGACCCTTTAATAGCTATTACTTCTCCAGGATTGTTGTATAATTGGTAACCGGTTTCGTCGACATTGAATATATTTCCTGGTTTCGTGTAAAAATTATGCTCATCATATATTTTAGTGAGCAATTTGAAAAAATCTCCTACTTCTTTTTTATTCATGTCCGTAGCTCGAGCTAGTGACAAGCCTTCGGCCTGTCTGATGGATAGTTCCTTATTCCTATTCAAAAAGGAAGTAAGCCAATCATAGCCTGCTAATTGAGATTCCCTATTCAATTTATGCTGGATCCCTAATATTTCAGCGAATTCAAATGCTGTACGTCTGACTGTTGTCCTATCGGGAGCAAAACCAGCTTCCTGAAGACGTTGATTGTGTGCAACTAGTCTTTTTTCGTTGTTACGTCCCAGAATTCCTTGGGCACCAAGCGATACCTTATCAAAATTATTTGATCGTCTCCTTCGCCGGAGACTTGTAGAAGGTATCCCATAATGTCGAGAAGCTTCACTTGGTCGAAGTTCTCCGTTTTCAATTCTTCTAACGGCTTCCGTTAAATTTTGTATTGTCCATTGTCCTCTAACTGATCCTGATTTTCGGACGTATATGGTTGGCATCTTGTGAAACAAGAAATTGAAAACAATTAATATAGGAATAATATCTAAAGGAATAGATTAGGTCTCTAAAGTTAATAATTTAAGGGGGGAAGCCACTGTGAAAATTTTTTTTTCCTATTTTTTTTTTTTGCATTTTCTTAATGCTTGGGGTTTCAAGATTGGGATTTCGAAAAATTCTCGGAACTACGGCAGGTTTTGTATAGGTAGTACAGCGCTCGGATCCGAGTGCCCGCGCGGGTGGCTTGGAGCAGTGATGCCAGAATGAGGACGGGAGCGCTCGAGAATTTCCCCCACCACGCATGCACACTACGCCGGAGCTGCGTGTCCGTGAGCTCGGCGCTTCGGACAACGTCGGGAAGACGAGAGAGAAAACGAACGTGTGTCTTTCTCTCTCGCTCTTGAAACGCTGCGATCCAAGGTTACGTGCAAGCGACACGCGGCTGTGCGCGACCTTCTTGAGTGCCTCGAGATACACTTCTCACTTTCTGACATATGTATAATACTCTTGTAATGAAAAAAAATTTGGAAAAAATTTTGTTAGGGAAATCACGTTTTAAGACCTCCTGATCACGTTTTGACCATTTAGAAAAGAGCTTTTTTTTTAAATACCTCATGTATTTGTTAACACGATTACGTTTAAACGGCAAAATGGATTTCAATGAAACTTTATATTAAAATTTTATATTCGTGTCTTAAGATCCATTAGATCACGAAAAATGATAATTACCCGTTATGATTCTTCGATTTTTCAGATATACGAACTAAATTCTACATAAAAAAAAGTTAAATAAAGTTCTTCTGTAACTTGTTTAACAAAGAAAAATGTACATTCATAATTGAGGCATTTGATGGAAAAAGGGCACATACGCCAAAATGCCATTTCAAGAAAATCGATTTCAAAGTTTTCATTATGGTATAACTTAATAAAAAGTAATGCAATTAAATCAAATTTTTTTAAGGATGTAGTTACCGCGTCGTTCAAGCGTTCTGAATACAGAAGTCATGATTTAAAAATGATATGTGTCTTTATTTATAAGATTTAAACAAGTGGTTTATGTGCCCTTTTTCCATTAAATGCCTCAATTTCTTGTGTTCGTTTTAAATTTCCCTACTTTTTATTTGAGCTATTTCTATTTTTCAAACCTTAAAATGAATTTTTTTATTAAAAGACGAATATTTTGATACTGTACATTGGTGAACTTTGTTAAAATTAGAATCCACTCTTGGCCAGTACCATGCACGCTGTAGAAGCCTTCGATAACAAATATTTTTTCAGAGTATGATCTAAAATCTAAACGTAATCACATCAAACGTAATTATATCAAGTTGCGACAAAGAATCACGCACTATTTACAAATTAATTACGCGCAGCGTGCACGTTACCGCTCGATGGAAACTACGGGAAAGTGGTGGTCTCTTCCATCGAGAGGGAAATGTAAACAATTGGTTATGCAAAGCTAACATCGCGATACATGTTGTACACTAAAATGTACAAAAACATTACAAAAATAGAAAAGAAAGGCAGCACGTAAATATATCAATTGGGTTCGATATATTGACGAGATGTAAGACTGAAATAATGCTACAATTGTTTACATTTCCAAAGGATAGAAAGCAAGCAAAGGAATTTACTATAATACATGTTACAGAATTTCGAGATAATTGTTACATATAAAATGAATATAATTAAGAATATACATTTATTTGTACAATTATCTCGAAGTTCTCTCTATGAATCATATGTACAGCAAGCAAGCGAATTTATTGCAAGGATAGAACAAGAATTGCGTGAGGTAAATCGAACAACTATTTACATATTCGCGATGTCCAAAAATCGAATGAAATAAAAAATGGATGAAATTGATAATATTCTGGAAATCACTAATTTGCATTACCCGACGTAGAAGGAACATCCGCGAGGCCATCAACGGCATGTAAACGTAACCTACTCTTTTGCTTCTTCGCAAGAATTGGATATAAATGCTCAGCAGGGCCGTCTTAACAAAGGGTATAGCCGGTTAAGATGGTCAAATGTGCCCCTGAACCGAATTCAAATCACGATGAGTCATTCGAAAGCTTATAAAAAAAGAATGATTTCTGTCAAGTTTCAACTTCGTATCTCGACCCGGGGGGTAGTAAAGGGTAAAAATAGAAAATCAGGTTTTTGCCGAATTTCTCCTATACCAGCGGATGAAAAATTTTGAAAAAATTCAGAGACATGTCTGTCATCGGTGGACATATTAGGGAATCGCGTCAGATTTTTAAATTGAAAAACCAAGCTGTGAAAAATAAAAAACGCCAAAAAATGCTGAAAAATGCCGGTTTTGTATCGAAGCAGTCTTGATACTATAATTATATTTTTACTGTAAGTCCGCATCGTTGTTACTATTGTCTTGAATTTTTTTCAGATTTTTCAATTTGGTGCGCCACAGTTAAAAAAATTAAAAACCGATTTTTTCGCCGTTTTTTCCGTGTCAGAGTAACTAATAGGTCGAACTTTCGTACATACTTTATGGAATAAGCCTTTTATGCAATCTTCAACGTCTTCACATGCAGCAAAACAGCGTAGAAATTAAACGAACTAAACATGCTGTGACATTACAGTCTAAAATGTCTATCATATTTTCAACGGCGTCAATGGCGCAGCGGTAAAGTGTCCGACTGTTGAATCGCTGCGAACTTTTTGAACGTAGGGTCAAGCCTCGGAATTTCTATGTCCCACAGGGTCATTTTTTTCACATTAATTATGTATTTTTTCGATTTCTAGCTATATGACAATGATCGATATTTATATACAAATGTTTTAAAAACATATTAAAATTATTTCAATAGTTGAAAACTATTGTTAGGTATCATGCCAATTATAGCATTGTTTAACTTTTGAATTTTGGAAACCAGAATGAGTTGTATGATCTATAAGAAGAGGCGAAATAATTACAAAACAACACACAATTGTTGCTGTAATCCATCCACAATTGTTAAAGGTAAGAGATTGGAAAATCAATTTCATATAATATTAATTTAGTGCAGGGAATGTTACAACAATACTGTAATTGACGGGATACTTGATCAGAGAAACGGTGGCATCAAAATCTTCTCAAGTTATGTTTATGTATATTTCAATTATTAAAATATTTTTAATGTTTTTAAAACATTTGTATATAAATATCGATCATTGTCATATAGCTAGAAATCGAAAAAAATACATAATTAATGTGAAAAAAAAAATGACCCTGTGGGACATAGAAATTCCGAGGCTTGAACCTACGTTCAAAAAGTTCGCAGCGATTCAACAGTCGGACACTTTACCGCTGCGCCATTGACGCCGTTGAAAATATGATAGACATTTTAGACTGTAATGTCACAGCATGTTTAGTTCGTTTAATTTCTACGCTGTTTTGCTGCATGTGAAGACGTTGAAGATTGCATAAAAGGCTTATTCCATAAAGTGTGTACGAAAGTTCGACCTATTAGTTACTCTGACACGGAAAAAACGGCGAAAAAATCGGTTTTTAATTTTTTTAACTGCGGCGCACCAAATTGAAAAATCTGAAAAAAATTCAAGACAATAGTAACAACGATGCGGACTTACAGTAAAAATATAATTATAGTATCAAGACTGCTTCGATACAAAACCGGCATTTTTCAGCATTTTTAGGCGTTTTTTATTTTTCACAGCTTGGTTTTTCAATTTAAAAATCTGACGCGATTCCCTAATATGTGCACCGATGACAGACATGTCTCTGAATTTTTTCAAAATTTTTCATCCGCTGGTATAGGAGAAATTCGGCAAAAACCTGATTTTCTATTTTTACCCTTTACTACCCCCCGGGTCGAGATACGAAGTTAAAACTTGACAGAAATCATTTTTTTTTATAAGCTTTCGAATGACTCATCGTGATTTGAATTCGGTTCAGGGGCACATTTGACCATCTTAACCGGCTATACCCTTTGAGCGCCCTGGGCTAAAAAGTTTTGGCGCCCTAGCCCCCAAGGGTGCAATTTTTTCACAATTGGTGCAAGGCATTACATCACAACCCGGGTCTCCACAAAGGCAAACACGAATAAAAACAATAGTAATTTTTCTCTCCAAAATTGAAGAGAAAAAAGCATTTCAACATATTTGATTCTTGAGCGCCCTTGGATCACGGGCGCCCCTGGGCTATAGCCCACTTAGCCCATTGGTTAAGGTGGCCCTGATGCTCAGATGACATGAGAGATAGATGTATGTCATCTACCTCCATGGTCTGAGCTGTGTCCCCGTACGCCTTTAATGCCGATTTCGTTACGCAAATGGCATTGACGAGGGTCGAACAAAGTCGGTTTCGTTTCTTGTTCTTTATGTCGGGAAACATGGAAAACGATCTTTCAGCATCGGCGTTTGAATATGGAAGACTTCTAATGGAATTTAATAATTTCTGCAACCATGAATATTTAAATGAGCCTTGATCGTTTCGCGTTAACAACACCGTTTTCCAAACATCATCAAAAGCTAATGTACAAAGCATCTGCTTGTCTTTATATGCAAAATTCAGGTGCAATGTCGACCATTCTTTTTGCAAACCGTCTTCGTCGAAACCGCCCAATTTTTGAGCAATAAAGAGAACACTTTTAAAGGAAGTGTCTCTGTCATTATCTATTAATGCCAAATGAGGCTCAAAAACACATAACTTGCTCAGAAATTCGTCATCGATTGGCAATCGATTACGAATTTCGTTTGCAGCCGTTATGTAAAACTTAATACAATTTTCTCGAACGGTTTTGACAACATCGGGTTTGCCTTCTGCAACTAACTTAGAAAGAAAAATGTCACAATCCGGACCTAAATGAATACTATTAAATGCGATTTGGTTATCGCCTTTTGAAAAATCTATTAATTTTACTAAATCCATGTGCTTCAAAAGCTGCGGTTTCAAAAAATTACGTAAAATATTATACAAAAGAGTTTTGGCAGTAGTTTGAAGCAAATGGATTCTTGTTTGTTGCGACTGAAAGAATAAACTAAAGTCATTGAAATACAATAGAACGTATTCCAAAAACAGAAGATATGCTTTCGCTTCTGGATTTTGCATGATGATAAGCAGATCTTCCCCAGACTTTGTCTTCTCACTTACGACCAATTCTTTCAGAAATTGCAACACACTGTCCCAATTTTCTAAAAGTGTAACTACGGATGAATAACGCGATAACCATCGCGTAGTACAGAATTTTAAAATTTTGCGGTCAGTAAATTGATAACATGGTTGGAAATCGCGAAAAATGGCCGAGCATTTGGGACTGCTATAAATGAATGTAGTGACTTTCCGTAATAATTCCTCGCAGACCTCGGGAATGGTAGCGCATGCTTTATGCACTACCAATGCAGAGGAGTGACATGGACACGGCATGGTGAAAAAATTTTCACCGCGAATTTCTGCAAGTTTGGTCTTGAATGACGAGTGACACCCTGTCATGACAGAAGCGTTATCACACGACAAAGCAAGAATGTTTCCGAACGGAATTTGCTTTTTCCACATGGAGTTCTTAAAGGAGGTAAATATTTTATCGGCAGTACATTCTCGCGCGTCAAGATTAATTAATTCTACTAATTCCGTTCGAACATCCAAAGTCTCGGGTGCGACATACCGAACAATAAACGACATCCATTTCTCATTGGTAATCTCGGATGTTTCATCAATAAATACTGGAAACTTAGAATTCTGTAAAACCAGACTAAGACGCTCTGTTTCCCGTGGACACAGAACGTTCGATATAATATTAGAACACTTTGTTCGACCACACGTCATACGTTCCAAAACATCAGGATCTTTCCCAACGTCTTGGAAAAGTTGAAGAATCGCCTCTGCGGATTGATGCGAAATATTTTTCTCGGCAACATTTAATTTGTCTCGGCGTAGTAAAGAAATTGGTTCACAATCTGTGGTGTTGTGGGAGACTGTGGACTAAAGTAACACCTCAGCAACACTCACGCATATCTCAGTCATTGAAACATCTGGCAAGATGTATTCCAGTCGAGTTCAACAGAAAGCCCCGAAGTCTAGATGTGATACAAGCAGATGGAAAGCAACGGAATATCGACAATTCTTATTCTACACTGGTCCAGTAGCTTTGTAAAATAATATAAGCGACGATAGATATTTGAATTTTATGGCGTTACATGTAGCTTCAGTTATTTTATCAAATTCTAGACATTTTGGTCATATTGATGACGCATCAACATTGTTAGAAAAATTTATTTACACATTTAAAATCTTGTATGGTTCAGAAAAGGTATCGCAAAATATTCACAATCTGTTACATATCCCGCAGGATGTTAGAAATCATGGGCCACTTGATAATTTCAGCTGCTTTCCTTTTGAAAATTTTTTACAAAGCATTTTACAGTCTGTCAGGAAGAATGACAAACCGTTACAGCAAATAGTAAAACGACACAGTGAGAAATCCAATTTTGTTACCAATAATAAGCGTCCTAATGTTGTATTTCCTTATTTTAAAACTGAACATTTCCAAGGTCCACTCATGAGGGATACTATTGCAGCTTCTAAGCAGTTCAGATCTATTGTTTTTAAAAATTTTATCTTGAAAATCAGTGATCCTGATAACTGTTGTTGTCTTCATGCTGGCAGTATTATCGTCGTAAAAAATTTAGTATTGCATGCTAATGAACAGAAAGTAGTTTGTAAAAAATTTACGGTTGTCACAGATTTTTATAAGAAACCATTCAAATCATCTAAAATAGGAATTTTTCAAGTACAAACATGTCATTTAAGTTCTTTTCAAACTTTTGACATTAAAGGCATTGCCTACAAATGTGTAAAATTAGAAATTGACCAAAAAATTATTATTTTTCCATTACTTCACTGCACTAACTTTTCAGAAATATAATAAATCTTTCTATATTATTAAGGCTTTCTATATTATATACAACATTTTTGTACTGTAACGGCAAGTCGTAACTCCATTTACTTCTCGCAAACCAACAATGTCAGTACCTAATCTCACTCATTTTCCAGCATTTACGGTGAAACACAACACTGCACACACACACACACACATATACAGGGTGGTCCCTATGGCTTTGCATACCACATAAAATATCTCTGCTGCTTTTTACATGTGACCAGCCTCTTCTCCCACCATGCATCCTCCGACGCCTAACAATAACTTTGATGCTTGTTTTATTTTTCCTTACATAAATTTTTACTAGTATGAAATAATATATTTGCATATAATCATCCTATCCATGTTATCCTTCTTGACACATCCTTATCCTCTCCTGATGAAAGAAGTCTACCATCTTCCCGTGGTTTCCATCGAGCAATGACACTTATTCCATGTAAGTGGAAACTGTAAGTAATCAAAATCAAAATAAGTAAAACAAACTGACATTTATAAATTTGATTATTATACAAAAAGTCTTATTGGCCAAGAGTAGACTGTTCCTAATGAAATGTACAAAGCGAGCAATTATTTAGTTATCTCAAACAGAACGCATCGCTGTCCTTAACATCTCATTGCGATGTTAATTTTAAGATAATCTTGTTACATGAAGTGAGATATTCTGAGAATATTAATTACTTAGGTTTCGAGTTTTGCTGGTTGTAATGTAGAATATATTGTTTAATAAATACTTGGGTATTACTTTTCAATTTGCTCATCTTCTCTTCGTAATCTCACCGCTTTTTGATACAGTTATAGTTTACAGTTTTAGCTCATCGTACATACTAACTTTGCGACCCGCAGTTCTGCACCACACGTTTCTGCCAAAGGGCGGCCCACAATTTTATTCGGCAAACTTCTCGCTGATCGTCTTTTCCTGTAGCTTCCTTTTCTGCATGCTACGCTAATACGTGTAATTGATTCCAGATGACTATATGCGGAAGCTATGAGAAAATAAAAGAAGCGATTTACAATCCGAAACAGAGTTTTCCAATAAGCGCAAAAGGATAGGGAAAACATTTTCAAGCAACCAGGTACCAATCGCTAGACGAATTTTCTTTGCCCACGCCTCTGAACATTAGAAGTTACCACGAGTCACCCAACATTAGGTAAAAATTATAACATCTGGAGCTATTTAATTATTTTTGTTATATTCATTTTTTTACAGAAATTATTATTTTTTCAGACAATATTTAGTACATTCCAGCGAGACCTAACCCGGAAGAATTACAAACAACCAGTAACAGCGAACAAAACAGTCAGCAGGGCAGGGGGATACAAGTTTAAGGAATGAAGACATTGTTATTGGTAAATTAATATTATTTGTATAAAGATATAGTATGCGTATTGTGTTAAAGTAAAAAAATATGAAATGTAATAAATATTTTGCAGAAAATGTAGACGCACAACTGTCTATAATTGTAGCGAGTATCGGCGAAAAGAAAAATATTTTGAAATCCTTGTGACACAAGCCCATTTCAATAATAGCTCTCACAGTGGAAACTCAACAAGAAGTCAAAAATTTAAACAACCACGGTGGCGCACAAATTATACAAATATTCGAGGCCATTCTACAAAATGCAGCGGAATTTTAAGATTGAGTAAGTCAAATACCATCTTTGTTTATATTATATATATATATATATATACACACATTTCCTGTATGCAAAACATATGTAAAGTTTCAAACATTTTTCAAAATTCGTTTTCGGTAGTTCTTACAAACGAAATTATAGTTCATTTGGTAATGTTAAATAATTTTTATATTTCAGGTTTGCGAGTTGGGATTTTTGGTGGGTCCAGCCACAGCCGTCTTTAATACTAGCCGTGCTGAACAACGTGGCAACACCGGTCATGTAAGAATCGGGAGTCCAACCGAGTCCAACTCTTGAATCTTGGGAGTCTGGCAAGTCTTGCGGCAGACTTTATTGATACACGTTGATTGACGGTTTTTTAGAAAAATTTATACAAATATACGACATTTTTTATAATTACATACCAAATAATATATAAATACTACAATTTTCTGTGGTTCGGTAAATTTCCTCACCACCTCAGGGGTATTACCATGGCGCGTTACCGTTTGAATTATAAAGTGGGTGGTTCGTCAATAGCCCTATCATCCCACATAATAAAATAAAAAAAAAACTTAACAAAAATAAATGATCAAAATATACATTTCCTACAGTGTTTCCTTTATCCTCTACATTTCACACACTTTAGAGTAGTTCATAAGTTAGACGCTGTTGATGAGCAGAGGACGCTAAATTCAGTCCTCAAATTACAGGTCGATAACACAGTTTCGCTGAAGACACAAACCTCCATAAACCCTAACCTAGAACTACACACTTTTCACCGCAAATACTGAAACAAATATACGAAAACTGTACAAGAACATTATGAAAGCTATGTAAAAACTGTATGAAAACAATATAAAAACTGTATAAAACCTGTTTGCAAACATTCGGTCACAAACATTTAAACAAATGCATCTGTTTTGTGTTTTCCATTGTTCTAGGAGCATTCATAAACATTTGTATGTATGTAGATCTAATTAGGCTTTATCTGTTCGATCTATCCATACTTCGTGGATGGTTTGCGTTATTTAGGGTTATTTAGACAGCGGTTACAATCCCTGGTTTCCTTTAACTAAAGTGTCCAGACGTCCCGCATTAGGCGGGACAGTCCCGCATTTTCCCGTTTTTGAGCTCTTTGTCCCGCATTGAAAAATGTCCCGCAAAGTATCCCGCATTGGACATGTAACCTTTTACATTTTCGCAGTGGCATAAAGTTACTGTTTCCTGTACTTGATACTAGATGGCGCTAATACTGTTAACTGTCAGCAAAGGTTTCTACGCGTCTTGTCACGCTTGGCGCGAATAGTTTGAGAATACGTTTAACTGTTTTATCGGATACGATTCATGAGAACATCGTTCGTACGAAAACATTATTTGATTTTCAGTCATGGTCCTGTAAATGTTGTAATAGAGTACTTCTACGATCTCACGGCTCTGCAAACCTTTTTTTTTTTGCTTGTTTGTCCCGCATTGACCCCCAAAATATGTGGTCACTTTACCTTTAACTAATCTCTAAAATAACACACAGATGTCTTAAAAACATATTTTAAACGCTTCTTCCAGACCTAACCAAAACGTTTTTAAAAATGTCTTACAATCCCCTTTTTCTTGACGTAACCAAAGCGTATTCTGGACGTTTTTAAAACGTCTGCACAATACGTTTTTAAAACGTCTGCAAAGTACGTTTTTAAAACGTCTGCAAAATACGTTTTTAAAACGTCTGCAAAATACGTTTTTAAAACGTCTGCAAAATACGTTTTTAAAACGTCTGCAAAATACGTTTTTAAAACGTCCGGAAAGGGACGTTTTTAAAACGCTTTCTGGACGTTTTAAGAACGTCCATTTTCACAAATCAAGCCGTGGACGTTCAGACATAAAATGGACGTAAAATGGACGTTTTTAAAACGTCCTGTGCTATCTGGGTACCGAGGTTTCGAGCCAAGAGATTCGAGACTTCGAAGCCGACCAAGACTTTTCAAGACTTTTCAGCTTCGAATCATGTTCGAAGCGCTTCGAAGTAGTCGCCTGACATTCAAGACCGATTCGAAGCGCTGGGAACCGACTCCGGAGTCCCATCACTACATGTATCATGTTTATTCATAGCCCACACAGCACACGGCGCCTTAAAGGCGCCTGTTTTCGGCCTGTTTTAGGCCTGAGCGCCTGAGCGTCCGGATTTGTAACAAGGCGCCTTTAAGACGCCCCAAAGGCGCCTTTTGGGCGTCTTAAAGGCGTGTAACTACACTGGCGCCATCTATACAAAGTTTCACAGGCGCCTTACAGGCGTCTATAAGGCGCCGACAAGGCGCCTTTTGAGGAACTGTCGACGGCCTTATAGGCGCCTTTTTGGCGTCGTCAGTCGTGTACCTGCACTAACGCCATCTATACAACGTCGTCTGTACTATGAGATGCATTTCAGTCTTAAAGGGTATTTCAGTGAAAGTGAATTACCGACTCCTAATTTGAAGACTGGACGTAGCGCCCTCTGCTTATGGACAGCGTGCAATTCAAGAACTACTCTAAAATGTATCGGAATGTTAAAAGATTTGTTTGGAGCGAGAGTTTGAAACAGGCGGCAGGTGTAGAGACGTGTACGTGCGTTAGAGGTGTACGAATTTCTTTTCGAATTTGTATTTTATCGGGTCTAAATTAGGCTGAAGGCATTGGGACGGTGTTGAAGACGGTTATCGATACGATTAAAATAAAATAAAATTTGATAAAAATATATTTCCATTTATTTCATTACAGTACACTACAAATTATATCATCCACTGCATTACACTATGTGTGTTTACAAATATTGAAAAACTACAATATTATTATTCTATTTGTTATAAATTATAAATTAAATTATTATATTTCTATAATCAAATTACTGGTGCGTGCATGCGCGAAATGACTATAGAATGCACTTACAATAAGTTGTGAATACACCTCTAGTTGGTTGGAATATACAAAGCAGAGTATACAAAGTATACACAGAATACACAGATCGCATACGCACTTAAAATATATGTACAATACATAAAATATATAAAAATATAACATACGTTAGAGTACTTAATACACATATCGGATTTTATCGGATTGTCACCACACAGTGGCAGACAAACGTATACATATACAGTTTTTAAAATCGCATAACTTTTTACAAAAAGTGAACTAAACGAGTTCGGTTTTTTTCGAAGTTGGAAAGATCGGTTTACTATGTATAATAGATATGTCGTTTATTCGTCGTTTTGAAAAATTGGAATTTTCGAAATAACAAGAAAGAAACGGTTTTTCAAAGTTTTTTATGTGAGTTTATAATGAAAATTTAAAAATGCCCTTTCTAGATTCAAGTAAGATATACGTATACTGAAAATTTCATCTAAATCGGTTAGCTACAATCGCTGAGCTACAAACGCTTAAAGATCAGAGAATAAGGTCGAAATCGCTGGTACATGCCGAGGGCTGGGATTTTGAAATACTGTCATGTTAAGGTGTCATTCTGGTTAGTGCGCCGATAAATTAAGCGAATTTCAGGAATTTATTGCGAAGATAGGAATTATAGTAATGTAATAAAACTTGTTTCTATTGATTAAACTACATTTCTACAGCAAATAAAAAATATAAAAGTAATCAAATTATTGCTTTTAAAATGGTTTCTGAAGGCGATTTTGATGACATGTTTAAAAATTCATGCTTCGCTCGTGCAGGTGATTTCAGCAGCTGGACTTATCTGAAACCAAAAATACAAACAGATTCTTGATCAATATGACTGTCGCTATGGCCCGAACTAGAATAAATGATTTATCCATCAAATTAACAAAATGGCGGGCAAAATACAAGAATAAATGTATTTCGGCTGTGTTTTATGTGCTATTTTCGATTTTAAAAGTAGGTTAAACTCAACTGAAATACTTAGTTGTAGTCCCGGCCAAAGGCATAGGTGTGCAGAATAAGCAGTTCAATTTATAAAGCAATCGGTTCGATAAATTTTGAAATTTTACCTACACCATGTGAAGAAATGACGTTCCGAGGAAAACGCGTTCAAAGTTTTCATCTATGGTGGTCGAGCAGCCTCTACGCTCCCTACAAAATGCCCCTGTAGAAGCTAAAATAATTGGAATTTTTCAATGAAAATTTAACAGTACATTCTTGAGGATATGTACTTTCGAAAAATGTTTTAAAAAATCGATTTTTGTCAAACCGTCTAACCAGAATGATCCCTTAACACTGATCCCTTAAAATTAAGTGGACAAGTACTGGAAATAGGTATCAATGAAGTTTAATCGAACTAGTACTAGTCTTATAAATTTAAGGTTTATTTATCACATATCCTTATAGTACATAGATTATTTTTTAGTGAATAATTGAAACCCATGTTTACATTTTTGTGTGAACAAGCCATATTTAACGAAATAGTAAGCTATTTGGCGAGAGACAAAAATAAGTGGACACTTGTTTACGATATTATAATTCTCCATAGAGAATTTATGGAGTATACTGGACGCTAAAGTCCCATTAGATATAAGCGAAATAACAAAATCGATCTTTTAAAACATTTACAGTCAGCATACGAAAATATTAATAAAGATTACATGGAAAATTTAATAAAGAGTACTCCACGACGTTTGGAAGCAGTAATTCGAGCAAAAGGCGGAAATACTAAATATTAATTTTATTATGTATTTTATTTATTATTTATTTTATTATGTGTCCACTTATTTTTGTCTCTCGCCAAATAGCTTACTATTTCGTTATACATGGATTGTTCACACAAAAATGTAAACATGGATTTCACTTATTCACTCAATAATCTATGTACTATAAGGATATGTGATAAATAAACCTTAAGTTTATAAGATAAGTTGGATTAAACTTCATTGTTACAGTACCTGACTGTATATATATGTATATATATATATATATATATAGCTAATGTTAAACGTGTGCTGTGGCTCGGAAAATACCTATAGCACTTGTACACATATGCGCTTTACCATGGATATACTTTGTTGATCGTAGCAGAATGTTGCTCCAGCTTTGATGGCTGGGGAAGGCAGCGACTCCCCTATCAATGTTGCGCTTCTTTCAGGCTCGTGAACGATGCTTTACTGCAGTATGTTTACCGCACTTCATTGGGAGAGGCGGCCACCAGGGTCCGCATTTATCGTCAGTCAGGCCGCACTGCTACTTTTTTTTTTTGTTTTTTTTTACGTGGGGAAAATGCATTACGCACACCCGGCGAGATGTTGTGTGCCGGGTAGTGTGGGACTCCTTGCAGGTGTCGGTCCCGCAAGTTTACCCACTAAAAACCACCACGACCCCCCCTCAATCATTTGAATTCTAAATTTTGGAAAGATATTACCATTGAATCAACAAGAAAACCTCGAAATCTGAATGTTGTTGTCATCATAAAAACATAGTTTACATATACCAAAAACATGGGACAAGTATTTTATTTGCATGTCGAAAGAGTGGAGTGAAGTAGAGGGAAAATTTTAACGGTATCTGAAGTTTCTAATTTCACACATTTATACACTATTTCCGCTACATTGAAAATTTGACGCGGACCTAAGTTGTTGGATGGCGTTTGAAAAATCCCTAATTCGGAAGAGTTCCATGGATTGTCATAAAAATCTATGAATTGTAAAAATTTTCTGCCTATTATTTTATGCTCGTTTTCGGATACGATAATGTTTTCTATAATAATAATGCTGCCATCATTGAGACGACAGCAATTGTTGGGGTGCCGGATCTGTAAACTAAAATTACTGAAACTAATACGTTTAAACTGCTTTGCGTTATTAATACCTTGTATTAATGGACCACGAGAATGTTCCTTTTAGAAAATCGGATATACGTGCGAGAAATTCACAAGCTGTCGGCTGCGAATGGATTTGATGCGAGTGTCACGAGGCGAGCGTAAAACACGTGACGCTAGCGTAGAAAAAATCGGCCCCCCGGTCCCGGTGTAAACGACCGTAGCGCGAATCGTCGAATGCCGCTCGATAGCGTGCTCGACCATTCGAGCGCCGGTTAAGCGAACGCTCGATTATCTGGCCGGTGTTTTTCGATACGAGGAAACAAATATTTCCCGTTTATCGGTTCATATCGCTCCCGTTCTTTCCCTACCGTTTACCGTTTCTTCTCCAGCCTGCACACAGGACGCACCGTTTTCATTTATAAAAGGACGTGCCTCGCAGGGGACGCGGAGTCCAGGAACAATTTCATCCTCGACGCAATGTCATTTATGCGCTCAACCGCCGCAACGAGACCGCAAAGTGATCTTCACAGAAGACACTTTTTGCACGGCTTTACTGTCTACCTGGTTTTACGGCGACGTGCGTATTACGCGCGGTCACTCCGGTCCCCGGGGAAACTGTGCGGATGAAGTTTATGAATTACAGTAAAGCAAACTTGCCAGTGAGGTAAAAATAATACGAGGGAAGGATTGGGTACTGCATACGAAAATATTCCCGAGGGCTTCTTTGTTAATGGAGAGTTGAATTTTAGAATCACTGGCGCACCCAGAGGGGGGGGGGGGCAAGGGGCCTTGGCATCCCCCAAAACAGGGTTTTGTAAAAAGGAGAGAAAAGACAACTGGATTTTATTCTTTAAATAAATTTTAGTGAATTCGCGTTAAAAACACTTTTATCTGCTCAACTCGGCTCCCCTCAAAATTAAATCCTGAGTGCGCCACTGTTTAGAATATACTTTCAAGATACTAAATTCTCTTTTGGAAGAATTTAGAGTGTTGAGATGGAAGTGGCTGATTATTAAGGCGAAAGCCAGCAGGTACTTTGTGTTATTTAATAGTTACCTTCCAGTAGGTGTGTGAACCCCGTTTGGAAGAGAAGTTTATCCGTCAGCTGGTCATCATAGTAGTCGGTGCTCGAAGATCCTCACAATCACTAAATCACTGTCACTGGGCGCGTAGCTTTAAAATTTCGGTGTACCATCGCGTTCACGACACTCAGCCCTGACAACCCCGTTTCAGCAAGGACCGATGATGTGGCGGCTAAATTCGCGCGAACGGACAAGACGTATACGCGCTCGTAAGCGCTCGACGGTCGCTACACTAACTGCCCGCTTCCCTTGCTTGAATTTCGACTACCCCGACCGCCGTGCTTCCGCCAGCCAATCATCGTCGACTTGCGCGCTAGCGTACCGAGCACCCCTTCGTCGGAGTGGTGCTACCGAGCGTCGCGCTCGAAAACAATTAAAAAAATATAGTTTTGCAAATTTTTGCAGATCGACCGATTGATTAAAATAAACTAGAAAGTCTCTACTTTCCGTACATTCAACCCTTGTCGCGTGGATCGACGTGGAACATATTGTAAAACACTATTTTAATAGCGATGCAGAGAAAACTGAGTTCAAAAACCAGGTTTTATAACTTAAAAACTCAGAAATTACAGGAATAGACATAATGTTATAATTGTTAATTATATTTAATGTACAATACTGTCGTTTTGTCCTTTTTCCTTTAGTGAATTAGTCATATTTTTATATTATTGCTATTTTTAGTTAAATAATAAACTGTAATACAAATCAGGTATGTTTTCTAACAATTTGGACCCCATATGAACCCAAACCCGCCAAAAAATAATTTTGTCCAGCTAGCATGTAGTATACTCGAACCACTGTGCGTCGGCGTTCTTTTAATTCGCTTGGAAAAACATGCGAACAGACACGAGTCCAAGTAAAAGAACGTCTACCTGTACCGTCGTTAACCGCCGCCTCGCGGGACAATACGGTCATAAACTGCGACCCTGGCGAAACGCTCTGGCCGATCAGGCTGATTAATTTTTGGGTACCAGATATGGCATTTTCCTCCTCTAGTAGCTCGACTATGTTCGGCGGGCAATAAGCCGTGCTCCGCTACAGCATAATTAAATTATACTGATGTTCTGAGCACTAACCATGACGTAAAATTAATCTTATGGTCCGCACGATGACGAAAAGAAGAAGATGTTCTTATGTTAGGTCGAAGAATGTTTTCCCGGCAATGGGCTAGGAAACGAAATAACTCTGAACAAGTACCAGTACGCCTCGCGGTGAGACACAGGGACAAAAGGGGTAGTCCTCGGCCTGCGCGTGGTCCCCCCTTCTGCGGCTCCCTTATCACTCGAGTATAGGGTAAAAGACTCAATTACTGACACCTAACCAATTACTGTCACCTTAAGGGGGTAGACACGTCACGTGGTCTGGCCGATTCGGCAGGTCGGTATTACAGCAGGTTTTTTCTGCACTGAAATGGTATTACCCATAGATACGCGGCTGCCTGTGCACGCGAGAGGGAGCTGTTTGCTATTTCCGTATTCTATTCTGAATAAGGAAATAAATTCTCAGCTGTTGCGTTGTACTTATAAAAATTTAAACGGAAAGTCGGCTGGTACTGCAAACGTAGAAAATTTATTGTACATTTTAATTACTTGAAATGTGCTTATGCTACAATATTCTACGTTGGCAGTAAGGAATTATAAGTGAAAAGGAAAAATAGATGAGGGCATGTCCCCAGAAAATGAAGTTTGTTAGGATAGACATTTTTTAATTAGCAAAACACAGAAACAGAACATGAAATACACATCCTATGCAGAAAGCAGTTATGAACAAACATATATAAAATTGTGTTTGATGTTGAATCCAACGCGTGATTATTATGTGGTCCCTCCTGGAAGTGACAGAAAATATAACCTATGTATATGCTATAAGACAATAAATATGTAGCGGCTATTTCGTTGTATTACGCTACATTTGTGAACTTTGAGTTGTATCATTTTTGGGGCCAATTTGATTGAGAAAGTATAAGGAATCGATTGACGCCACGATCGCAAAGATCTGATTAGAAATTGCAAAACTTCAGATTCATCAGTGCTTAGTGCGCAACATTGTATGGCCCCGCTGGTTTCAAGCGTCGAAGCCGACGAAACTCAGCGAGACACATGTGTAAAATAACATATTTGCAGTTTTATAATTGAAGATGTAGTGAACGTTACAGGACTGTCTTTATATATGGCTCTCACAAACAAAATCGCCTGACTTGTTAGACATGAAACCGGGCATACAAATGGTAGCGCATATCGCCGAAAGCATCAGAAAGAATATGTACAGTCTTCCAATGTTTCAATTGTTGAGAAGCCTTTGGGCTCAGTTTATCGGGAAAGTCCTACCCACCCCACTGTTTTGCTTTCTCGTTGCGAGCGTGGACCTTCGGGTCCTAGTAGACCGCCCGTTGACAGCCGAGAACAATAAGACCGACGAGCTAGATAAAATACCCAGTACAGAAAAATAAAATGTTCGTGTTTTTGATAAGTATTGATGAAAGTATTACCGATGAATTTTTTAGGATTTCCCAATGAAAATTATATCAAACATGGAGCAATTCGATGAATATTTATTGAACGTAGAGTGTGTTCTAATCATGTATTCATAAGAAAAAATAGATTGAATTGCTTCGTGTCTTGACTTACCAACAATCCATGAATGGTAACACTCTCATCAAGGTGTAATGAGAAATTTTGAACATTTCGTATTCAGTACTGGATGACTCAAGTCGCCGTCGACCGAGGGTGTACCGCTGGTGCGCTATTTCACTCCCACTCGGTTCACATCGTGCGGTCTCCTTGTCAAGCGGTTCGAGCGAGGGCCCTGATAGGGGTGAATTTATTTGGGAAACAAAAGTCGCGTCATTCATGACACCTACTCGCGAACAGATATACATATGTACGAGAAGAAACAATGCAATTGCCCGATGACTTGAAGCAACATTTCAATAGGTAAATGCATGAAACTCTGGGATCAGGAATTCCGAACCCAGTGGGGCATATGTAAGAACTGGCGAAATTCAACAATAGTTCGTCGTCTAAATTTTACAAGTATTTATTTGACGTGAATATAAAGTTTGTTAGCAAAGTTTTTCTCGATTTGAGTTCTGTAGAAGGCTGATTTTCCTTCGCCATGGAAAGTCCCCTCTTGGCCTTCTCGCTGGCAATCATGCGACTCGCTGAGTTTCGTGGGCTTCGGCGCTCGAAACCAGCGGGGCCATACAATGTTGCGCGCTAAGCAGTGACAAATCTGCAGTTCTGCATTTCTAATCAGATCTTTGCGAAAGTGACGTCAGTCGATTCCTCATGTTTTCTCGATCAAATTGGCCCCAAAAATGATATAATTCGGACCAAAATTAAGGAAATTACGTGAAAAATTTGTTTGTAGAAGTGAAAGCCCGTTTTGTTAAAAATAGTCCGATTTAAATTATTTTCTGCCAATATAACCGGGAGAATGCCAAAAATCCAACGGTGTCACTTTCATATTGATACGATGAAAAATAAACAAATTCTGTTTCTTTATAATCGATGACACATCGCCGAGCACGACGATCTCGCGCGGCTCGGGACACAAAGGTTCTCTTCGGTTATTCGAACTTCTAAGATCGTATTCAGATTTATTGGCCGGTGAGTTTCGTCACTAGGGGTGTGCGGTTACCCGATTTTTCGGGGTCGGGACGGGCCGGCAACTTTCGGGCGGGATCGGACGGGGTCCCGATACTTTCGTATTGCTCGAGATCCCGACAGTTTCGGAACCCCAAGACTCGATTCGGGCTACAAGCATAACTCGGCAAAACTCGGACGCGATCGGACGATATCGTTACCAGTAATAGATTAAAATTATTACCTGAGAACATAGAAAAATTATGTTTCTTACACGTTAATATGAAATAATAAAATATTCGCCTCCTGTATATTGTTGTTATTATGAAACATCCAGGAAATATTCCTTTTTGTATGCTTATAGTTCGTACGTTTTCTATTTTAAATCTGAACCTATCCGGAAAAAGATAATACCCTATATATTCCCTTTACATAAAGTACTAAGTATGAAGTATATTTTATTCAGATTTTAAAATATTGTCGATATAAAAATAGTCTTCTTCCCAAGTTCTGAACATGGTATTTATTTAAGTACGTATATGGACGTATTCAGTATTCACAGACTATTTGGTAGCAATGAAAATACATATATATGTAAATAAATAATAAGATACAAATTATGATTCAACAGGAGGCAGAAAGGTAAAAACTTATCACTCTGGTATCGATATAAATTATATACATAATTCTTTCCGTCTCGGTCCCCTCGTAATAGCTGGCTTTCGAGTAGATCGCGTCCGAGTTTTGCCAAGCCGACCTGAAATCAAATTGCCCGCTCATGGCGGTCATGCTTGTAGCCCGAATCGAGTCTCGGGATCCCGAAACCGTCTGGATCTCGAGCAATACGAAAGTATCGGGACCCCGCCCGATCCCGCCCGAAATTTTCCGACCCGCCCCGAGGGCCGAGAATCCGAGCCGCGGGACGATCCGCACACTCCTATTCGTAACGCGTATTCTCTCGTCATCGCAGAACACGAGTGAGCCAGAAGTGGTGGGGATAGCGCCAAGCTTCTGTCATGTATAGGCCAAACCGAGCTGCAGCGTAGAAATACACGCATCAGAATAGGTGTGCCTTAGGCCTTAGCTCCGAAAAAATTCAGAAGCTTTATTGTTCAGAACATTGATTCTTTCTCGATAGCTTCATCTCGTATTGGTCTACGCATAACTTTGTGACGCACACAACTACATATGTACTACGCTGACAATAAGAATAAATAACAGCCACACGGCTACGTTCAGACGGGGCCGAGCAGCATTCCCGTTACCCCACCATACCCTTCGGTGGCTAGGGAACTCCAACTGACAAATCCACGATCGTCAGATGGTGATGGCTGATTTCTCCTCGATCGCTGTTTGCGAAAACGAATCGACTGGCCAATATATTTGAATACGACCTTAGGATAAAGATATAATGAAAGATGAAAAATTATTCGAAGCCAAAGATGAAAGGCCTTCGAATAAACAAAGGAAACTAATAAATACCCGAAGCTAAATAGAATTTTAGATTTAGGGTACACACACCCTCCCCCCAAACCTCGTGTCGATCGGCCACTGGGACCATTCGGAAGTATATTCTTTTAATTAAATAATGCCCATCTCTGCATAGGAGCGTAAAGAATTACGAAAAAAATCAAGGAGTCAACTGTTGACCGGTTTGGAGACTTTTCCTTGTTATATGTTATATACAATAGTCGGAAGAATAATAATAAATACAATAATTGCAAATAATTGCTGTAACTTCCACATTCTGAAAATATAATATCAGTAAATCACTACTTCCAGTGTTATTAAAAAATTCCAATCTCTCTTTTTATTTGAAATAATGTGGCCATATAATTATAACATATATTCGGCAGCGGTGATGTATGTGTTACAGTAAAAGCGTGAATTTAGTAAATGTAGACAATTCCCAGCAGTTCCTAGTCAATGTATGCCTAAAATGCATATAACCTAACCTACAATCGTCCGGAAATGCATGCATTGACTGCACCACGCTTTTACTGTCGCACGTGTATCCAGCTAACGTTTCAGTTTTGCTATGATTCCACGTTGGCAGTCCTCCCGAGTAGGCGCCATCTCATATCCACTAGCTGAACTAAATTTGTCACGTGACTTGCTCTGTATTATCGCCAATATGGCGGAACTCGTATTTGGGAATGCAATCACGGGGATACGTTTTTCGTCCTTATATGAACAGATTTTAGGCTGGGTGAGGTCTCATTCGAAAGAGGAAGGTTCGAGACAGCCCGCTCTGGTCATCGTTTGAGCCACAAAACTCTTTTAGTGACCTAAAAATACTTGGATTCCTGCGGGTGTATTTTGTCGACTTTTGCTCTACTTTGAACACTCATATTATTAGATATCAACACAATCTCGTCGAACCATGACCAGAGCGGGCTGTATCGAACCTTCCTCTTTCGATTGAGACCTCACCCAGCCCAAAATCTGCTCATATAAGGACGAAAAACGTATCCCCCCAAACCCATGTTTCGGGCACATTATGTGGGTATTACAGCGCGCTGCATTACCCGTGTCTACCCCCTTAAGGGGGTAGACACGTCACGTGACCTGGCCGATTCGGCAGGTCGGTATTACAGCAGATTTTTTCTGCACAGAAATGGTAATACCGATAGATCGCCGATTGCCCGGTAAACGCGAGAGGGAGCTGTTTGCTATTTCCGTATTTTATTCTGAATAAGGAAAGAAATTCTCAGCTGTTGCGTTGTTGTACTTATAAAAATTTAAACGGAAGTCGGCTGGTACTGCAAACATAGAAAATTCATTGTACATTTTAATTACTTGAAATGTGCTTATGCTACAATATTCTACGTTAGCAGTAAGGAATTATAAGTGAAAAGGGAAAATAGATGAGGGGATGTCCCCAGAAAATGAAGTTTGTTAGGTTAGACATTTTTTTACTTGCAAAGCATCGAAACAGAACATGAAATACACTTATTACACGTCCTATGCAGAAAGAAGCAGATATGAACAAACATTATATATAAAATTGTAAGGAATCGATCGACGTCACTGTTGCAAAGATCTGATTAGAAATTGCAGAACATCAGATTCGTCACTGCTTAGCGTGCAACATTGTATAGTTCCGCTGGTTTCGAGCGTCGAAGCCCACGAAACTCAGCGAGACACATGATTGTTGGCGAGCATCGCGTTTGACGATTCTAGCTACAGAATCACCCCGTATAAATGCTAAGAAACGATAGTGTGAAGCGGCGTGCGTTTCAACTGCACATTGACAATATCGTAGATTCTAGGGCCTAGAATATTAGCTCCGTATTACGATGTTCTTCACCAGAGCACTGCATTACTGATGAAAATGATGCCAAACATGGAGCAATTCGGTCTATTTTTAGTGAACGTAGTGTGTGTCCTAATCATGTATTCATAAGAAAAAATAGACCGAATTGCTTCGCGTCTCGACTCATTTTCGTGGACATAAACTCACGAATCCATCGGTGGTAACACTCTTATCAAGGTGTAGTGAGAAATATGAACAATTTCATATTCAGTACTGGATGACTCAAGTCGCCGTCGACCGAGGGCCCTAATAAATGTGCATTTATTTGAGAAACCAAAGCCGTGTCACTCGTGACACCTACTCGCGAACAGATACATATATGTATGTACGAGAAGAAGTAATGCAATTTCCCGATGACTTGAAGCAACATTTCAATAGGTAAATGCATGAAACTCTGGGATCAGGAATTCCCAACCAAGTGATGCATATGTAAGAACTGGCGAAATTCAACAATAGTTTGTCGTCTAAATTTTACAATTAAAGTATTTATTTGACGCGAATATACATATGTAAAGTTTGTCAGCAAAGTCTTTCTCGATTTGAGTTCTATAGAAGGCTGACTTTCCTTCGCCATGCAAAGTCCTCTCTTGTCCTTCACGCTAGCAATCATGCAACTCGCTGAGTTTCGTGGGTTTCGACGCTCGAATCCAGCGGGGCCATACAATGTTACGCACTAAGCAGTGACAAATCTTCAGTTCTGCATTTCTAATCAGATCTTTGCGAAAGTGACGTGAATCGATTCGTCGTGTTTTCTCGATCAAATTGTCCCCAAAAATGATATTATTCGGACCATAATTAAGGAAATTACGTGAATTTTGTTTGCAGAATTGGAAGCCCGTTTCGTTAAAAATAGTCTGATTTAAATTATTTTCTGTCAATTTAATCGGGAGAATGCCAGGAATCCATTTGTGTCACTTTCATATTGATACGATGAAAAAAAAAACAAATTCTGTTTCTATATAATCGATGACACATCGCTGAGCAACGGCGATCTCGTGCGGCTCGGGCCACAAAGGTTCTCGTCAGTTATTCGAGCATCTAAGATCGTTACGGGCTCTGTTTGGTGTACACGGTACGGACTTTTCGCTATCCCCACCACTTCTGTCTCACTCTTGTCCGGCGAAGGCGAGAGCGAGATGGAAAGAGAGCGAGCGAAGGCACTGAAAGCGAGCGAGGACAGTACGAGACAGACGACGCGTTGATATTTTGTCTCGCTCCGTCTTTCGGACGCCTGACACTCCGTCCTTTGTATGCGCGACGGGCGTGCACGATGGTCGCAAGTGCTTACGGTGAGCACGGGAACCGCTTCGCAAAAACTTGACGCAGGCCCGGCATAAGTCTTTTTTGCGCCCTAAGCGAACTTGTCAAATTGCGCCCTTTATTATATTACATTTATTTGAGATTATTTATGACTTTACTCTGCAAAATTAGGCAACTGCTAGGGCGTAAGGTTGACAAGAAATGCAAAATGGCCTTTTCATTGTTGGCATTGTTGAAAATAAATTTTTAAATGAAATACTACAAATTATACTACAACGGTTTTAAACTACGAGTAGAGTAAGGTCATGAAGAAGCTCAATTAATGTATTATAATAAATGGCGGAATTTGTCAAGCTCGCTTATGGCGCAAAAAAGACTCGTGCCGTGCCTGGCTATCTGACCGTGGCGCGGATGCATCGAACAGTCACGATTCCATCTGAGCACTCGCGCCCGTCGCGTATACTCCCACCATAGGTACCGCTTAGCTGCCTCGGTGCTCCTGTTTGTAACGTTTTCTGACTCGCTCTCGTTCCATCTCACTCTCGCCTTCGCAGAACAAGAGTGAGCCAGAAGTGGAGGGGATAGCGCCAAGCTTCTGTTGTGTATAGGCCAAACCGAGCTGCAGCGTAGAAATACACACATCAGAATAGGTGTGCCTTAGCTCCGAAAAAATTCAGGAGCTTTATTGGTCAGAACATTGATTCTTTCTCGATAGCTTCATCTCGTATTAGTCATGACAGCCACACGGCTACGTTCAGACGGAGCCGCGCAGCATTCCCGTTACCCCACCATACCCTTGGGTGGCCGCGTAACTCCAACAGACAAATCCACGATCGTCAGATAGTGGTCGCTGATTTCTCCTCGATCGCTGTTCGCGAAAACGAATCGACCGACCAATATATCTGAATACGACCTTAGGATAAAGATATAATGAAAGATGAAAAATTATTCGAAGCCCAAGATGAAACGCTTTCGAATAAACAAAGGAAACTAATAAATACCCGGAGCTAAATAAAATTTTAGATTTAGGGTACACACACCCTACCCCAAACATCGTGTCGATTGGCCACTGGGGCCATTCGGAAGTATATTCTTTTATTTAAATAATGCCCATCTCTGCATAGGACCGTAAAGAATTACAAAAAAAATCAGGGAGTCAACTGTTGACTGATTTAGAGACTTTTCCTTGTTGTATGTTATATGCAATAGTCGGAAGAATAATAATAAGAGCACTAATTGCATATAATTGGTGTAACTTCCACATTCTGAAAATATGATATCAGTAAATCAATATTTCCAGTATTAGTAAAAAAGTTCCAATCTCTTTTTTTATTTTAAATAATGTGGCCATATAATTATAACATAAATTCGACAGCGGTTTCAAGTGATGTATGTGTTACAATAAAAGCGTTAATTTACTAAATGTACACAGTTCCCAGCAGTTATATGCCTAAAATGCATATAACCTAACCTACAATCGTCCGAAAATTCATACATTGACTGCATCACGCTTTTACTGTGGCTTGTGTATCCAGCTAACGCTTCAGTTTTGCTATGACTCCACGTTGGCAGTCCTCCCGAGTAGGCGCCATCTCGTGTCTACTAGCTCAACTAAATTTGTCACGTGACTTGCTCTGTATTATCGCCAATATGGCGGAACTCGTAATTGGGAATGCAATTACGGGAATACGCTTTTCGTCCTTATATGAGCAGATTTTGAGCTGGGTGAGGTCTCATTCGAAAGAGGAAAGTTCAGTGCAGCGCGCTCTGGTCATCGTTTGAGTCACAAGACTCTTTTAGTGACCTAAAAATACGTTGGTTCATGCGGGTGTATTTTGTCGATTTTTGCTCTACTTTGAACACTCATATTATTAGATATCAACACAATCTCGTCGAACCATGACCAGAGCGCGCTGCACTGAACCTTTCTCTTTCGAATGAGACCTCGCCCAGCCCAAAATTCGCTCATATAAGGACGAAAAGCGTATTCTACTAAACCCATGTTTCGGGCCAGATTGTGTCGGTATACAGCGCGCTGCATTACCCGTGTCTACCCCCTTAAGCTATTTTACTTCAAATAACGGATAAATAAACTATAGTATACATTCTATAGTATAGATTATAGGTTGAATTACATAAGTCTTTTTGTGTACGACTTTACAACGTTTATTTATTCGTTATTTTAAGTAAAATAGCTTAAGGTGGCAGTATTTGGGTCTTTTACCCTAAACACACGCTCGAATTTCAAAACAAAAGCACGCGTTGACATATTCCGTCCGAGAGTTGGTGGACCTTGTGGAGGAGGTGTTTGCTGTGAAGAGAGCCTCTTCCAGAGAATGGCCGTTTGGGACGAATCCAAGTCCGATTAGTTAGAGAGCAGATTACATTAGGACCAAGCGACGCTGAAAACGCGCAGAACGGAAACAAAAAACTAACCGTATCCACGCGCGAAAAATACTTACCTGTGGGCGTCTGGTTGCCAGATGTGTAGCTTGGCTATAGCCCGACTCACCCAGTACCTCGGGGGAAAAACCCGAGAGTATGCCGAAAATCATAAAGTCCTTTTACCTGAGAACGGAGACATGATAGCTACGAAAGTCGAAATTCCCGACGAACGCTTCGAGAACAAGCGATTGCTTAGTCGCAAAGAAACGAAGAAATTTCGCTTCAAATATACCAAATTTCCAGCTTTAAATCGCCTGCCCCGCCAGAAGTGTTTAGCTTACGCGCCCCCCTTCAAAGCCAGATACAGCGTAAGTCTCAACCGTAAAACCCTTGAAGGTAGAACAGCATGGGACCATCCGCCCTTGACTATACTTATACCTATTAAAAATCACGTTGACTGGAACAGTTTGTACATACTAATAATATGTATAAAGAAATGTAATGGATTGGCGTACGGTGGGGCAAAAGCCCACCAACACTTGGCATTAATTCCCCAATACTTTCTATATGATTATGTTGGTCTTAATTTCATTCAGGAAGCGTGTTACTTGATAAATTGAAGTAATTAACATTCCTTTCACTGTTTTCTTATAGAAACTACGTCTTTTTGTACATTTAACAAGCACCCGACACGTTAGGGTCAAGTGGGGCTTGTAACTGTATTTCTGCAAAAGTAGACGTTATATTCACGTTGGAACAATGATGCAATGGAACTTCAAACAAATGTAATGAAGTTTTGCAAAGGTTGGGCTTGCTGTCGCGAGTAACACAGCCAGAACAACCAACGATACGCTATATTAGGTATATAATTAACAATTATATCCGCGATACAGTCCACAGTGTATTTGGACGCTAAACGAGGTGTGATATTCCCTGGACAGTTTAAACTTTATCCCACAAAAAAACGGGTTTTCAGCCACGTGATTTTTCCAATATTAGCGGGCTCGCGCCGCCGACGACCCTCGCGATTTCCTGTCTCCGCTTATTGTCACCCCCCCCCGTGGCTCAGGTCGTTGCCAACACGTGCAACGCAGATTTGCGGAAAACACGGTCGGTCACTACGAGGTGAAAGTTTTAAGACTCAACCCCCTGAAACACAAACTACACTTACTTTCACGTGAACAACGTCATATTCGATTCTGAACAGAATCCCAGACATCGAGGTAAAAAGTGATCAATTTGGCGTGACATTAGGCACTCTAAAGGCCCCCATACACACTCCTTCTTGCCTGTTCGATTTACAGACTTGCATATACAGTCAAAAGTTGTGATGCAGCACAGAGCGCGTGTGTCAATTATCTGGCATGAACGCAATCACCGCGAGGTTGATTTATCCGGGTTCCGATTTGCCGCACATCAAAAGTAACGGGAAGTGTGGGCCGCCGGCAGACAGATTTAAAATTATTGACACGTGTAATTTGCTGAGAGGATTTATCGAATCGTACAAAGCAAATCAATGCATTTGGAAAATTAAATCTAACGATTATTTGGACAAACATAAAAAAAACTGTTTATAAAATTTTAATAAATAAATTGCAGGAATTAGATCAGGATACGAATAAAGATGCAGTAGTAATTCTGCTCTTTTTATTAACGGCACTCTCTTCTCTGACCACTACAGTACTCGAGATCATTGCTTTTTATTAGCGTTTTTCTCCGGGTTTAAAAAAGGGAAAAAAGACACGAGATTGGTGCCTCGTATACCTACACTTTTATTCATCTTTTGGCTGTTTAAAATCATGAAGGATGATTTAAAATCTTTACAACTTTCAGAATTATAAGCGTCGTTAACCGAACACATCCTTGTTCACTTGTCCCAAGGCTAGCGGCTTTTCCATTGGGCAGAAAAAAGAGAATCAAACGTTTTTCTAATTCTTACGAGTGTCGCTATCGCTCTTACCATGACCAGAAATTTGAAAAAAAAATCTACAGAATGGCAGACGGTTAAAGATAAAACATGTTTTCTCCTGCAGTTTTTGTAACTTTTAGGTACCCAAAAAAAATAGATGTTTAGAAAATAATGACCTGATTTTTGTAGTGGCAGTAGCGACACTCATAAGGATTAAAAAACCTTTGGTTCAATTTTTTCTGCTTTTCTGCTGTAAAGAACTTCTCTGGCAAGTCTTCAGAGGTATATCCGTCGGCAGGATGAGGGTTGTGCCGCGTAGTGGGGGGTGGCAAGGTTTCCTTGGACCCTACAGGTAGCAAGGAAACTGCAGCAGTTATCGCAGAACCATTGCAGGGGACGCACACTAATTTCCGCTATTTTACATACGTTTTTCAATTTTTTTTTCCATTTTATTGTTAGTCTGTAGTGTATTCCTATTTTTTTCTCATTAGTTTACATAGTTTTAGTAATTTTATTGTATTTTTATAGTGTTTTTATCGTATTTTTAGTGTTTTTTTATCGTGTTTTCGTAGTATTTGTATTGTGTTTTTTTTTAGTATTACGTGTTTAAGTTAGTTGTCTTTAGTGTGTACCTTTGGCGTTTGGTTTTGGACCACATCCATATATTCTCCAGGTAAGTTCTATATCTCTATATTGCCTCCTTCGAAAATTCACAGACTTCTGAAGAATTTTCAACTGAATTGATTAATCCTAATTCAGCTTCTTCATTGGCAGAGTGGTCTGTAACACATAAAATTTCACATCGAGCAATAATTTATTTACTCCACATTTCAAAAAGATCAGTTTCCAGCACTTTACATGCCAGAACCTTTTTAAAAACAGCCAGAATTTTGGATTAAGAAATAGCATTATAACTCATTAAATCTATAGGTAATATCCCCGTATAATTCTTAAAAATTAGGAAATTCCCTTTCAGAAGAATGCAATTAGGGTCCTTCTCAACTTTTTAATGTCGCAGAAATAGCATATAAATGTGTGAACTTAGAATATGCTCATTCAATGTTTGTACTGTCTTTAGAATGTCTTTATGACGATAATATTAATGATTAAGGTTTTGATTTTTTCTGGTTTCAATTTCACTATACCTTTCAAGCTAAGAATACACGCTAGGAAATTTCTAAACATGCTTTGTTTCACGAATACCTGTGTACATAGGATTAGAAATGGCGCATACGGGTTGGCTCACCGTCGAATTCAAGGGCGATGAATCCGTGTCTGAAGTCCCCTCGGATTGGGTGGTAGGAGGATATTGTTATTGGCCACTTTATAAACCTAGCCGCATAACAGTGGCGATCAAGAATTGCGAGCTGCCCGATGAATCGTGGGAGAAGCTCGCCGTATCAGTCTTTGCCGGTGGAATTTGTTGTAAGTAGTAGGGCTATGCCGATTCTGGATCAGGGGCGAGGGGTGAGGCGGGGCGGGGGGTACCGCGCTGTTGCACGAGATGGGCGAGGGGTGAGGCGGGGCGGGGGGTACCGAGTTCGTAGGTGAGGGGGTGACGTCACAGGGGAGGGGGATTACAAAATGGCGTCGACCGAGTTCGTGGGTGCGGGGGATGACGTCACAGGGGAAGGGGGATTTCAAAATTTTCAAAATGGCGTCGCGCGCGCAGGTCGAGTTCGTTGACGAGGGGGGCTGACGTCACAGGGGAGGGGGAGGATTTTCAAAATTTCAAAATGGCGTCGCGCGCATTTCGTATTGGCGCCACCTATTGGTTGTTTAAGGTACTTTGGGTCCGCGTCGGTATTTGGGCCCGCCTTGGTAAATTTTTCAGATTTTTCATACATTTCGTATTGTCGCCACCTGTTGGATGTTTAAGGTACTTTGGGCGCGCGTCGCCGCCGCGCAATCTCCGTACGCGTGCGGGGATCGGTGCGCTGGCGCGACCGCGACCGATTCATGGAAATTCAAATCGCGTCTTCGATGATGATGATTTCTGAGAAAGAGGGTGGTGCATTATTTCTGAGAAATATATGGAATCGTGGCGCGCGACAGGATTGAACGCGTTTTTGGCACCTACGTGCACGCGCTTCATGCTACGTGTTTATATTTGAATCGTGGGACCGATACGGCGCACGTGCAATGATATAAACATAGAGCGATAATTATCGTAAATCGATCATCGCGATAGCCCATGGAATAAACATTGCACCGCGTTATGCCGTGTGTGTTTATATCTGAGTAGGATTGAACGCGTTTTGATATTTGAATCGTGGGACCGATAGGTACAGCGCGCTTGCAATGATGTATACATATAACGATAATTATTATAAATCAATCGTCGCGATAGCCCATGGAGTAAACGTGACATTGCATTCCATGGTGATTTCTGAGAAAGAGGGTGAAATCTGACCATTGACTTTTCCCACGACCAGGCCTCTAAGAAGTATCCTTGAGAAAACGCAATGTCCCTGAAGCAATAAATTAGACGTTGCGTTCACGCGAGCAACTAAGCGATAATTATTCGGGGTAGAGTTCCGAGTATTTCCACGATCGAGAACAGGGCGACGCCTCAAGTACCCTTCTCGAGGGTCTGCGAGTCAAGCGTCGTGGGAATGTGTCCGAACCCCCACCCCCTATTGCCTATCCGGAAACGCGATCGACATTCGCTAAGACCACGCATCTAACAATTAATATATGGATATGTATGAAAGGATATTAATATTGACACGTTACAGGTATTGATGTGAAACTCATACATTTATTATTAAAAACATACTACAGTGGTACATGGTTTACATCACGCAGCATGGATTGTAATCCTAACGCTAACAATTCACAATCAATCAATGAATGATGCTCGAAGTACTCGCTTTCGGAAATTAATTTCACATAATTCTTAGGTACGGAAGCGGTACGTAGAACTTCCACGAAGGTTGCATATTTACTACTTACAGAGTACATATTTTCAGTTAGCCAGGTATACATATGTTCAATACAATGTTCGTACGCGAATAGTTTACGCATCGTGGTTTCAGTCATATATATGAGAGCGCGATTATCGGTGATTTTAATAAGTTGATCGTCATGCATACGCGTGAATTCGATTCGCAAATGATCAATTACGATGTGGGTTTGGGGCGATGTTGCGTTGCTGCGTAATCGTTGGAGTATGTCCGTCTCGTTTTGCAGTAGGAGCTTCCACGTTGACATTGAAAAACACACCTCGCAGCCTTTATTGTCGGCTATGGCAATCTCGACGTGGCACGAATCCATGCCAATGCGAATTCCAATAATTAGACGTTTATAAGCTGTTGAGGTCAGTGGGTAATCACGCCCTAGGATCCGTACGATTGTTGGTTTTGGTGTTTTCAACGTTTTTGGCGTTGCGAATCCAGAACTGTAAGAAATATGTACACGGAATTAATGCTTCATTCATTTGCGTTTACAGTGAATAAAGTAAGTGTAAAAATGCTTCGTTCATTTGCGTTTACAGTGAATAAAGTAAGTGTAAAGTGTATAGTAACGTATACATACCTCATATTGGATTGTTGTCGTTGGTGTTTATTTGGAAGACCACCATCGTTGTCGGATGCGTAGGATGAATCGTTTAAGCTGCGTTTGTACATTTTGATACGCACTACGTATGATTCTCATCGACGAAAAAATGACGCGAGCGATACTTGTTAGCACTCGGGTGTACGTGGTGTAATGAAGTCCGTATGACTGACCCACGTCATTTTATACCAATTCACGCACACGTACATGTCAATGTATGGAAGTATATCACATCAGTAATAGTGATGGCGTATATGTATATCACACAAGGGTTAGAGAATACGTGGTAAATTCAAATGATGTGCGCGGCAGATTCAAGGAGTGTGCATATCACAGTGCATATAAAAGTGTGTGGATCATAAAAGTACACTATATGCTGGAATAATTAGTTTCATATTATAAAATCATTGAGGAAGAAGAAGAAGAAGAAGGATGCGAAGAAATTGTGACGTGGGCATCCCCACCATGCTTCAAGACTACCCTACTTGAAAGCTACCCCTACCCTGCAACGCGCTAGGCTAGGGAAACGAAATGTATATAAGGGTGGTGACCACCGCCGCACGGCTCAGTGCAGTTATCGCAAGTATTTTTTATAAAAGTTATAGCAAGTATTTTTTATAAAAAAAGAAAAAACATGGCGCAGGGAATGAACGCATTTAAAATGCAGCAATGCATTGTAAGTATAGTTTTATGAAAATTTAATTGGTGCACGTATCCCATTCGACGATATTTTAATGAATTTGTGCGTTTGTTATAGCAACGGCATGGTGAAATCGAACGTGCGTGGCACGAGGAGCGAGATAGAATGGTGCGAAATATCGTAAGTATAGTTTTCTTTTGTGTAAATTGAATTGGTGTAAATTGAATTGGTGTATGTATTCAATTTGACGGTATTCTAACAAAAGTTATCCATTTGTTTCAGTATGAACTCGATAATCTGATGAGGGCGTGGCGCGCAGAGCGACGGAGGGCAATTCAGTATCTCGTAAGTGATGTTTCAAAAGAAAAAAATGATATTGGTATGTGTACACCATTCAACAGTGTTTTAATTGAATCGTATGTTTGTTGCAGCATGAACGTGAAATTGAAATGGCGGATTGGAGTGATGAATATTTAGGAATGCTTGGGCATCTCGTAAGTGATGTTTCAAAAAATAATTCTAATGTGTGTACACCATTCGACTATGTTTTAATCATCTCACGCGTTTGTTTCAGCGTCGGGAGGACATCGAGACCCGGGCGCGCGATGGGGATCGCGACGTAATCATTCAACTGCTGGTAAGTGATGTTTCGTTAAAATTATATTGGTGCGCGTACGCTATTCGATGATGTTTTAATCGAGTCATGTGTGTGTTTCAGCGTCGCCAATACCCGACGCGGGAGGACGGGCGGATTTGTCGCGAGTTACGATTAAGAATTCAATCGGCTCGGCGTACGTGGCGACAGGACATAATGGGCGTTGAATTTCTGGCGGTCGAAGGCGAGGAGTTCTGGGACCTGCGACGATTATTCGGAGAGTGAGTATGAGTGAATTTTAATTGTTTGGTGTTTCGCGTGCAATCATCAACGTTTTCTTTAATAATAATTTGGTGTTTTCTCTGTGTGTTGCAGGACGTAACATCGGACCGAAACCCTTCCCGTTTAGATATAATAAAATAAAAAATATTCGTCATAAATTTCTAAAATAAAATGACATTTTTATTTCAAATAGTGTATGTTTATTCGTGTACATCCCTGCATGCATACTTTAATTATAAAATCAATATTTGCATAAAAAATAACGTTCGTATGGGGTGGGTATTCTTGCTCGCGGGTAAAGGGAGCAGCCGCCGCTGTCGTTGTGCTCGTCTTCGCTGCAGTTCTCATTGCTATAGAAAACAAAAAAATTGTTACATATTCATTTCTCTACATATAACGCGCAAAGTAGATGCAATACGTGTGTATGACTTACATTAGGTGACGCTACGTATATAATTCCATACTTTATGGACATTTTCCAACGCGCAAACACCGCAGTTCTTGTGAAATGCACATCGAATTGCATTCGTCGAAGGCATGGACTTCAAGTTACGAACGTCTTCGACAGTTCGAGCATTGTTGTTGTTGCTGTTGTTGCTGTTGTTGCTTATCTTGCGCTCCTTCAGTTCGTACAAATTGCATACATCCTCGACGATTATGTCAGGTAGTAGTTGCAGCATCCACGTTTTCTTTTCCGCACCTTTCACGATGACGAAGTCAATGTTCGCGAGTACGCTGGTGAGGAGTCCCGGAAGTTTGGAGTATGGAACGCAGCCATCGGACCAGCGGAGCCCATGATGATGCTTCGCGAGCCAGGATGCTTGACGATTCTCCCACGAATTCAGATGTTCCCAAAAGTATGGTGGTTCGAAGATCCAATGGCTGATCGTCGACGTTTTATCGTTGTTGTTGTGTGCACGAATCGCGATCTCTTTGGCTACGAACTCGCGCTCGATATTGAAACCTTGCAGATCGACAATAGCGAACATTATTATTCGTTTGGGCAGTACCGTCGGCGGCGGTGTCGGAACAGTAACTGAAGTCTTCGACGGTGACATGTTTACAGTAGCAGTATCCGCAGTAGGAGTAGTAGGAGTAGAAGTATTAGTAGTAGTAATCGTTCACGTACGCACGCTATATTAGTTTGCGTACCACGTTCGTTAAAGGGCCGTATTCGACTATACGATCGTGTATTATCAAACAGAATGCAGAAGTATTAGCGGGAACATTTTCTTTGAATTCGAAATCTATTCGCACGTCCACCGTAGCGCTCTTCAACGACTCGTTTTGCCTAGAACAATCTATGACTGCGATAGGTGCGTATTGCAAGAATTCGATCGCGTTCAGCAACGGTTCTCCGTGACCGTAGTACGATCGGCCGAATTTCGCGTACATTTCATACAGGAGCGCGTATTTATACTTATCGAAATCTAAGTTCAAGTCATCGTACGGATACGTCTCGGAATTTAGGTAGAGTCGAACGTTCGTGAGATGATTCGGGTCGAATCCACCAGCGCATTTATCGGGACGATTCTTTCGATTGGTTTGCGTGGCGAATATCACGAATCGGGGTTTCTCAATTTGCGACGTAGCTTTCACGGTCCACGTGTGTTTCGTTGTCGCTTGTAGTAACGGGTACTCTTGCAGGCTCCACGATCGGAAACTCATCGCGATCGGCCGGTCGCTTTGCAGGATACGCAGCATCGATAATTTATTCACTTCCTCCAAAACGACGTGGGGCATACGCCACTGCACCTTGCGTATCTCTAGTCTCGGTATCGCAGTGGCGGAGTTGCAGTGCATCGCGTTCGAATCTACTCGCGATCGTATAAGGATCAGCTCGTGCCGCGCGTTCATCACGATGTGTTTGTAATCCTCGCAGAATCCTAATAACATGTTCAGGGGTACGCAGAAATTGAAAGCGCCCGAATGAAAACAAGCGACCGCAATTCATCTCGTCGAAACGTTGAAAACGATTGTGATTGTACGTGATCGTTGTACCGCGGCCGAAATAGTAGATCAATTCCACGGGAGGTCGCAGATTCCCAAAACTATCAAAGTACTGTACTCGTGGTCCGCGTTTCGCATACGCGACCCAGTGCGTACCGACGCCTCGATTCTCATCCAGATTCACGATGCCACATTCGTTGTTTCGTACGCGCGTGGGAAGTGTGTCCCGCATGAATACCCCTCGAAAAAACGGTACGTTTGCACATTCACGTTCTAATTGCAGGTTCGTCATAGGTTGTTGCATTATCGCCGCCACCGTCGCCACGCGCCTACTCGATCGACGTTTTTTTTTTTCTTTGATCGCAGTCGTCGTTGGCTTCGGTGTCTAGGATTCAAACCCGAGCCTCGCTTGTATGGCGTCAGATGCATCCCTCGCCCTTCCATCGCCCGATTATGACGCAACGTCTCTTCCAGCTGTTTTCGAGAGGCCTTCGAATCGTTGACCGCTTTGGTTATACCAGCCGCTCCACCGGCCAATGCCCCGATAGCCGATAAAGCAGGTAGCACGAACGGAAGAAATTGAAGAAAGCCACCGCGCTTCGCCACTCGTAGATTACGATGTCGTCGTCGTCACAGTTGCCGATGTTTCTTTCCAGACTTTCTCTGTTTACGTTTCGTCCTTCTCATACCCATGCCGAGTTTAGTCTTAGCCTTCATCGTTGCCCACACTCCAGTCGCGGCTGCTTTTTCGCCAAAGGTTGCGTCGTTCGCGAATACACGTTCTCGCGCTCGTTCGGCTAACGCACGATCCGCCTCGTGTCGTCCCTCCAAATCCTTTCGACGAGAGTACGCGATATCGTGGTTTCGGCACGCTGCGTCCAGGGGATTCACACCTTCGTCGCCACGAGCCAATCGCTTTAGCAAACGCGTTCCCGGCCCGCAGAACTGATAACCCGGAACGTGTAGTTCGAATGGTAAGCGGTTTATGATGCCGTTCACGAGACCCGATCCGATACACTTCTTCTTCTGCTTCCCTACTTCACGAGACGTCGCGGTCGTTGATGCGACCATATACCTACGTTAGAATAACCACGATAGCTACTACAATAATAAACGCGTACGCACGCTTAGCCGATCACAGTGACTGTGACCTGCGCGACGCATGCCACGAACATAAATAGTCATCATTCGTCACACGCGCGCGCGCGAGTACCTGAGAAACACCGCAAACATGCGATTCTCGAAACAGTCGGACGTTATTCGCGTGACCGCGAACAGAATGCTCGAGGATGATAGGGATGCGAGTCGATCGAACAGACACGGCCCGTTGTTGCCGAATAGCGTGCGAGGTGTGATTTGCGGACCGTCAGGATGTGGAAAAACTAACGTGCTTCTAAGTATGCTAGAGAGTCCGAACGGTTTGCGTTTCGAGAACGTGTACGTGTACTCGAAATCGTTGCATCAGCCAAAGTATCAATATCTCGAGCAGGTATTGTCGCTCGTCGATGGAATCGAATACTTTCCCTACTCGGACAATGCTGAGATCGTCCCACCGAGAGACGCTCGACCCGATTCGATCTTCGTGTTCGACGACGTGGCGTGCGACGAACAGAACGCGATACGTGAATACTTCTCCATGGGTCGTCACGCGAACGTGGATTGTTTTTATTTATGTCAGTCATACGCTAGAATACCTAAACATTTGATCAGGGACAACGCAAATTTTCTCATGCTATTCAAACAAGACGGCACGAACTTGCGTCGCGTGTACAATGATCACGTGAACACAGACATGACGTTCGAGTCGTTCAACGACTTGTGCGCGAGATGCTGGCGTCGACGATACGATTTCGTGGTGATCGATAAGGATAGTTCCATGTACGAAGGTCGATATCGAAGAGGATTTAACGAGTTCGTCGTAGCTCGCTGACATCAGTAAACCGCGAGTCATTCATCGAGCAACACGAAATGTCCAACGAACCGACGGTTACAACTACGATAACCTCGAGCAATGTCGACGCGAATCATACGCGAAAACATCACCGACGTCATCGACAGAAAGAAACGAAACATAAAAAAGGAACGAAACATCAAAAAGGGGCGAAACGTCGAGGTGAGAATGCAAAGATGGAAATCGCCAAAGTCAGTGACGTTATACGTAAAAAGTGCTTGGCCTTGAAAATTGGAAAAATGGCTACGGAAGCGGCTGTGGAGGCGAGCACGCGTCCTATCGTCGAACCGCTGAAACGATTGATTGAGAACTCGTCCGCGTTGAATACGCACTCAACACCTATATCGAGACCTGTGAAGAGAAAACACGAATACGATCAACAACAATCATCGAAGAGACTTCGACCCATTACTCCGTCGACAATCAAGGAACGTCCGAATAATCCCCCAGATTCTAGCGACGATGACGATAACGACAACAACACCGACAATGACATCGACAATGACATCGACAATGACATCGACAATGACATCGACAATGACACCGACAACGACATCGACAACGACAACGATAACGACAACGACAACAACAACGATGTTGATGATGAATATGATGCTGTTGATGATGTCGACGACGAAGACGGCGAAAAAATTCAAGATGATGAGTCGGCAGCAAAGGTTCACGATTTGGATGCGCTGCGCAGCCCCATCGATGATATCGAAGTGTATCTCCGGAACGCCAAGGGACCCTTGTCACGAGAATATCTACGACTGTTATTCACCGATACGAAGAAACGAACCGACAACGTTTACGGCGTATACTTGGGGTCTGACAAAGACCTAATGATCGGTGATTCCGTGCTCACCATTGATACGGACGGCGACGACGTTCGCGTGAATGGAATGCGATACGCGGGAACTCGAGGTTTGTACGAACTGCTATTCATGCGAATGCCCAACGTTCGCACGTACACGGACGCGGATATTCACTCGTACCGACGCATCTTGTTATCGACGAATGCGCATAAGCAAAACCATTCGCTGAGTAAGCGCACGATGGGTAACAAGGGGTACAAATATAAGAAAATCATATCCACGATAATCGGTGGGGTGCGAACATCGGGTATCAGACGCGTTAGGGGCAGGGGTAGCGGCGCGGACGGTGCGGACACGCGACAAGGTCGAGGATTGCCCATCGACGAATCGATGGCGGTCACCGATAACGCGATCGATTACGTGTACTGGGACGATCCGAACGAATTAGTCGATAGACTGAGATTACTCATGGCATCACGCGCGGCAGGTCACACGGGTCACGATAACGAAATCGCATCCATCGTGGAGGAATTTCGCGAGGATGGACGCATCTTAAATTGAACGATCCGGTAACCGCCGCGTCAGTAGTGTTCGCACGCGCGCATCGTTATGTCGGTGAACAAGTTTGGCACCGCGTTAGGCAACAACAACAATAACAACAACAACAGCGACGAAGCGAGAATGATAATGACGAGATTATTGTCCTCGGTGGACGAACGCTTTACCCAAAAAATCGAAACGGCTATCGCGAGTGCGCGACTGGACGCCGAGTATCAACGATCTCAACTCGAGACGCGAGTACAACGAACGATGACGGATATCGTTAACGCGCAATTGTCTCGGCTAGAGGATGATTTAAATAACGCGATGGAACGACGTTTGGATCACTTGAATGATAGACTTGAAGAGTTCACGATATCGGCAACGACGCCGACTGCGATAACAACCACGGATCTGCACAAACGAAAGGAGCCACGAAAAGCGAACGAGGGTCTACGACGACGACGATGATCACTGACGGTGACATTAGCGGCTACGAATCCGAAACGCCTAATAACGAACGATCGCGAATATCGTGCATCGATTGCGTTTGGCGAGCACTAGAGGAACTCATACTAATTCTAATGTCCTTGGAACGTCGCAACCATCCCCCGCCCACCCGCAAAGCATGAGCAAGGAGCGAGTACAATTAGTGAATGAATTACACGCTCCCGCGAGACGAAATTTCCCGCGGCGACGCGTCGTGATTCGCGGCTACGATGATTTATGGCAGGCCGATTTGGTGGAGATGCGTCCGTACGCGAAGCAAAATCGAGGTTATCACTACATACTAACAATCATCGATGCGTTCAGCAAGTATGCTTGGGCCATACCCGTGAAAACGAAAAGTGGACGCGATGTGACCGCGGCATTCGCGATCGTGTTGAGGCAGAGCGATAAATGTCCGCGAAATTTACAAACTGACATGGGTAAGGAGTTTTACAACGCGGAGTTTCAAAGATGTGTGAAGACCCGCGGGATCAACCACTACTCCACGTACAGCGTGATGAAAGCGTCGATCGTTGAACGTTTCAATCGCACGCTGAAAAACCTCATGTGGAAACAATTCTCCTTGAACGCGTCCTATCGTTGGGTTGACCTGTTACCTGCGCTCGTACACACCTACAATCATCGCAAGCACCGAACGATCAACGCCCGACCCGTTGACGTGACCCCCACGACGCGTTTGTCATTCGCCGCGAATGAACCCCCCTCACCCTCCGCATCGAAAGGTGTTCGACGACGCGCGAAATTCAAAGTCGGTGACAAGGTACGCGTGAGTAAGTTCAAGACCCTCTTCGAGAAGGGATACACTCCGAACTGGTCGACCGAAGTGTTCGAAATTGTAACCGTACAACGAACATGCCCGGCGACGTACATTCTACGCGATTCCGCGGGAGAGCCGATCTCGGGTGGATTCTACGAGTACGAACTACATTCGGTCGCGAATCCGGTCGTCTATCTGGTCGAGAAGATTATTCGTCGCAAGGGAAACCAGGTATACGTTAAGTGGCTCGGATTCGATTCGTCGCGGAACTCGTGGATAAGCAGCAAGGATATTCTATGATTCCCGATTATAAACGCATTATATGTTACTGAAATAGATAAAAATAAATACATATAAATATATATACATTGTCCGTTTATTCGAGTATAATCATAATACAGTAAGAAAAAATATATACATATAATTTTGACATACAAACATACAAACATACAACATACAAACATACAAACATGCAAACATACTATACAATGGGGTTCTCGAGGGACTCGTCAGGCTCGAGTTCGAGGCGCTCGTGGGTCTCGAGCTCGGGGATTCGATAATGTCCCCACGGAAGGGTGCTGACCCGATCGACTAAAATACACCGCTTGTCGTCGAACGGACTGAGAGCGTTCTTTTCCCCACTCACGGAATACACATTATGCTCTTTGGAACGTATATTGTTCTGTCGAATCACTTTCTCCGTGAGATCGCGGAGACAACGAATGTAATCGTCGAATTGTATATCATTCGTGACCACGTGTCTCCGCACACCCTTCACCTTCTTAGTCTCACTCGTAGACCCCACTGTAGCGTTAAATGTTCTAGTCGCGTACATCTTAGACCGTAGTCCGACGAACTCAGTCATCAAGGCGCCGTTGCTCTCATCTTTCATGAGTCCAGGAACCTTTTTGTTTACGCGGGGCATACCGTACGGATTGTCCACCGCGTAATCACTGGTGTCGAATCGGTCGATGTCACGCTTCATCCGTTCATACAAATCCTCGCATTCCACACTATACATTAAACTGTCGGTGTCAGTGTACAGGACCTTACACCGATCACCGAACTTCGCGTGCATATATGCGTAGTGAAATTCATACAAACATTCCTTCAATACGTCGAGCACACTCATACCCACGTATATCGGTTTGTCGAACTTCACTTTTAGTTTGCGCATTTCGATGACCACCAATTCCTCGGAGAAAATCGTACGACTGTGAAAATTTGGTTTCGCGATCAGAGCTTCCGCACCGTAACGACCGTCCCACCGCGTCACCAGGCGCACGTCTACGCGATTCCGCACATTCTCCATTGTCTTCCCGTACACCGCGTTATTCATTAATTTAAATAGCGTCTTCTGAAATTCACTCGTGGCTCGCGTCCTCAAACCAGTGTTCAATTGGATATAGTCGCGCAACCAATGCGACTGATCGAATCGTAACACTCGATGAATTCGTGTCACGCGTAAACCGTGTCGGACGCACTGTTTCAGGTAGCGATAATGGATGACGTATCGCTCCTTATCGTCGAGCGTGGCAAGCAGCTTGGTCTGTTTTCCTCCTGGCGCGTGCTCGCGCACCGGGCAGAATGGAAGGTCGGCGTGGGCGTCGTGGATCTCCTTGGGATATTCGATGTCTACCTCCAGCAGGTATCCCTCAGATTCCTCGGAGTCCTCGCCGTCGGGTAGGGACGATACGTCGAGCGCGGCCACTGTTGCATCGTCCAGCCATCGAAATCCTCCTTTCGGCATAGCCTGCGACATCGCCCAGCCGTACAAGTTGTTGACGTCGAAGTACATTAGATACGTCGACGGCTTCGACTCGACGTACATCCCTGCAGGCAGGTGCTTGTTGTTGGCTTGCGCGTACCTGTGCGAGCACTGGCTCAGACCGCCGCGTATGCCACGCTCCACGAACAGTAGCATGTCCACGTCCGTCAAAAGCTCCAATCGTACACCGGTGTACTTGAGCATCGCGTCCCACGTGAAACTTGGTAGTGTGAAATAATGCGCGGGATCCAAGTCGTAACTCGCGATACAGTCTGTGCGGAAACTCTCGAATACGTCGGCGAGTAACAGCACATCTGTTTTCAAATACAAATCACTGTACTCGCCCAAAGTCTGCACGCGAAAAGAGTTCCACACGTTCACGGCGTGCGCGTAATCAGGCTCCGACGCGGCGCGATCGTTCAGCTGATTATAAAACGCTTCGCGGGACGGTAAACGCGTATCGTTCAGTTTGGAGTATGACGATACATAGTCGTACGGGAAGACGCCCTTCCTGGTCAGGAGGTCGAACTGATCGTTCGACAGGGATTGAAACTCACGTCGTAGAATCGCGAGTCGTTCTTTGCCGAGGTCCGAAGCGAGTTTCTCCAGACTAGCGGCCAAGAACTTCAACGAATCTATGAAACGAAACTTCAATCCCCTCTGCCAATCATTGTTCTCGGTGTCGATTCCCTTGACGTGTTTCGTGAACGATATGTATCGCTCCTTCGTTACCGGCAGCAGTTCGATCTGCCCCTCGAACGCGGACGTCAACTCCTTGATCACGAAATGCGCGTCGTAGCCTGATAAATTGTGAAACACTACCGGTATCGTGTACGATCTTTGAAATTGTAAGTTACACGACACGTGGGCCGCGCCTCGGTACTCGCCCGTCGAGTGGCAATGGTCGCGCACTTTTTTGTCCGTATCGACGAATGGTTTCCCACACACGTGGCACACGCTCGCGTCGTTAAAACTACGCCATTGTTCACTCGTCAACGAGTTCATTGGTTTCGCGTTCCGTAACCATGAATACGCAATGTTCGCAAAGTCACGCAGTTCTTGCACGAACCATTTCACACTCTCGGTTTCGTGACGATACGCGCGATAACGACACAGAGACGCGTCGGTGGAACAATGGATGTAGTATCCCACGCTGTACGCTCTGTGCTGCTGGTACGCGTACGTCCGAATCCGCTCCGCAGGCTGGACGTCCTCCAGCATGCATTCGAAGTCCGCGTAGATGATGAATGGCGCTCGTTCCTTGTTCTTGAAATTCTTGAACTGCAACCATTTATCCTTCGCGGACGGCAATTCGACTGCACACTCGTTCAGACGCTGGCAGTCCACGTTGTGCTTCGTCAATTGGTTGGACGAATGAAAGAAGCTTAGACATCTGCAACGATAACAACATCAATAATAAAACATAATAATCAATAATACATCGATCGAAATATACCATATTTTTACTCACCTTTCGCAAACGAATACTTGATGTCCATGATTGCTGAGTTGTTTCGATATCAGTCTCGACATGCTGCGAATGCACGCGAAATGATACCGTTTGGGCTCCTTGGGATCCTGCATCAGTAGCAGGTTCGCGTGTCTCTCGCGCTTATCCTCGGTTAGACGCAGAGGCGCGCAGCTTCCGTCAGACCAGGCATACACATTCACGGAGACATCATTGAATCTCTCGAACTTCGCCAGCTGATCCAACGTCACGGGAAGAGTAATATGGTCCGTGCGAAGCACCGTCGAGTAGTGTGGGTACGATGAGACCCTACACACGTTCGTAGCAGCAGGGTACAAACTTGCGACAACGGACCACAAGAAACACGCGTTGTCCCCGCTCTTTACATTCACCACTGCTTTTTTCTGGACGACGGCGCACGGAAGCGGTACGTCGCAGCCGGCTCGAAGTGGATTATGCTTATTAATATTCACTAGAATATTTAGCACAGCCCTTAGGGTCCATCCACTGTCACGATCCTGAAATTCCTCGATCGCCACTAACGTGGGAGTGACCACGTGCTTCGAATACCACTCGCGCACGTTCGAAGTCATTAACAGTACGCGATTTCGCGTTCCGAAACTCTTCGTATCCGTATTCTCCCCCAACATAAACTCAGCGTTAAAGTTCGTGTTCACGGACACGCTCTTATGTGTCGTGATAGCGTCCGTGACGTGCGAGATCACTATTTGTCGAGCATCCTCTAAAAATCTACGCGGATCGACGTGTCCCACGTTGATGACCGCACCGGTTGAAATACGGCTTATAAACGCAGATTCCACGTCCTCCCATACGACTTTGGGTGCCGTCGATCGAGTCGAAACCCCATATCCGACTCGCGAAAACTTTTCTCGCCCGATCGCGCGCAATGTCTTTATTCGCGTGATCAGCGACACTAGACGTTGTTTCACAGCCACGGACACTCCTCCGCTGCTCTGGTATTCGACGATTAGCTGTAGGCACGTGTCGCAATGATCCACCCAGTCTCTGAATTCCGCAACACTGTGTAAAAGCTTGGACATCCGGTACAAAACCCTGTACGTGTCCATGAACGCCTCCATGTTCGCTTCTTCACAAATAGTTCACCTCCCAGAGACGCACAATTTCACCTGATTTCGTGATGCGCCTCTTCCAGGTGATATGATTGTAGTCCTCAGCAGGCCATCGAAAACTCAGCGGTACAAGTGCACGACTCGAGTTTCGCGGAAGACTCATACAATTGTCTAAAAATTTCGATAATTCCCGAGACAAAAACTCATGCACTGTGAGTTTCAATGTTTCCGGACTCAATACTTCTCGTACTTCGATCGAGCCGTTTTCGATGTCATGTAGAAGTGTCAGCGGCGTACATGCAATCGCGGTAGTATACTTCGATCGCTTGCTGCATACATCCTTATCAGCAACGATGCAATACAATGTGCATTTGCTCACAACACTATATCGCGCGATATGACGTAGCAGTTGACGATGTTCACGCGGTAATTTCATAAACCCCTGTCGGAAGATGCTGATCCAGGACGTCTCGAATAATGATGGTGTGGTTAACGTGTCGTGAATCTTATACCTCTCGATCGTCAATTCTTTGTCATCCAACTGCGGTATCATCGATAAAGGACTCACCCAATCATCATCGTCGTCGGAAGACGCTAGCAATGCATCTCGCGCGTCCAGTTCATTGAGTATGCACGCTATCCTAATTCGAACCCATGCTCGCGCTTTTTCAATTTTTATCTTAAGTAATTTCAAACGTCGGTGTTCAGATCCCGATACTCCTTGAGTCTTAAGATATGCATTGATAAGGTGCATGCACTCGTTACATGATATAAACCACTCGCTGAACTCTTCTTCGGTATGCAACTGTGTGATCACATCCCGCAACAACTTGTACGAATTCTCGAAAAAGTCCATGTTATGCACGCGTAACGTATTTCACGATATTCACCGAGCGACTGAATGATTTTATATATATCCTTATGGCGTCATCGCACTATGTTTACGTTAGATGCAGTTCGAACGTATTTCCAAATTTTTCCCACCCTCGCACGCTCGCTGTACTACTCCCACGATTCAGATATAAACACGCGGTATCGTCCGGTGCAATGTCGTGTTTACTCCATGGGCTATCGCGCCGATTGGCTTACAGCCTCCTCGATATGAAATACTCGGAACACTACCCCCACCGAATAATTATCGCTGTAACCACGAATGTAACCGCGTTAAATTAGTTCTCTCTCATGCTACTACATCAGTCAAGTCATACGTTACTACAAGAAACGTTGTAAAAAATGTATCGTGTCTGAGACGATTATCGAAGTGTTGTTGTTGTAATTGTTGTTGCAAGTGAGATCGCTTTGAAGGATATCGTCCGCCATTCAACGCAAGAAAATACAATCGATTAATACCGTAAGTTTCCATTACCATATTTTTTAATGAATCGTTATGTCAGCAACTTTGAGAATTATAAGGAAAAATTGGTTTCAGATTATGTCATTGAATCATCCAACTGTCGGTGCAATCTCCGACTCCTCTGTGCTGCCTGTACATGATATCAACCCCAAAATATATGTTGCGTGTCGGAATGTTGCGGTTCAAACCGAAGAAATTCGTGGTGAAGAACTTCAAGAGGCGGAAGTTGTTCAGGATGGCGACATCTTTTTGAAAGTGTTTTTCAATGCTTTCAATATGTATGGCGAACAACCTCCTGACAACTACGGGAGCGAGCGATATTGGCTGAATAGGCATGCGCGACAAAAACCATTCTTTTTAGATCTTAGTGATGTTGAGGATGATGATGAATATGAATATAATGATTATAATGATATATATAAATTGCACAGTTCGATGGATCCTCAAAGTGTAGTTTGGCGTAGATGTGTCAATGCAAAATCGATTGACTTTGACGCTGTTTTTGCAAATGCAGTATCGGGGCTTCAGGCTCGCGATATTGCAATTCAGACTGCCTCCGAGCAAGTTGATAATGATTCATTTTATACTGATGAGGATCTATTTAACGAAATCGTCGACAATGCAATTTTTACCGACTACGATAGTGCCCTATTCGCTGACGATGTAGTCGAGTGGGATAATTAAACTGAATAAATTACTAAATCTTAAAAAATAAAATTTTAATATGTCAGAATTACTCACCGATCTTCCACCTTCCCTGTGAAATAAACAAAATCTTTTCACCCTACACGCTTGACTCGCAGACCCTCGAGAAGGGTACTTGAGGCGTCGCCCTGTTCTCGATCGTGGAAATACTCGGAACTCTACCCCGAATAATTATCGCTTAGTTGCTCGCGTGAACGCAACGTCTAATTTATTGCTTCAGGGACATTGCGTTTTCTCAAGGATACTTCTTAGAGGCCTGGTCGTGGGAAAAGTCAATGGTCAGATTTCACCCTCTTTCTCAGAAATCACCATGGAATGCAATGTCACGTTTACTCCATGGGCTATCGCGACGATTGATTTATAATAATTATCGTTATATGTATACATCATTGCAAGCGCGCTGTACCTATCGGTCCCACGATTCAAATATCAAAACGCGTTCAATCCTACTCAGATATAAACACACACGGCATAACGCGGTGCAATGTTTATTCCATGGGCTATCGCGATGATCGATTTACGATAATTATCGCTCTATGTTTATATCATTGCACGTGCGCCGTATCGGTCCCACGATTCAAATATAAACACGTAGCATGAAGCGCGTGCACGTAGGTGCCAAAAACGCGTTCAATCCTGTCGCGCGCCACGATTCCATATATTTCTCAGAAATAATGCACCACCCTCTTTCTCAGAAATCATCATCATCGAAGACGCGATTTGAATTTCCATGAATCGGTCGCGGTCGCGCCAGCGCACCGATCCCCGCACGCGTACGGAGATTGCGCGGCGGCGACGCGCGCCCAAAGTACCTTAAACATCCAACAGGTGGCGACAATACGAAATGTATGAAAAATCTGAAAAATTTACCAAGGCGGGCCCAAATACCGACGCGGACCCAAAGTACCTTAAACAACCAATAGGTGGCGCCAATACGAAATGCGCGCGACGCCATTTTGAAATTTTGAAAATCCTCCCCCTCCCCTGTGACGTCAGCCCCCCTCGTCAACGAACTCGACCTGCGCGCGCGACGCCATTTTGAAAATTTTGAAATCCCCCTTCCCCTGTGACGTCATCCCCCGCACCCACGAACTCGGTCGACGCCATTTTGTAATCCCCCTCCCCTGTGACGTCACCCCCTCACCTACGAACTCGGTACCCCCCGCCCCGCCTCACCCCTCGCCCATCTCGTGCAACAGCGCGGTACCCCCCGCCCCGCCTCACCCCTCGCCACTGATCCAGAATCGGCATAGCCCTACTACTGTTGTACGTTGAAATTATTATTATATTTACTTATTAATTATTGCACTAATTAGTGACTAATTATTATACCCATTAATTACTAATGTGTTCATTCAGATGATTATGCCACGGCGAGGGCAAAGGCCAAAAAAGCAGAGGAAACAAGTGACCTATAGTCGGACGTGGATGCCGCAAGAAGAAAACGTAGACCACAAAGATATTCAAGCAGTGAGGAGTCAGGGCCGAACGACGTAGCGCTGATATCCTCACCTCAACCAACGTCACTGGTACCCCCACCTCCAAAAATGAGGAAACTAATTATACGATCAGGTGTGTAAATATGCTACATATAAATTACGATTATCTAATACAATCTTCTAATTCCCTTCCCGCTACTTTGCTCGGTGCCATCACATTATTTTTCTGTTGAAGTTATCTTCTGTCCTAGGCGTTTTGTGTCAAAAATCGTGTTGTTTCACAGATTTCCTTTTTAAAAATGACTCTTCTTCCGCAGTACTTAATGTACAAATTCCATCTTGCAACGATGTGGTTGCCAGCATCTGCCCTTGTGAAATAGTAACAATACATTTTTCACATTTTCCTTACGCTTTATTTGCAGTAATTGCGTTTTGGATGTGTCCATAATTCAGCTTCCTTACCTCGAGAATTATTATGTTTGCTTTCGTACTAGGCCCTTCCTTTGACGCAACCCCGCAGGTTCTCCCTTTCAAAATACGCTTGCACAGCAAGGTCTAAAGATTTCGAACTGCCGTAATTTTCACGGCCAATTACCTTGTCCTTAGAGGGGTTCTATATCGTAAGCAGTCCCGACAACGCTTGGGGATTATGTTTGCATGTCTTTGTACTTGAAACAGTACTTGTGTAATTCGTAATATTACTCTAATTAATGCAGTAGAAATTTTCCATACAAATCCGATGTCATTTTTGCACGTACTAGCACTAGAAAATGTATGACAAGTCTGCCTTGGCAAAAGGACTCGCGCCTTCGTTAAAACCGGGCTTGCCAGAGGTAGGGAGTAGGGACGCAAACTCGTCCCTGGTTGCTCCAACTTGAGGTAACCCTGATTAAAGCACTGACGAGGGCGCGAGATACAAAACACATATCGCTCATTTGCTGCAATCTAGACGACACAACCCAAAATTTGCAGTTTTTGAGCTATTAGTATAGAAAAAGCGGTTGTTGTCTAAATATATAACAAAACTTTCCTACTCGTTTTCCCTTAAAATCGTGAATGTTGAGTTATATCGTTGTTGCAGCAAAACTCTTTAACAAAAATAATTTTGGTTTTTAGACGAAACAGCATCCCCCAGCACCAGCTATGGAAGCCAGGGGAGATCCTCTTTAGAACGCAACATCGAAATTGGTAAGTCAATATACATGTATATATAATGATAATTGTACTCTATGCGGAGATAGTTTTTTATCATGGAAAGTTACAGTGAAAAAATATAAAATGTAATAAATATTTTTCAGAAAACATAGATGCAGGCCCCAGTTGCAGCACCAGCAGCAGCAGCAGCAACACCGATTTCAAAACACTAATCGACCTAAACCACGCCATGATGGCTCAAAACAATTTTATGAGAACTTTACTCCTGGAAACGCTGGAGCGGGTGAAAAGCCTGGAAAGTAAAATTCAAACGCAACCAGCACCAGTGCCGGATCGGACAACATCATTTCTCATCAAATATAATCATTTACAATTTCCATTGAACTCCGTAGAAAGAGTGAAAGAGTTGGAGGAAATATTAAAAGACGAAACCAATTTCCAGGATGCAGTAAGTAAAATATCATTATAGACTCTCTCTCTCTCTCCCCCTCTCTCTCTCTCTCTCTCTCTCTCACTCTCTCTCTCTCTGTGCAGTCCAACCTGTAGGATAAGTCACTTTAATTTAGCCAAGCTAATAATTTTTTAATTATAGGTAAATGAATTTGCAAAATTTGGGGGAGCCAACATATATGATTTTGTAAAAAGGGTTTTCGGCTCCATCCTTACAAACGATTTGGCCCTGATGTTCAGCTGGTTGGGGAGGCAGGGGAAGCAACCAGTTTATAAATTAAAGTTGGCACAAGTCGTTATAGGTATGTAATTATCATCCAAATTTCACCATAGCTAATACTGATTAATGTAGAATTCAATATATATATGTAACATCTTGTTGAAATTCTTGTTTAAGATGCTGCGGAAAAGGGGAAAATGTCCACAAACAGGAAGGAAGCGGAGTCCTCCATCCAGAAATGGTTCAAGCGAGCCTGCGACCGGAAAGCGGCGAAAAAATAAATTTAGTCACGGCAGTGCCGCCCTTAGGGTTTGCGGGGCCCGGGCCAAAAGTTGATATTATTGAAAACGTCTAATTCAAAACTTAAGGGGTTAAACCACTGTAGAATTTAAAAAAAAAAAAAAATTTTTTTTTTGTTTAAAAAATGTTTTAGGGTCTTAAAAATAATATACCAAAAGATGGAGGGTGGCAAAAATGTCTAAATGTCCAAATTTTCAATTTTACCGCAACGCTCTTGTGTATGTCCCGAGCGCCTTTTGTTATCACTGCACGCGCTGTAGTTTTGTTTTGGAGTACGGAAGCAGGAATAACAACAGTCTATAGAGAAGGGACTGTCCTCCGAATAGTCTAGAATGTTAAGGGGTAGACACGGGTAATGCAGCGCGCTGTATACCGACACAATCTGGCCCGAAATATGGGTTTAGTAGAATACGCTTTTCGTCCTTATATGAGCGAATTTTGGGCTGGGCGAGGTCTCATTCGAAAGAGAAAGGTTCAGTGCAGCGCGCTCTGGTCATGGTTCGACGAGATTGTGTTGATATCTAATAATATGAGTGTTCAAAGTACAGCAAAAATCGACAAAATACACCCGCATGAACCAACGTATTTTTAGGTCACTAAAAGAGTCTTGTGACTCAAACGATGACCAGAGCGCGCTGCACTGAACTTTCCTCTTTCGAATGAGACCTCACCCAGCTCAAAATCTGCTCATATAAGGACGAAAAGCGTATTCCCGTAATTGCATTCCCAATTACGAGTTCCGCCATATTGGCGATAATACAGAGCAAGTCACGTGACAAATTTAGTTGAGCTAGTAGACACGAGATGGCGCCTACTCGGGAGGACTGCCAACGTGGAGTCATAGCAAAACTGAAGCGTTAGCTGGATACACAAGCCACAGTAAAAGCGTGATGCAGTCAATGTATGAATTTTCGGACGATTGTAGGTTAGGTTATATGCATTTTAGGCATATAACTGCTGGGAACTGTGTACATTTAGTAAATTAACGCTTTTATTGTAACACATACATCACTTGAAACCGCTGTCGAATTTATGTTATAATTATATGCCCACATTATTTAAAATAAAAAAAGAGATTGGAACTTTTTTACTAATACTGGAAATATTGATTTACTGATATCATATTTTCAGAATGTGGAAGTTACACCAATTATATGCAATTAGTGCTCTTATTATTATTCTTCCGACTATTGCATATAACATACAACAAGGAAAAGTCTCTAAATCAGTCAACAGTTGACTCCCTGATTTTTTTTGTAATTCTTTACGGTCCTATGCAGAGATGGGCATTATTTAAATAAAAGAATATACTTCCGAATGGCCCCAGTGGCCAATCGACACGATGTTTGGGGTAGGGTGTGTGTACCCTAAATCTAAAATTTTATTTAGCTCCGGGTATTTATTAGTTTCCTTTGTTTATTCGAAAGCGTTTCATCTTGAGCTTCGAATAATTTTTCATCTTTCATTATATCTTTATCCTAAGGTCGTATTCAGATATATTGGTCGGTCGATTCGTTTTCGCGAACAGCGATCGAGGAGAAATCAGCGACCACTATCTGACGATCGTGGATTTGTCTGTTGGAGTTACGCGGCCACCCAAGGGTATGGTGGGGTAACGGGAATGCTGCGCGGCTCCGTCTGAACGTAGCCGTGTGGCTGTCATGACTAATACGAGATGAAGCTATCGAGAAAGAATCAATGTTCTGACCAATAAAGCTCCTGAATTTTTTCGGAGCTAAGGCACACCTATTCTGATGTGTGTATTTCTACGCTGCAGCTCGGTTTGGCCTATACACAACAGAAGCTTGGCGCTATCCCCTCCACTTCTGGCTCACTCTTGTTCTGCGAAGGCGAGAGTGAGATGGAACGAGAGCGAGTCAGAAAACGTTACAAACAGGAGCACCGAGGCAGCTAAGCGGTACCTATGGTGGGAGTATACGCGACGGGCGCGAGTGCTCAGATGGAATCGTGACTGTTCGATGCATCCGCGCCACGGTCAGATAGCCAGGCACGGCACGAGTCTTTTTTGCGCCATAAGCGAGCTTGACAAATTCCGCCATTTATTATAATACATTAATTGAGCTTCTTCATGACCTTACTCTACTCGTAGTTTAAAACCGTTGTAGTATAATTTGTAGTATTTCATTTAAAAATTTATTTTCAACAATGCCAACAATGAAAAGGCCATTTTGCATTTCTTGTCAACCTTACGCCCTAGCAGTTGCCTAATTTTGCAGAGTAAAGTCATAAATAATCTCAAATAAATGTAATATAATAAAGGGCGCAATTTGACAAGTTCGCTTAGGGCGCAAAAAAGACTTATGCCGGGCCTGCGTCAAGTTTTTGCGAAGCGGTTCCCGTGCTCACCGTAAGCACTTGCGACCATCGTGCACGCCCGTCGCGCATACAAAGGACGGAGTGTCAGGCGTCCGAAAGACGGAGCGAGACAAAATATCAACGCGTCGTCTGTCTCGTACTGTCCTCGCTCGCTTTCAGTGCCTTCGCTCGCTCTCTTTCCATCTCGCTCTCGCCTTCGCCGGACAAGAGTGAGACAGAAGTGGTGGGGATAGCGAAAAGTCCGTACCGTGTACACCAAACAGAGCCCGTAACGATCTTAGATGCTCGAATAACTGACGAGAACCTTTGTGGCCCGAGCCGCACGAGATCGCCGTTGCTCAGCGATGTGTCATCGATTATATAGAAACAGAATTTGTTTTTTTTTTCATCGTATCAATATGAAAGTGACACAAATGGATTCCTGGCATTCTCCCGATTAAATTGACAGAAAATAATTTAAATCAGACTATTTTTAACGAAACGGGCTTCCAATTCTGCAAACAAAATTCACGTAATTTCCTTAATTATGGTCCGAATAATATCATTTTTGGGGACAATTTGATCGAGAAAACACGACGAATCGATTCACGTCACTTTCGCAAAGATCTGATTAGAAATGCAGAACTGAAGATTTGTCACTGCTTAGTGCGTAACATTGTATGGCCCCGCTGGATTCGAGCGTCGAAACCCACGAAACTCAGCGAGTTGCATGATTGCTAGCGTGAAGGACAAGAGAGGACTTTGCATGGCGAAGGAAAGTCAGCCTTCTATAGAACTCAAATCGAGAAAGACTTTGCTGACAAACTTTACATATGTATATTCGCGTCAAATAAATACTTTAATTGTAAAATTTAGACGACAAACTATTGTTGAATTTCGCCAGTTCTTACATATGCATCACTTGGTTGGGAATTCCTGATCCCAGAGTTTCATGCATTTACCTATTGAAATGTTGCTTCAAGTCATCGGGAAATTGCATTACTTCTTCTCGTACATACATATATGTATCTGTTCGCGAGTAGGTGTCACGAGTGACACGGCTTTGGTTTCTCAAATAAATGCACATTTATTAGGGCCCTCGGTCGACGGCGACTTGAGTCATCCAGTACTGAATATGAAATTGTTCATATTTCTCACTACACCTTGATAAGAGTGTTACCACCGATGGATTCGTGAGTTTATGTCCACGAAAATGAGTCGAGACGCGAAGCAATTCGGTCTATTTTTTCTTATGAATACATGATTAGGACACACACTACGTTCACTAAAAATAGACCGAATTGCTCCATGTTTGGCATCATTTTCATCAGTAATGCAGTGCTCTGGTGAAGAACATCGTAATACGGAGCTAATATTCTAGGCCCTAGAATCTACGATATTGTCAATGTGCAGTTGAAACGCACGCCGCTTCACACTATCGTTTCTTAGCATTTATACGGGGTGATTCTGTAGCTAGAATCGTCAAACGCGATGCTCGCCAACAATCATGTGTCTCGCTGAGTTTCGTGGGCTTCGACGCTCGAAACCAGCGAGACTATACAACCCCCCCCCCAAAACATGACTCATGTATGAAAGAAGCTAATTCCCTTTAATTCACTAAAAAAGTTCACCTGCAAAGATTGTGAAATCATCTTTGCTAATTCCAATTGTACCTTTAATTCACGAAAAACATTAAAAAAGTTCACACGCAAAGATTGTGAAATCAACTTTGCTAATTCCAATTGTATTCTCGTTCTCCGCTCGAACACTGATTCCTCTGTCACTTTTTATACTTGACATTCCTTTATTGGCCACAAATCAATTCAGAGCTCAGATTTTCAGCTTCGGTTTTAAGGAATTAGCGGGCGTTGTATAAGAAAAAAACTATGAAGTCGACTTAAAACAAAATGATTCGTATTCTCCGCAGCTCTCTTACAGCGTATTCGGACGGTTGCAATGGTGCGCACTGGGTGCGAATTTTCGCCAATTGGCAGCGAAAAAGTTCGCATTCAGTGCGCACTAGTGCAGGTTGCCGAATGTGCTATTAATCTATTACCGACTTTGATTCGTTTAACTTAGTCTCTACCAAGTTTTTATTATCTTCCATCGTAAAACGATCTTCATACGCCATTTTTAACAGAAGATGTCCCTCTTATAAAAGTTTTTGTGTCATAGTTTTTTTCTTATACAACGCCCGCTAATTCCTTAAAACCGAAGCTGAAAATCTGAGCTCTGAATTGATTTGTGGCCAATAAAGGAATGTCAAGTATAAAAAGTGACAGAGGAATCAGTGTTCGAGCGGAGAACGAGAATACAATTGGAATTAGCAAAGTTGATTTCACAATCTTTGCGTGTGAACTTTTTTAATGTTTTTCGTGAATTAAAGGTACAATTGGAATTAGCAAAGATGATTTCACAATCTTTGCAGGTGAACTTTTTTAGTGAATTAAAGGGAATTAGCTTCTTTCATACATGAGTCATGTTTTGGGGGGGGGGGGGGATTTCATCACTTTTTTCATAATTTGTTATCAATTATTAAGTGCCCTATTTCCTATCGGTATTAATTATAATTTTAATGGAACTATTTATTTACAATTGTTTATTTACAAAATGCGCCCGCTCGGCCACGGCCACGGCTCCTGAGTCTTCACTAAATCTCGCAGGGTACTCGCCTGCGAGCGGAGGTTGACGGCTTGCGCCCGTACCGCCTGGAGGGTGGCCCAATGCTCTTGACGGGCCCGCACCCTCCAGCCGCTCCTCTTATGACGCTTCGACGTGTATCCTCCTGTAATTAGTAATAATAAACGTCAGCAATTATACTATAATAATTTTTAAATTATTGGCACGCGCAGATAAAAATGTTCGCCTCCCCTGATATACAGGGTGTCCCACCTAAGACTGGACAGCCGGTTTTCTCCTAAAGTATTGTCGATAAAAATATAAAAAAAAATAGGGAATTGCATGGTTCGAGGGGGGCAATTTATTAGCGCGAACGAATTTTGTTTTCGATTATTATTTTAAAAGATACGATGGTCAAGTTCGGTTTTTCAAATGGAACTATTTTTTTTGAAGACCTGAGTTGATAGTGCGTTCCAAGACAAATCCAATAAGCTGAAATGTATGCACTTTATTTCCACTGGTTTTTAAGATATTGCGCTTGCAAATTTACTGATTTTCACTGGAAGAAAACCCTCTGGAATAGCAAGGACCGGGGCGGTCTTACTGGCGCCACGGGTGGCACTGCCTGTTGAAATAGATACTTACCTGCCAAAGGTCTACGCCAGGAATGGCAGGCCCAAAGGCTGGACAATTCTTTTCCGTCAGAAATGCTACTTAGGTAGGTACATCTGCGGAATCGAGAAGCGCACCGTTACTTTTATTTCGCACTTGCTTCTACGCTCGGATGGCCGGTTCCTTTGGGAGGGATGCAAGCTGGATTGGTGAAATATCCATTACAGCGTATTAAGAAATTCTTTTCTTCATCGTGTCGAAAGGGAAGTGACGCGAATGGATTCCTTATGTTTTTCTGATGAAAATCATACCAAATATCATGCAAATCGGACTACTTTGACACAAGCTATTTCTATTCCCTATGTAAAAGTTGTCCCATTTTCCCAATTACCCTGTATCTGTTTAGGAAATAAAATAATTCTTTATTCTTTATCGTATGGATATGGAAGTGTCGCCGATGGATTTCTTGGGGTTTTGTGATGAAAATCATACCAAATGTCGTGTAAATGGGACAACTTTTACATAGGGAATAGAAATAGCTTGTGTCAACGTAGTCCGATTTGCATGATATATGGTATGATTTTCATCAGAAAAACATAAGGAATCCATTCGCGTCACTTCCCTTTCGACACGATGAAGAAAAGAATTTCTTAATACGCTGTAATGGATATTTCACCAATCCAGCTTGCATCCCTCCCAAAGGAACCGGCCATCCGAGCGTAGAAGCAAGTGCGAAATAAAAGTAACGGTGCGCTTCTCGATTCCGCAGATGTACCTACCTAAGTAGCATTTCTGACGGAAAAGAATTGTCCAGCCTTTGGGCCTGCCATTCCTGGCGTAGACCTTTGGCAGGTAAGTATCTATTTCAACAGGCAGTGCGACCCGTGGCGCCAGTAAGACCGCCCCGGTCCTTGCTATTCCAGAGGGTTTTCTTCCAGTGAAAATCAGTAAATTTGCAAGCGCAATATCTTAAAAACCAGTGGAAATAAAGTGCATACATTTCAGCTTATTGGATTTGTCTTGGAACGCACTATCAACTCAGGTCTTCAAAAAAAATAGTTCCATTTGAAAAACCGAACTTGACCATCGTATCTTTTAAAATAATAATCGAAAACAAAATTCGTTCGCGCTAATAAATTGCCCCCCTCGAACCATGCAATTCCCTATTTTTTTTATATTTTTATCGACAATACTTTAGGAGAAAACTGGCTGTCCAGTCTTAGGTGGGACACCCTGTAGGCTAAACCGAAGAATTTTTATATTGTAAAATAATTAAAGTATTAACAGATAATACCATGTGCCGTGGCTGGGCCCTGTGGTGGTGGTGGTGATGGTGTTGGTGGTGGTGCTGCTGGTGGTGGTGGCGGCGACGGCGCCGTAGTTGCGACTGCCAGCGACAGCCAACCGGCCTGGGCTCCCCTGATATAAGCTAAAGTCAACAATTTTAATTATATAGTTAAAAGATAAAAAGTATTAATTAATAGTATTAAGAATTAATACCGTTTGTCGCCGGCTGCTGTGGTGGTGGTGGCGACGCCGCCGTTCTCGGCACCTTGTTCGCTGCCGGCATCATTCGAGTCTGGAAAAACGAATTTGAATAAATGTATATATAACATTTTTTTATTATTTAATTCTTCTGTAAGCTTATCGTTAATAAAACTCACCATCAAGTAGGGCGGCCTCCCGCATTTTCTACAAAAATTAATAAACAATTAATTAACCAAAAAAATCATCCAGAGTTCATAAAAGTGGCGTAAGATAGAAGAAAGTCATACGTTAAGTATCAGTGGACATAGACCGTAACTGTATAACAAATAATATAGCGACTTACCTTGTTAATTGAGACAATAATTCAATGTCCTATATGGTGGAAAAACTCGTGACATTTCAAATTGATAACTGACACAGGCAGGTTATGATTGATTGACAGCTAGGTGACATTTACTAGCGAGCCGAAAGCAGCGGCTTTTTGCCTTTTTCGTCAACTGCGCAACCGCATTTTCAGCAAAACCATTCCGGATAACTTCAGCTTACGAAAGGCGACATCTACCTGCGTCAATTGGAGAAGTAAAACGAGAATGGCGACATCTACTGGCGTCAAGTACTAGCGCTACGTGCTGTCTGACTGTCTCGTAAAAAAAGTATCATTTTGCGAACTATTAATTGAAAATAATTCTTTTATCTTTTAGAAAAACAGCTTGATACATTAAGTAAAACGACAAATGGGTTCGAAAAAAATTAATTATTCGCTTAATCATGTTAAAACACCGGGACTATGTCATAAGACATGATAAAAGACCAAAATAGCTACGGAGACCTGTCAATTTCGCTATCATTCGTGTATAGAGACGTGGTCGCTCAGTGTGCCTATAGGTAGAGGGGGAAGGGGAATTAGCTTCCAGACGCGACCGCGTCTGTTGATGTTGCACGCTAAGCAGTGACGAATCTGATGTTCTGCAATTTCTAATCAGATCTTTGCAACAGTGACGTCAATCGATTCCTTACAATTTTATATATAATGTTTGTTCATAACTGCTTCTTTCTGCATAGGACGTGTAATAAGTGTATTTCATGTTCTGTTTCGGTGCTTTGCAAGTAAAAAAATGTCTAACCTAACAAACTTCATTTTCTGGGGACATCCCCTCATCTATTTTCCCTTTTCACTTATAATTCCTTACTGCTAACGTAGAATATTGTAGCATAAGCACATTTCAAGTAATTCAAATGTACAATGAATTTTCTATGTTTGCAGTACCAGCCGACTTCCGTTTAAATTTTTATAAGTACAACGCAACAGCTGAGAATTTCTTTCCTTATTCAGAATAAAATACGGAAATAGCAAACAGCTCCCTCTCGCGTTTACCGGGCAATCGGCGATCTATCGGTATTACCATTTCTGTGCAGAAAAAACCTGCTGTAATACCGACCTGCCGAATCGGCCAGGTCACGTGACGTGTCTACCCCCTTAAGAACGTCTGTGCAGCGTTAGTAAAGTGAGGATCGACCGTTGAAAAGGACGCTTTGCTTTCGTGTATAAGTTTTGTAATATTTGAATACGCGTTTTTCTCGAAACCACTTTTTTTTAACTGGCCGGAAACATAACTCGAACAAATCTTCACCGATCGATCTGAAAATTTAATAGTATATTCAAAATTGCTTTCTCTAGCGACGTACGTAGGATTTTTTTTATATTGCATATTTTTTTTTTAATAAACCATTTTGTGACGATTTTTTTCATGAAATTGCACCATTTCGCGAAAAATCAATATATCGAAAAAATCCTACGTACGTCTCTTGCTGTTGTTCTATAGAATCGAAAAGACTTTGGTTTTTTGATCCAGGTCAAAAATTGCGGGAGTTAGGTTTCCGGCCGTAGACCCTTTCAAAAAACAGGCACCGACGGAGAAATGCTGCGCAGCCACCATTTTGTCATGAACGAAGTTGAAAAAAATATTTTTTGTACTTCATTACTAGAATTATAAATCCCATATTACAGAATTTCGATTGATCTCTTTATTGCGCAAAAGAAAAATTCCCGAAATATGCCTATTTTTTCGTACTCTACAGTGGTTTAACCCCTTAAGCTTTAATCAGTTATAAAATCTTTGTCAAACATCCAATGTTGATGCGGCGATTCCGCTCTGTAGAGGAAGGAATTTTATAGGTCCAGTAAAAATTTCACTTTATCCTTTATATTTAAATATGACTTTTTTTCTGTTCGGAACGGGCGTTAAAACTATTGAATTCGATTCCTGAATATTTAAAGTATCTTGCTGATGGTTTCGCTGATGTATATCATAACATATAATTAAGTGATTAATAAGTTTTTCACGTGTATCAGCTACAAATCCGTGAAAAAGTAGTTTCTTGTTACCGAACTTAAGAACGGCCAAATTTGAAGTATTAAGTATTTCTTGCACGAGTATATTAATCTAAGAAAAATATTCTCAAATAAGTTAAAAAATAATTGTAAACTGTTTGTACATTGTTTTTGTAAACACACTGAATTATATATTTGATACAAAGCATGGTATGTAATAATAATAATGATAAAAAAAAAAAAATATGTGTCCAACTGCGAACCTCCTTGTTTTTTCAAGTATCTGTAAAGAAATTTTAAATAAATAAACAATGGAAATGAATTTTTATCGTGTCCGATTTCATTTTTATAACCCTCTGTTTTATTAAATTTATATGGCGATTTTTAAACAGCTGCATCAGCCCCAATTTATCGATAATTAAGACGCCTGTCAGTCCTAATCCAGGCCCGTTCCAGGCGCCTCTAAGGCGCCCATTTCAGGCGCCTTTGAGACGCCTGTCAGTCCTAATTCAGGCGTTTTAAAGGCGCCTTTAAGGCGTCCCGTTTTGTAACATCAGGCGCTCCGAAGGCGTCTCATTCGAAAGAGAAAGGTTCAGTGCAGCGCGCTCTGGTCATGGTTCGACGAGATTGTGTTGATATCTAATAATATGAGTGTTCAAAGTACAGCAAAAATCGACAAAATACACCCGCATGAACCAACGTATTTTTAGGTCACTAAAAGAGTCTTGTGACTCAAACGATGACCAGAGCGCGCTGCACTGAACTTTCCTCTTTCGAATGAGACCTCACCCAGCTCAAAATCTGCTCATATAAGGACGAAAAGCGTATTCCCGTAATTGCATTCCCAATTACGAGTTCCGCCATATTGGCGATAATACAGAGCAAGTCACGTGACAAATTTAGTTGAGCTAGTGGACACGAGATGGCGCCTACTCGGGAGGACTGCCAACGTGGAATCATAGCAAAACTGAAGCGTTAGCTGGATACACAAGCCACAGTAAAAGCGTGATGCAGTCAATGCATGCATTTTCGGACGACTTTAGGTTAGGTTATATGCATTTTAGGCATACATTGACTAGGAACTGCTGGGAATTGTCTACATTTACTAAATTCACGCTTTTACTGTAACACATACATCACCGCTGCCGAATATATGTTTTCGCGAACAGCGATCGAGGAGAAATCAGCCATCACCATCTGACGATGGTGGATTTGTCAGTTGGAGTTCCCTAGCCACCGAAGGGTATGGTGGGGTAACGGGAATGCTGCTCGGCCCCGTCTGAACGTAGACGTGTGGCTGTTATTTATTCTTATTGTCAGCGTAGTACATATGTAGTTGTGTGCGTCACGAAGTAATGCGTAGACCAATACGAGATGAAGCTATCGAGAAAGAATCAATGTTCAGACCAATAAAGCTCCTGAATTTTTTCGGAGCTAAGGCCTAAGGCACACCTATTCTGATGCGTGTATTTCTACGCTGCAGCTCGGTTTGGCCTATACATGACAGAAGCTTGGCGCTATCCCCACCACTTCTGGCTCACTCGTGTTCTGCGATGACGAGAGAATACGCGTTACGAATAGGAGTGTGCGGATCGTCCCGCGGCTCGGATTCTCGGCCCTCGGGACGGGTCGGAAAATTTCGGGCGGGATCGGGCGGGGTCCCGATACTTTCGTATTGCTCGAGATCCCGACGGTTTCGGGATCCCGAGACTCGATTCGGGCTACAAGCATGACCGCCATGAGCGGGCAATTTGATTTCAGGTTGGTTTGGCAAAACTCGGACGCGATCGGCTCGAAAGCCAGCTATTACGAGCGGACCGAGACGGAAAGAATAATGTATATCATTTATATCGATACCAGAGTGATAAGTTTTTACCTTTCTGTCTCCTGTTGAATCATAATTTGTATCTTATTATTTATTTACATATATATGTATTTTCATTGCTACCAAATAGTCTGTGAATACTGAATACGTCCATATACGTACTTAAATAAATACCATGTTCAGAACTTGGGAAGAAGACTATTTTTATATCGACAATATTTTAAAATCTGAATAAAATATACTTCATACTTTACACTTTATGTAAAGGGAATATATAGGGTATTATCTTTTTCCGGATAGGTTCAGATTTAAAATAGAAAACGTACGAACTATAAGCATACAAAAAGGAATATTTCCTGGATGTTTCATAATAACAACAATATACAGGAGGCGAATATTTTATTATTTTAAATTAACGTGTAAGAAACATAATTTTTCTATGTTCTCAGGTAATAATTTTAATCTATTACTGGTAACGATATCGTCCGATCGCGTCCGAGTTTTGCCGAGCCGACCTGAAATCAAATTGTCCGCTCATGGCGGCTATGCTTGTAGCCCGAATCGAGTCTCGGGGTCCCGAAACTGTCGGGATCTCGAGCAATACGAAAGTATCGGGACCCCGCCCGATCCCGCCCGAAAGTTGCCGGCCCGTCCCGAGCCCGAAAAATCGGGTAACCGCACACCCCTAGTTACGAAACTCACCGGCCAATAAATCTGAATACGATCTTAGAAGTTCGAATAACCGACGAGAACCTTTGTGTCCCGAGCCGCGCGAGATCGTCGTGCTCGGCGATGTGTCATCGATTATAAAGAAACAGAATTTGTTTATTTTTCATCGTATCAATATGAAAGTGACACCATTGGATTTTTGGCATTCTCCCGGTTATATTGGCAGAAAATAATTTAAATCGGACTATTTTTAACAAAACGGGCTTTCACTTCTACAAACAAATTTTTCACGTAATTTCCTTAATTTTGGTCCGAATTATATCATTTTTGGGGCCAAATTGATCGAGAAAACATGAGGAATCGACTGACGTCACTTTCGCAAAGATCTGATTAGAAATGCAGAACTGCAGATTTGTCACTGCTTAGCGCGCAACATTGTATGGCCCCGCTGGTTTCGAGCGCTGAAGCCCACGAAACTCAGCGAGTCGCATGATTACCAGCGAGAAGGCCAAGAGGGGACTTTCCATGGCGAAGGAAAATCAGCCTTCTACAGAACTCAAATCGAGAAAGACTTTGCTAACAAACTTTATATTCACGTCAAATAAATACTTGTAAAATTTAGACGACGAACTATTGTTGAATTTCGCCAGTTCTTACATATGCCCCACTGGGTTCGGAATTCCTGATCCCAGAGTTTCATGCATTTACCTATTGAAATGTTGCTTCAAGTCATCGGGCAATTGCATTGTTTCTTCTCGTACATATGTATATCTGTTCGCGAGTAGGTGTCATGAATGACGCGACTTTTGTTTCCCAAATAAATTCACCCCTATCAGGGCCCTCGCTCGAACCGCTTGACAAGGAGACCGCACGATGTGAACCGAGTGCGAGTGAAATAGCGCACCAGCGGTACACCCTCGGTCGACGGCGACTTGAGTCATCCAGTACTGAATACGAAATGTTCAAAATTTCTCATTTCACTTTGATGAGAGTGTTACCATTCATGGATTGTTGGTGAGTCAAGACACGAAGCAATTCAGTCTATTTTTTCTTATGAATACATGATTAGAACACACTCTACGTTCAATAAAAATTGATCGAATTGCTCCACGTTTGATATAATTTTCATCGGGAAATCCTAAAAAATTCATCGGTAATACTTTCATCAATACTTATCAAAAACACGAACATTTTATTTTTCTGTACTGGGTATTTTATCTAGCTCGTCGGTTTTATTGTTCTCGGCTGTCAACGGGCGGTCTACTAGGACCCGAAGGTCCACGCTCGCAACGAGAAAGCAAAACAGTGGGGTGGGTAGGTCTTTCCCGATAAACTGAGCCCAAAGGCTTCTCAACAATTGAAACATTGGAAGACTGTACATATTCTTTCTGATGCTTTCGGCGATATGCGCAACCATTTGTATGCCCAATTTCATGTCTAACAAGTCAGGCGATTTTGTTTGTGAGAGCCATATATAAAGACAGTCCTGTAACGTTCACTACATCTTCAATTATAAAACTGCAAATATGTTATTTTACACATGTGTCTCGCTGAGTTTCGTCGGTTTCGACGCTTGAAACCAGCGGAGCCATACAATGTTGCGCACTAAGCACTGATGAATCTGAAGTTTTGCAATTTCTAATCAGATCTTTGCGATCGTGGCGTCAATCGATTCCTTATACTTTCTCAATCAAAGTGGCCCCAAAAATGATACAACTCAAACCATAATTAAGGAAATTACGTGAAAAATTTGTTTGCAGAATTGGAAGCCCGTTTCGTTAAAAATAGTCCGATTTAAATAATTTTTTCATAAAAAAAATGCGCAGGCTGGATGCGCGTGATTATTACGTGGCCCCCTCCATAGACATATATAGACGGATCAGAAGATGGGACTATCGACGTGGGGAAGGAAGGCTTGGAGGGGTAAAGGCATAGGTTCAGATACAGGCACGTCGGTTAGCTTCGGATGCATTCGGCATTCATAACCACAGCGTTATCCGATTTACTCGTATCGCTCCCCTTACCGCGAACCTTGCCACCCCCCTCAGCTTACGCTCCGCCGTCTATATATGTCTATGGTCCCCTCCTCGAAGTGACAGAAAATATAACCTATGTATACGCTATATGACAATAAATGTTGAGCGGCTATTTCGTTCTTTTGCGCTACATTTGTGAACTTTTTATCATCCTTCCGAAACATTATTATTACGTCGCAACAGTATCTTTAGGAAATCGGGTCTAGCATATAGGTTATATTTTCTGTCACTTCGAGGACAGAAAATCCGGTCCTCCAAGTGACAGAGAATATAACCTATATGCTATACCCGATTTCCTAAAGATACTGTTGCGGCGTAATAATAATGTTTCGGAAGGATGATGAAAAGTTCACAAATGTAGCGTAATACAACGAAATAGCCGCTAAATATTTATTGTCTTATAGCATATACATAGGTTATATTTTCTGTCACTTCGAGGAGGGACCACATAATAATCACGCGTTGGATTCAACATCAAACACAATTTTATATATGTTTGTTCATAACTGCTTTCTGCATAGGATGTGTATTTCATGTTCTGTTTCAGTGTTTTGCTAATTAAAAATGTCTATCCTAACAAACTTCATTTTCTGGGGACATGCCCTCATCTATTTTTCCTTTTCACTTATAATTCCTTACTGCCAACGTAGAATATTGTACCATAAGCACATTTCAAGTAAATGTACAATGAATTTTCTACGTTTGCAGTACCAGCCGACTTTCCGTTTAAATTTTTATAAGTACAACGCAACAGCTGAGAATCTATTTCCTTATTCAGAATAGAATACGGAAATAGCAAACAGCTCCCTCTCGCGTGCACAGGCAGCCGCGTATCTATGGGTAATACCATTTCAGTGCAGAAAAAACCTGCTGTAATACCGACCTGCCGAATCGGCCAGACCACGTGACGTGTCTACCCCCTTAAGGCGCCTCGAGCGCCTGGGACCAGGCGTCTGAAAGGCGCCTTTAAGGCGCCTGTGTGCAGTGTGGGAGGTTACGTTTAATTTTATACTAATATTGTATTTGTTTTCAGCGCTAACACAACAGGGAATATGATGATTCTACACAAAAAAGAAGTCTACTACTAGGTACCACTGATTATGGGACATACTGTATATTGATTTGTTAATGTAAATATTGAAAGTTCCTCTTTGTATTTATATGCGCTAGTTATATTATTTTGTAACAATTGTAATCACATATAATTAAAGAATAAATACTTTTTGAAATAAATAGAATTCATTATTTAATAAATGCAGAATCTGCTTGTTAGTTATGTGGGAGTAGGGATACACCTACAGCAAAACGGTACATTTGTGTTGGTGCGTAGGTCCATGTGACGTCACGCGTAGGGAATTGGATAGCAATTGTGGCCTTCAGATGGCGCTGTTGGATGTGTCAGGCGGGCAACAGGACCTGCCGCGAATCTGCCGTCGATCAGCCGGCAGACTCTGCTTGGCAGGGTCTGCCGGCAGAGGCCAGGGGGACCAAGCCGTTGTTGCGTGGCCGTCTGGGGAAAGAGGTCTTCTCCCGGGAATTCAGGCGCGGGACGATGCCCGTGGAGTGCGAAGGCACCCTGCTCCTTGGACGCGGATTATTTAAGGGATAAATATAGTGAAAATAATAATATGAACAGAATAAAACAATTTGAACAATAAACTTGTAACTTTAATGAACGTAAAGTAAACGATTTGAACACAATTCCAATCTGCACAGAACTTTTTATTTGCACGACTGCTCGCGAAGGCTTGTCAGGCTCAAGTGACGCTCCCAAAGGTCCATTGGTTTTTTGTACACCTTTTGTTAATTACAAAATGTCTAGCGTTCTGAGAGCCAATCGCTAATTTCTTAATTAACGAGCTGAATTCCTATTCGTCGATTTGACACAACAACAAGCGTTTAACTACCTGGCGCTGGAATTACACACCTAGGAGAAGGAACGAAGGAGAAGTTCATTTATTCTAACACCCGTTGCCAAGTGGGTATCGATTAATTTATAATCCTGAAGTCTTCTCATTAGAAGATCTCTAACTACTTTCAAACCCCTCGGCTTGTGCGAACTTCACCTTGTCTCCCTTTCCTATTACATTCGTGTGATCCGCCTCGAACTTCACGCTTCTGGAGTTTAAACTACGCGCCGCTAGACGGGAGTCGCAACACTTCCCCCCTTATACAAAAGGTGTTTACCAATGGAAACAGCTTTTCCAAAAATACATTTATGATAAATAAGACCTGCGCCCCTTATATAGGATGTTGGTATCGCTAAACTCGCATTAATTTCTAATATGACAATATGACTAAACTTGTATGTAAATAAACATCTCAGTGAAGCATTCCTGAGCCTCCCCTCCTCACTTCCCCCACGGTAGCCAAGCTACTCGGTCCACCCGGGTTCCCGAGAGGGTTGCGAGTCGAAAGATGCTGCAGGCTGCTTGTCACAGTTGATTACAATGGGTTACAAGTTTGTTTCCGTGACATAACATCTAGATTTCAAGATTACAAGGTTTTGATCAACGAACGAATAAAGTACCTTAGCTTAACACATACTATACATGCAAATGACAAAGTGGTATCAACAATGATACGACTACAAGGTAGACTATGGGGAATCTAATCTTATGCATGCTAATTTCAACTTGTTCGTATGAACTATCTTGGTTTTACCAACTCCTATGGCTATTTCCGCGTTTAAGTCATCAAACATCCTAACAATTTTGTAAGGTCCCGACCAGCTAGAATCAAATTTAGAAGTTTTTGGTTCTTTATATATATATATATATATATATCGTCACCTACAGAGAATTTACAGGAATGGACTCTTTTATCATAATCTAATTTACTTTTCTGTTTTTCCCTTTCTAGATTTGCTGCTGCTATAGCTTGGGTTGAGCTTACTTTTGAAAACAACTCATCCAAATGGTTAACGAAGGTTCGTGGAATTACTTGGTTCATGAACTCCGAGGGAATAATCGCCTTTACTCCAAACACAAGCTCGTGTGGAGTGAAACCAGTAGCTTCATGGACAGACGTATTGTAAGGAAACATGCCAAAACGAATCCAATCATCCCAGTCGGTCTTAGTACAGTAATGTTTCAGGTAATCAGTAAATACGCGATGCGCCCGTTCAAGAGATCCCAGTGATTGTGGGTGAAACGCAGTTGAGGTAATTCTTTGTATTTTAAATATTTTACAAAAGGTTTTCATAATATTGCTAACAAAATTACTTCCCTGGTCAGTTTGAATTGTTCGAGGACACCCAAATCTGCTGATAAATTGTTCAGCCAGAGCCATGGCCACGGATACAGAGTCTATACTAAGAAGTGTAATTGCGTCAGAATATTTGGTAAGATTGTCTTGAAGGGTTAACAAATACCGATTACCCCTCTTTGTTATTGGTAAGGGCCCTACGATGTCCATTTGTACTTTTTCAAACGCCTTTTTAGGGGTGTCCGTTATTCGCATCGGCTGTCTGGTCTTAGTAGAAAGGATTTTGTTCCTTTGGCAACTTGGGCATGAACGAACGAAATTATCTATTTCTTCTCTCATGTGTGGCCAGTAAAAGTCATCCCTAATTCTATTGAAGAGTTTACGGACACCTTGATGACCCCCGATGGCGGATTCGTGAAATTCCTTAATAATAAGGGATCTCCTAGGTGGTAGGGGAACTATAACATCGCCCGTACAAACAGTAATAGTATATTCAGAACTATTTAATTCCTCCTTTAAAAGGTATTCGATGAAATCCCAACTAATAGGCTCGATATCATTGCCAATTTTAGAGATGTTAACCGTTTTGACATCCAGGGTATCCATAAGGTGTTTGAGGGAGGTTACCGAGGATTTAAGATGGAGATAATTTACTGGTTCTACCGCACGTGATTTTACGAAAAGGTGAAAGGTAAGGGGTTTTGTGTCAGGGAAAACCATCGTTTCACCGACATTGGGGTTGTGTGGTCTAATCTGTTCAAGGGAAAATTTATGATTATCCAACAAATCTTTAGTGACTTGAGATTGAACTTCGTGATCGAGGGAAAAAAAATGAACGAAGTTATCTTTGCGCATATAGAGATAATCCTTGGAGTAGATAACATTAGGTGGAAGGGAGTGATGGATGGTTGGCGTTAATGAGGTCGTCTTTGTCATTAAGATTCTAAGGTTATTCTGTTTGTTTAGGTCATTGTTTCCTGAGGTCATTTCAACGGAGGATCGTGTCTCATTATCTGCGCGCTTGGTCATAAATAAAGTCCGGCATTTTTCAGCCTCTAAATTTGGCTCGTCAGCCCCTAACCCGACACAAGCCGCGGGCCGCAGGTCGTGGACCTGGACGGGGTGCTTAAAGCCTATCCGATGTTCCAGGTGGAACGAGTCTGCGCCCTGAGGTACGTGGGCAGCCCTTAACGAGTTCTGTGACGGAATGCCTTCAAGGTCGGCCTTTCTAATGTCCAACAGACAGCCAGGTCGGAGCACATCCACACGACCCCCCGAGAGCGATCCTCCAACAACTACATTTCTAATGGGAGATCCACTCGTCCCAGCTATCCCCATCGTAAGGTGAGCGTTAGTGTTATTTGAACCATCATCAGAGTGATCAATCCCGACTAAGACCTCAGGTCGACCGTCGATTTCTCTCCCATGGGCAAGGAAAATGGTAGCAATTATCCTTTCATTATTTTCCCATACTCTATTACAGTCCGTATCCTCCAACCTTCCAGAGTCTACAAGTGGCACGTCGTCGGCGCCTACGACTACCCCTTGCAAACGCTTAAAGGATGGGGTATCAGTACAGTCCGTTGTGGTACAGTTAGATGAAATGTTCGAGACTGATGAAGAAGGAATTTCATTAATATTGATGAAGTCCGGAGGGTTACGAGACAATGCATCCGCATTCGAATTTACTTTTCCCGGTTTGTATACTATGTTATAGTCGTATTCATTTAATTTAATCCGCCACCTCATAATGCGAGAAATAGGGTCCTTTACGCTATGAAGCCAGACCAACGGTCGATGATCGGTTACTAATGTAAATTGTTGACCATACAAATAGGGTCGAAAATGATCAACTGCGTAAATAACTGCGAGTAATTCCTTTTCAATAGTAGAGTAATTTATTTCTGCACTGTTAAGCGTTCTTGACGCGTACGCGATAGGGAGATCTTTACCAATTTGGCCCTGGCTCAACACAGCACCCACAGCATAATTTGAAGCATCAGTCGTGACAAGGAAAGGTCGTTTAAAATCCGGAAATTGTAGTAGTGGCTCGGAACAGATTCTATCACGTAGGTTTTCGAAGGCAGATTGAACATCATTGTCCCAAATAAAGGGGACATCCGTTTTCAATAATCGCGTTAGAGGTTTGGCGGTTTTCACCATATCAGGAATAAATCGTCTGTAATAACTGACCAGGCCCAGAAATTGCTTTATATTCTTTTTTGTTTTAGGGATGGGAAAGGATTTCACGGCTTCGATCTTCCCGGGATCTGGTTTCACTCCTTCACTAGAAATGCTATGACCCAAGTAAGTAATTTCACGTTGTAAGAATCGGCATTTCTCAGGTTGTAATGTTAACCCTGCATTCTGTAACCGAGCTAGTAATCTCTTTAACTTTTGTGAATGTTCCTCTATTGAATCGGCATACAGGACAATGTCGTCCATGTACACGAACAGTTCAACTCCCTGTAGACCAGATAGAACCAAGTCCATGCATCGTTGGAAGGTGGCCGGGGCATTTTTTAGGCCGAAAGGCATTTTGTTGAATTCGTAATGGCCGTGGAGTGTCGAGAAAGCGGTTTTTTGCTTGGATTTGGGGTCCATAGGGATTTGATGGAAACCCGAAACCAAATCAAGCGTACTAAAATATTTCGCGGCTCCGAGTTGGTCTAATATTTCTGTTATATTAGGAAGTGGGTAGGCATCGCTAACGGTTTTTTCATTCAACAGGCGGTAATCAATGACCATGCGCCAACGTGGCTTACCAGTGGACGCCGATTTTTTGGGGACCACCCAAACAGGTGAGTTATAAGGGGAAGTTGACTGTTGAATAATATTACTTTCCAACAATGCATTGACTTGTTTCTTTATTTCCTCCTTATGAATAAGAGGAAATCTATACTGTTTGGTGTTAATGGGGATTTCATTTACAGTTTTAATCGAATGCTGGATGGTGTTTGTGGAATTCAATTTATCGGATGGAAGATAAAACTGATAAGGGAATTCTTTAATAATTTCCAGAATACTAGCTTGCTCATCCTCATTCAAACCATTTAATTCTAATATTTTAGCTATCTGGACTAATCTACTCGAATCGGCCCTTGACTGATCCACGTTAGGATTTCCTGTGCGAGACGAACGCGGCGAAGGTGGACGCTCCGTGAATGCCTCTAACTCAACAGGTGGTATATTTACAGTGATATGATTTGAAGTGGTATTAATTGCATATAGTTTGGCAGACCCGTTTCGCTGGGTAACTAACGCTTCTCCTATATAAACGCCTGGGTCAGTGGTCAATCTCCTAACATAACCTTCCTTAATTCCAGAATCCTTGACAGGAAGAGCTATAAGGGTTCTAGTACGAGGGGGTAAAGTAAAAGAGGACGATGAAAGAAGGAAGAATTCCCCATCACCGATCTGGAGGCTATTAGGCTTGTCATTTCCAAACTTCATTATCGCATTTTGATTTTCCAAGAACGGCATTCTTAATATCCCAGTCCCAGGAATGGGAAGGTCGTCATCGACAATTTGGAATCTCACGTCGACGCGATGGACTTTAATGATAACTTCGCCGCGGGTAAATATATACCCCGAACCAACACCCGTGATTTTATAAACGATGTTATTATTTATTATCATATCAGAGATTATACCCTTTCGTTTTATTAGATTAAGTTGGGAACCCGTATCGATAAGGAAGCTAGCGAAGCCTTCTTGGAAGCAACTGTGGGTTAAGTTAAACAGAGGTAAAGAACCTGATCACTTTATTTTGATCTGGAAACAACCCCGTTGGTGGCGCTGGCAATTAAGGATTGGGTTCCCGTCGCGCCCGTTCGCGGAAACCCCTTTGAGTTTAAATTACTCTGACTGGAAGCGTCATCACCTGGCCGGACGCCAACCTGGTTTTGTTTTATGAAACAACGAGCTTCCAAGTGACCCGTTTTCCTGCAATACCCACATCTAATCTTCTCGCGGTTGGGAAAATGCGCACTAGTTCCCTGAGGACAATCACGGCGTAAGTGTCCTATTTGATTACATTGATAACATGTATATTTTTTTAAATCCGTCTTAAATATTTTTACGTCAGTGACGAAAGGTTTCGAATATGAGGTAGGCCTCGAGTGATCGACTGATTCGGACTCTATCTTACTCGCGACGTTAATGGCAGTTTCAAGGTCAGGTAGATTGTTACCGTCCTTTAGTCTATTTAGATAGAACCGCGCAGTTTCATTCCAAAGGCCCTTAATGAAAGTGATTACTGCCGTGTTTTTTAATAGATCATTTACACCAACTAATTGCTCCGGATTATACGCGTCTCTGGCAGTTTCTAAACCACCATTTAATATTTCATTAACTCGGGCTCCGAAAACCTCAACTGTTTCGTTTTTGTCCTGATATAGATTCATTAACTCTGCATTCAAACTATGTACATTGAACGACTGCGCGAAGATCGTTTTTAGAAGATTAATCAGTTCGTCTAAAGTTTCGGGCTCTCGTCGATTTGACAAGAGTAAATTGGCGTGTCCCTCAATCTTACCCCGAATGAGGAAGAGGAGATTCTCTCGATCCTCAGGCTTTACCTTGGCGTTAATTAAGTTGCACTGTTTAATAAACCTGATTAACGAGTCAGACTTCCCATTAAATCTCGAAATTGAGTCTTTCACTAATTTTAGAGAGAGATAAGACTTAGGTGGGTCCGTGGACTTTAATGGATTTGGTTGAGATGTTAGGTTTGAACAAGGCAATTGGCTACTTAATTCGGATAAATTAACAACAGGTGGTTCCAGTCGCGTCGGCACAAAGTTTAGTTTGCGCGGCTGTGATTCACCACCAGAAACTTCTGAACTAGCAGCAATAACCGCGGTTGGGCAGGGCAAAGAATCCTCTGACCTGGCTGAATCAACGATAGGATCGTCGGTTTGTGTCATTTGGGATCGTGAAATAGCCATAGGACGTTCTATTTGCATAGGTTCCACATTTACACCCTCTATTTCGGGTACCTGTACGCTACCCGAACGTAGTTGTCGTCCCTTTCGTTTCGGTAATACCTTACTTCGACGCGGCATTTTCGCAATGTAAATACAAACTCTAATCTTATCAACTAATAACTAACACAACGTGACGATAATTACAGCACACGAATCTAACAATAGAACAATGAATTGTATATTATAATTAAACCTCGATCTCTCACGCAATTGCAGGCTTCGTTGTCAGCGAAGAAGATCCCCTGGCCGAGTGCGCGTGGCTTCAGCGAAGACTGGTACGGTCGTCCGAAGTCACTTCCCTCTGGCATTCACCCGTGTTCCGGGGGAAACCGTCCAAAAACCCAGGAAAGAGGGACTGCACCAGTTGGCCGATGGCTGCTCCTTTGAATCCTGCGTCCACGAGCCGGCGAATTTGAAAAAATCCCACCGCTGTCACCAATTTGTTGCGTGGCCGTCTGGGGAAAGAGGTCTTCTCCCGGGAATTCAGGCGCGGGACGATGCCCGTGGAGTGCGAAGGCACCCAGCTCCTTGGACGCGGATTATTTAAGGGATAAATATAGTGAAAATAATAATATGAACAGAATAAAACAATTTGAACAATAAACTTGTAACTTTAATGAACGTAAAGTAAACGATTTGAACACAATTCCAATCTGCACAGAACTTTTTATTTGCACGACTGCTCGCGAAGGCTTGTCAGGCTCAAGTGACGCTCCCAAAGGTCCATTGGTTTTTTGTACACCTTTTGTTAATTACAAAATGTCTAGCGTTCTGAGAGCCAATCGCTAATTTCTTAATTAACGAGCTGAATTCCTATTCGTCGATTTGACACAACAACAAGCGTTTAACTACCTGGCGCTGGAATTACACACCTAGGAGAAGGAACGAAGGAGAAGTTCATTTATTCTAACACCCGTTGCCAAGTGGGTATCGATTAATTTATAATCCTGAAGTCTTCTCATTAGAAGATCTCTAACTATTTTCAAACTCCTCGGCTTGTGCGAACTTCACCTTGTCTCCCTTTCCTATTACATTCGTGTGATCCGCCTCGAACTTCGCGCTTCTAGAGTTTAAACTACGCGCCGCTAGACGGGAGTCGCAACACCGTCATTGTTTGGCCGAAGTTCTCGTTTAGTTAGCACCAAATAGGTAGGAGGCGCTAGGTACATCACACACACATACCTAGGTGTATCAGTGAGCACGACACATAACCTTTCGACGTTGGTGAAATGTTACCATGACGACCGTCGTCATTCCTTCAAATGGCGTCCTCACTTTCCCTGGTTTACCTTTTCTAAGGCCGTCTGACCATGGATCGTCGCGTCAGTGACGCGTATGCAGCAGATAGAAGGATATACAAAGAAATTGAATACATTTTCTTTTCCTAAGAAAAGAAGAAATATTCAATTTCAATGTTTATCCTTCTATCTGCTGCATACGTGTCGCTGGCGCGACGATCCGTGGACAGGTTTTAAAGTAAGCGGTGCATTACACGTATGCACATACACATACGTCCCGATTCACACATTCACAGTTTAGTACGCACCTAATAGGTAGGAGGCGCTACAAACTCTGCTTCAACTTTCGTAAGAGGGAAGCTTGGCCCCCCTGGCAGAGGCTGTGTTCCAATTCACGCATTATGCGCATAGACTGCAGAGAAAACCGTTCCGTTTCAGTCTATGCGTGCATTGGTTGCGTTGGTGGCGCATAGGATTCTCTAGAATTCTCTCACTTCTAGCCCATGAAGCGTGCAGTTCATGCGCGCATGCGTATTTGTCTCTTTACGTACGCCTTGAAAAACTTTGAAAAAAATGAAATGTGCTACTCTTCGTAACGCGCGTCGAAATTATGTGGCCCCCTCCTCGAAAGGACAGAAAATATAACCTATAAATATGCTACATGACAATAAATGTTTATTGGATATTTCGTTCTTTTACGCTACATTTGTCAATTTTTTATAACTTAACATCCTTCCAAAATATTATTGTTACGCCGGAACGGTATCTTTATGAAATCGAGAAATGTAATTATGCGTGGTTAGGAAATCAAAATTTCCATTGGGACGAGAACTGGTGATTTACAAACGCTTGTTTATTTCTTTAAATGGAACCATTTTATGGGGTAAGAGGAAAAGAAATCAAATGTTGAAAAATAAGTGTCACCGTAGTGAGCAACTGGCGTTCCCCTATTCCCGTCCGTAAAGGAAGATTAGATGCAACGCATGGCGTATATATGCATTAGTAACACATGTCACTACAGCGAGCCAATGTTACTATATCCTGCGAATATTGCCTGATCGTGGAGACAAGACATCTTTTTGGAAAAACTACATCAATGACTTTATTCAAATTGATATATTACGTTATTCCGCTGTGAATAAAGGAGATACACATTTTATGAAACAGTAATTAAAATTTATTTATTTAAAATTTATTGATTTGTTATCAAACAGCAAACAAATTAGGGTACCTGCAATATGTTTGAAAGCAGTTAATAAACACGTTTATTATGTCTTTTAAATGTAAAGTATGGACTCCTATGGTGGGCAATATAAGGTGGTAAAATGTTGGGGGGGGGGGGGGGGGGCACCAAACAGAATCCTTGCTCCGCGGCGCTTACAACCTAGTTTCGTCCCTGTGTGGGGGAGAATACCGGCCTAAGGCCGGTATTCATAAACGTGTTTTAAGATTAAGCAAATGCTTAAGCATTCGGCATCCTTTACTAACCCTAGTAGCTAGTAAAGGATGCCGAATGCTTAAGCATTTGCTTAATCTTAAGACACGTTTATGAATACCGTCCTAAGTCTAACTTTTCAAGTCGCCAAAATCTTTCTCGCAAATATTGTTTTTGAGTAAAAGAAACTATTTGAGTAAAAGAATCTATTTTCTGAATTTCAGTCGAATCGAAAGATGGAAGTTTTCAAAATTGCAGGGAGTGACACTAAAATAGTAAAATACATTTTTCGCAAAATTTGGACCTTAACTTTCGAGTCGCAGAAAACGCTTCTCGCAAACATTGTTTTTAGGTAAATTGAAGTTTTCAAATGAAGAGCAGAATTTCAGTAAAATTGGGTTTGCCCGGTTTTCGGAAGTACAGCCATAATTTGAAAGTGGTATTAGCCAAAAATTTAAAAAATTGAATTTATTACTTATATTGTAATATAACACAAAGTAAACGATGAAATCAATTTTTTAAAATTTTTGACTAATACCACTTTCATAATCACCGGCACATATAGTCATAAATAAGAGATGCATTGAATACAAATTTTGTTCAAATGCCCTCCATTAGTAATATTGTGCATATCCAACCCGCTAGAGGGTGTTAATGCTGTGCTAACAAAATAATACCCGTAGGTCGGTATTCATAGTCGCTACTTATTCTTAAGCAAATGCTTAAGCATTTGGCATCCTTTACTAGCTTCTAGTTCGCGTACCGACCGCTAGTGTCGCAAACTAATGTTCTACTCCCAATAGTGACAGAAGTTCTCCCTGTCACGCGACAGACTAATTTTTGTTATATCATACCTGCTCTTAATAGTTAAATATATTTTTGTTTAGTAGAACCACATCCATCTCTTTTCTGAGTACATCCCTTAATTCTGTATCAGTGATCAAAGTTACCAGTGATCTCTATAAAGTTTAATATTTACACAAGATCAGTTATTTGAACCTCGTACATTTCCCTTTTTAATGTATCGAAACTGTGGTTATGTGGTGAAAGATAACAGATAAACTTCGTATCTACGCAATAGGAATGGTAAGGCAAGTATAACCAGTTAATCGGATACATATTTTGAAATATTTTTCTATTATAATGACTATTGTGCACAGGAACTGAACTACAGTTAATTTTATTTTTCAATACTGATTTCTCTTACGAAATTGAAGATTGTCATGTGTAAATTTACACATTATAAGATTTGAATAAATTGTGTTCTTTATATGTATACAGTTACAAACTTACAATTATTATAACCAGTTTTAAATGTCAGCATAGATTGTAGTTTTATTAAGTGTTTATTGTAGTTCCAAAGTACCCTAACAATCAGATGTCAAACGGATGTCAACAGATTAGATGGAACTGTTTTGACTAATAGCGAATTCAGCACCTCGCACTGACTCTGCACTGGTGTCAAAAAATGACTTGGATTGGTTCCCTGATAACCAGATCTGGCAGCAGAATCTGACATCAGAACCGTAGTCGTCTGTGTCCGCATTTGGCTGCGTTCTGAGGTGCAGATTCTGATGTCAGATGCCTGATGTCAGATCGGCAGCAGATCGACAGCAGATTCTGCCGTCTGCTATGGTTCTAACGTCAGACTCTGCGCTCTCATACCAGCGCCAGACCCTGCTACCAATCTGATGTCAGACTGGAGACAGATGTTTATCAGGGTTGATTCTTATAGAGCTATCTTCGTTTCTATCAGAAACAACCAATCCAAGACATTTTCTGGCACCAGTGCAGAGTCAGTGCGAGCTACCGAATTCGCTATAAGTCTCTCAAGGACTTTTGTTTCTCCGAGAAACAACGAACAAAATTACTAAGCGTATTATAATCGGTAAAGTTAACTTTTAAGCATAACAGCATTCTGACAAAGTGAATCATGACACATATTTCATAATAATGAGGTTGGCAGTTCAAGTTATCATTGTGTATATTATATTAATTTGAACTGTGCATTCCATTTCTTATCTTGTTAATAATAGAAAAATCTGAAAATTATTAATTTCAAAAGCATTCTCCAATTACATTTTTTTTGTTAATGGTATGAACAGAGTAAATACTAAAATTATGATTATATAAATGTATCTTTTTATAAATTATACTACAATTTTCAGTATTCTGTTGTGACATACCTCTACATACATACAGGGTGTCCCACATAAGTGTCGCCACATAAGTTCAAGAGCTTCCTTGAACTTTTCAAGAAATTGTTTTATACAATATATTTAATTGTGCATAACTTCCATAAACCAGAGTTTCTTTATTCGCATTTTTTATGATGATACTGATGTTGCCTTCGGTTTCTTCAATGAAACTATAGCGAACTTTAAATGTTTTTCATTAGAACGAATCATGACAAATTTTGCAACCATACATAAGTTATAAGTGAAACATAAATAATATATTAAAAGTCTACCATAGTTGTGTAATGTTGCGGTACCTTTAAGCTTTTGGTTACCATAAGTGCTAAATTGCATTGCATCTTGTTGTAAACATAGTTCTGCTCTCTGTAATTCTGAGAGCTCTGCGAGGCAAATTTACATTTGTTGCCGCTATGATACTCTCACAGTGGACTTCTTTACATGCTATGCGGATTCTTTCTTTTAAATCTTCTATTCAAGAATAGATTATGAATTCGATTGTGAATCTTTTGTTTCCCTAGTGCCATATCGAATAAAAATATTATTTCTCAAGCGACCGCCTTGATATACTGTGTTGACTTTTAATGTTATTTCTGTTTTTTTTTGTACCGTCAAATGGGGTAACTTTGACCACCTTTGGTAAATATTTCCTTTTCTTCCTTGTAACTTCCAAATTAATCCATATTTTATAATGGGGGAAAAACACTGAGACAGGTCATTTCAAGTCGATGAGGATGACATTTTTAAAGAACAAATAAAAACAAGTCAGACCCCCTTAAAAAAATGACAAATAAAGGTGGTCAAAGTTACCCCCGCCGGGGTAACTTTGACCACATTGTTTAAATGCTTGTCTTTACGAGTATTATTGACACTGTTGTAACTTTTACAAACCTAATTAATGCTAAAGAAGAGGTAAAAGAATAATATAACCAATTACACCAAAATTTAATATTTATTTCGGATTTACAAGTGAAAGCACGAAAAATGAAACGTAAAGACGCAAAACATTAATGTAGATTTAATCCTGAGAAATCCACCGCAAAATGTAACCTTTCTCTTCGATCAATGTTAGGTTCCGGAAGTAACGTAATTATATCTTCATGTGCCAGTGTGTCAATGTCATCCTTTAGTGGCCAGAAAAACGAACTTTTTCCAGCAGTTGTTACGAATTTTATTGTTACCTCTTCATCACCTGTTTCTAGAACTTGCCCAACAAAATGTTGACTTGTATTTTTTATATAGCTGTATTTGGCAACAACCCATACTCCACTTTGTATTTTTAATCTTTGACCTTCCATTTTAAACCTTTCCTGAGGCTGTAAGTCTACCGGTAGGCCGATGTTCAGGGACGCAATTCGAATATGAATATTCGTAATTCGTACATTTAGGTTTTCATTCATTTGGTTCACAGTGTTCACACAATCATTCCTAACAATCATTCCTCGTCTCCACGGAGATGCATCTCAACGAGTATGTAGCCGCCATTACCGTCAAATTTGGCAACAAAGTAACCAAAAACACGTTTGTCGAGAACGGCTAAACATATCGAATTGCATCAGAATGGACCGATGCTTACAAACAGGAAACGGACAGTTCATGCCAAGATATAATAGTGGTCAAAGTTACCCCGGCGGTCAAAGTTACCCCAAAAGTAGGGCAAAATGAACTCCCTCGGCATCAGGAGGTCCTAGAACTTTAGTTTAACAAGAAGATTTTTCTTTTTCTGTTAAAATGCTGTTTAAATGTACTATACATACTTATAAAATAGGTTCAGACTTATAACTCTATTCTTAGATGTCTGTCCGGTAGAAGTTTTTCACGTACCAATTCTTCCTCAACTCGCAGTATCACACTTTAACATTTATCTAATTTTCAGTAAAGGTTATTCTCCCTCCTAAACAACTACTTCTTGAAGTAGGTAATTAAAGCTACCCAAGGCACTTTGTCCGAGAATAATATCTGTTATACAATAGACGCTAGAGGAATTGGTTGCAAAATTTAGTTTTGTGGTCAAAGTTACCCCAGTGGTCAAAGTTACCCCATTTGACGGTAACTTATGTATAGTCGTTGGATTTGCCATGCTTCTTTCCAAAAACGAATGTTTAAGAAATGCTATAGTTTAATTTAACCCTCCGGTGGGCGTGCTTTGTCGAATCTCCCGAGCGGACGCGCTGCGGCCCTTTATGCCGCAAACAGAAAGAGACCAATATAGTTCAATAATAGCAAAATTTATTACATAAATGACAAGAACAGTAAAGTTTGAAGTAGTTCGTACAAAATAAACAAAAGAAATACTAGAAAAAAACAATAAAAACCAATAGTAAAAATAGTAAAATAGACAATGAGATCAGTCTTCCTCCATTGGAGGATCCAAGCAATTGTTGCAATGAACTGTTTTATTACTATGCTTTTTGCATACAAATAGGTGACAGAGATCACAAACAACTGTTGTTCTAGTATTTGTATGCGGAGTACATGTGTAACACCGTCCAGTACGATGGTGGTCTGATGCCCCTGGTGGTGGTCGATATTGTGACAGAAATTCTGTTACATCTTTCGGAAGTGCCTGTAATTTAGCTCGCTCCCTTAGATGGTCTTCAATCAGATCAAAACCTAATTTGGTAAGGTAGCTCCGTCTTCTGGGCGTATAAAGGCTCGTATAGACTGGGCGATAATCGCCGGCAACTCGCTGGGATGCATCGGCTTGTCTCCAGCGACTTTTACCGAGCGGCTGATATCCAGCGACTTGTGTCCGGCGACTCGGCAACTTGTGTCCCCCACCTTATGACCAAGATCCTTCGGCGTCCATTCCAAACTTTATTTAGTAGCCATGGATCCGTCAATAGCTATGGGTATTGGCGCCGCGTTCATTGTAATAGCATCGTCCAAAAGAAAAAGATAAAGGCGTTGGTGGAAAAAGGCGTTGGTGGAAAAAGGCGTTTTCGAGAAATGGAGAACATTGCGGTGATGATTTAATGTCACAGTTTCTATTAAACGACGGAGGTAGTTTTATTAATTTTGTGCGAATGACATAATCTGATTTTGAAGAGCTCCTGACTTTAGTGGCTCCAAAAATTGCAAAGGCTGGACAATTATTACCGTCACAAATGCTACGTACATCAGCGGTATCGAGAAGCGTACCGTTAATGTTTCAAAACGTCATGAAATTTACTTAGAGTTTATACGCAAGGAGAAGTACGAAAAGATGAGTCAATTTTCAATTCTAAATAGTATTTTATTTCGCATTCCCTTCTACGCTCGGATGGGCAGTTCGGGAGGGAGGGATGCAAGTCCGAGTGATTAGGTTACGAGGTGTGCAAGTTGCCAGACCAAATGTCAACCATGGGGAGCATATTATATTAGGACCAATCTGCCCTGCATCCATCCCAAACGGCCACTCTCTTGAAGAGGCCCCTTCACAGCAATATCTCCTCTCCGAGGCCCACCATCTTGCGCACGGAATAGGTCAACGCGTGCTTCTGTTTTGGAATTGAAGCGCGAGTTTTTACTCGAGAGATAAGGGATCCGTCTCGAATTTGCAGGGAAGACGGCGCAGGCGGGACCACGCGCAGTCAGCGGGCTACCATTTTTTCTTCTTGTGTCTCTCTCTCTCCGCAAGGCGTATTGATGTTGGATACTTTTTAACTGCTATACCGGGCACATTTAGATAAAAACTGAAGGGGGTGACTTGTATACCACATCTGGTTCTCAAAAATTAACCAAGCTGATCGGCCAGAGTGTTTCGACAGGGTCCCGGTTTATGGCGGTATTGTCCCGTGAGTCAGCGGTTGACAACGCTACCTGCGCGTCCGAATTCAGTTATCTTTTACAGCTGGCAATTTAGTATTTTTGAAGCGAAATTTCTTCATTTTTTTGCGACTAGGTAATAGCTTGTTCTCGAAGTGTTCGTTGGGAAACAATTGTCTACTAGATGTCGATAATGGGTGGTAGATATACATGGTGACTTAGGACGCGCAGGTAGCATTGTCAACCGCTGACTCACCAAGTTCAAATTCGTTGTTAGCAGTCAGCAAAATCCCTGGAAGTAATTATCTAAATTATCGGAATGACATAAAAGTCCATACATCGAAGCGTATGGGCTGACGCGTTAATGAATTTTCACTTCTTTCACCTCCCATATCTCACAAACTAATTGTTACCTCAACTTGAAAATTTGTTGTGATTGATGTCTCATCATAAGCTATCATTTGGCACAAAATTCAGTTCCAAACTGAAAAAGGCTAAAAAAAGGCCTCATTTGTGGGTCACTCTTTATTCGATACATCGATGTATTTCATTCGATGCGTCAGAAGAGGCTGATCAAACCAATGACCCAGGCTGCTGGTTGATCATGTCGTGATTTTTCTCGACTTTGGGAAAAAAATACTCATTTGATCCTCCTTGCCTATGGTGAATTCAGAATCAAATCTATTTATTATCATTACTATAACAGTATTTTATTTAAATGTACCAGTGTTCCTTTTGTAGGCGTAGTAAAAGTAATAGTTTGTTGAATCGTTTACCGTTCAATCCATTTCTTTGCTGGAGGTTAAACGATTGAGCAAACTATTACATTTACTATGCCTATAGAAGGAACCCTGGGACATTTAAATAAAATACTGTTATTGTAATGATAATAAATGGGTATGATTCTGAATTGTTCTTTTCGGTTTTTTATTTTATTTCACTAGTTATGGCCTGTTAATTAATTCAAAACGCAGAAGTATTCGATGTTAAAGAAAACATCGATGCGTAGTTGCGATGCATTACATCGAGAAAAAAGTTAGTGAGATTGTACAGATTAAGAACAATACAGGGCGTGTTGAAGAAAAAAAAGAAGAAATTAATAATTAACTGTAAAGTATTGAAATACATCCTATAGTAAATTTTTAACGTATACATCTACTATATGATGTGTCACGGGGAAATTACCCGGAATAAAAATAAAGGACACTGCCTCGAAAGTCACTCGTGTCCTGCTGGACGGCTCGGAAATACACGAGGAATTCTCAATTATATGATAAATCCCGTGGGGCGCGTAAGGGATCAGGAAGAATAAGTGTTACTCAGCAGGGTGCTGGTCAAAGAATGAATCCTTTATTGTCTCTCCACAGCCGGACTGACACGAGAAGTGCAAGATGCGCTTTCTTAGAATTATAATGAACGGAAGTATGCGTAGAGATAAAGATGAGTGTCCGAGCTTCGTGGGAGGGAGATAAACAGACGAGTGACAGGTCTGCGTAACATCCCCTTTCCTAGATTAAACTTCGTCCTCGAAGTTACCTAGTTAGCGAATTTGATTCTTTTAGTCGGTCCAATTCGTCTATTGTGTCCTCTGGGGTATAACGCACGGCTGTGGGATTTGTCGTACCATGGTGGTGCTGACCGCTCGCATTCATGTTAAAGCAATTATAAAAGTTACAAGGCTTAACTAAACATAATAATAATTTCCATAATCTAAGCTTAAAAATAATATAAATTATCGCCCCTATAACTAGCATAACAGCAAGATATTGCAGAAAAGACCAAGTGGTTTCGGATCGATGAAGGGTTCTGGCGTGTGTGGAGATTTCAAGCGCTTCCCTCGAGATATCGTCCAGTAATTTGGTTTTGTGTAGTAAAGAGGAAGAGGAGATAATTTCGTCCTGTAGTACAGGTATTCTGCCGTAGATTGTTACGGTATCATTAATTTCGGGAAGAGTGAAGTTGGATATTCCAAAGGAAATAGGCATAAGTTCGGGATTTGTTATTTCTGTACTGGAGTAAAGGGTTACTGTTCTGGTGTGGGCTACACAGCCAGGCCTAATTTTGACAAGGTTTGTTCCTGTTAGATGAGTTGTAGTAATTTCCATTACGTTAGGACAGGTGGTGCGAAGTACAATTGTGAAGTATGATGCTTGAATCCAGGCTTGTTTGGAATGGAGAGGAATCCTTGCTTGCGAGGTTGCTAGTATTGATATAGGGCAGGTGTTCGCATCGGCTGACAGGTTATCTAAAGCTAATTGTAGACACGGGTCGGTCAATTCGGATTTTAACGTAGGGCGTAAATGTTCGCAAATGTGTAATTCGTCGAGTGTAAGACACCTATCTATTTCGCGTTCTGAGATATCGGAGTGCTGTTGCTGTTCGTGGTCGATAAGAATGAATTTTTCTGTGTGGGAGATTGCGTGCAGGTGGTGCTCAGTCACTGATGGAACGGTAGCCAAGGCGTATAAAGTATAGAAAGTTTCTTCCACAATTGGGATTTGAATTTCAAAGCAAAGCTTATTGCCATTTAAAACAAAAACATTAGTTCTGACAATCTTGAGGATTTTGTAAGCAAATTCGTCAGGATCGCTCGTGAGTAGGTGTTTTATGCTAAAATTTGTCTTTAAATCTGTAAGGATGGATTTTATTTGTTCAGAATCGAGGAGTACTGGATCAATTTTGCCTTGTCCTCCGTTTGTTACAAGCGATCGAAGATTTTCTATCATTTCATTATGTTCTGACACAATTTCTGAGAATTCGAGTAGATATTGAAGAGTTAATTCGTGCGCTTTTAATTTTTCTATGGCTATGTCAGTGGAGTTGGATAAGTTTTGAATAAATGTAGTTATCTTAAGTTTAAAATTTTCATTATCCCTAAGTGTAGTTTTGAGGATTGAAGTTTCGTTGGCTACTAAAGTACTAAGTCTGCGGTTGTCTACATACAACTTTTCGATCTCGGCGTTATAATAGTTAGCATCGCTTTGGCTAAGTGTGCCAAAGAGTACTGTGCCCCGATGGAAAGAAGATACTTGAGAAACTCTAGAGTCTAAATGGCTTATCCCCATAGGCCCGCGTTCTGTAGCAAAATCGTAGAGGTAGGGCACACGTATTACCGCTATTGGCCGACGCGACACCATCGCCGAATCGGTCAGTAGCATCGCGTGACGAAGAGAGCGAGCGAAACACACAGAGTTCGAGAGAAATAGAGCTATATCCACGGACCCGACGAAAAGCAATAGCGTAGACGTCTCATAGTGTTAACCACTATAGGTATAATGTACTGATAAATTTCCTTATTTTTCACATGTTCCAAAAAGTATTACCACTGGTTCGTAGAGAGGTTTTAAATAGCATCTCCATTAAAAGAATTAATTCGAATATCACACTATTAAGAATAGTTCGACGAGGGTCATATTTAGACTCATTTTTATCAGAACAAACTGTACATAATTATAATTTTCATGTTTTCTTACCCTATAATTTTTTTGAGAAGGTGCTATCGTCGGACTCGTCGGATTCGTCGGATTCATCGGTCTCGGTACTTTCAATTTCCAATGCTGAGTCTTCCATCAGGTTTTCTAATAAATTATCCCTCGTCCAATATTGTTCTTCAATTTTTTCAACGTGTGCACACAAAGTTTTCCACTGGTCTGGTGTTACGTCGCCTATAGCTTGTCGTGTAAATGTTTCTAAATCGGTGTTTGAAATATTTGAGCTAATATTTCGTTCTCGAATCTTTCGTTTGACTTGCGCCCAAGCTAATTCGATAGGATTAAATTCACACATATATGGTGGTAGTCTTAGCACATTATGTCCGTGTTCTTTTATCAATTCGTCCATTTTATATATTTTCTCTGATTTTTTATGTTGTTCGACCAGGTCTAATAATTCGTACTTCCTCATTTTTTCTGTACATGCAATTTTATTTTCTCTTAGCCATTCTATTAATATTATTTTTTTACTGGATTTTGTCGGTGGTTTATTTAATTGTGTGCTATGGTACGGAGCATTGTCCATCACTATAACTGACTTTGGTGGAATATTCGGTAATAATTTTTCTCTAATCCACTTCTCAAAATTGACAGCATTCATTTGCCCGTGATAGTCGCCAGTTTTCAATCCCGCTTTGAATATAAGTTCCGCGTCATTTACGAATCCCTCTTTTCCACCGGCATGCACAACTATTAGGCGGTGGGAAGAACTATTATTTTGTAGTACTCCTAACATGTCATCGCTCTGCCAACATTTGCTGAAACACAAACTATTGTCGATCCACGTTTCGTCCATGTAAATAATATTTCTATTCTGTGTTCTATATGATTGTATAGCTTTTAAATACATTGCTCTTCACTTAACAATATTAGGCCTCTCGATTAAAATTTTTCTGATGCTGTTGCTCTTTGTATATTTGAATCCCATACTTTTAAGTAACTTATACAGCATATCTATTTTCCACGGAAAATTTATTTTCTCTCTTATTGCACCTAGCAGTTTTACGGCAGTCGGAACAACTTTTTTTTCTGTGTAAAATTCATAAATTATATTTCTTATGATTGTTCTATCCTCCTCAGAGCAATGAAACACTTTTTCAGTGTTTCGTGGACGTTTCTTCCCTGGTGATGATAATTTCTCTGTTCCAGGTAATAATTGTAAGTTTTCTTTCCGAATTCTTTTAATCGTACTTTCTGACATACCAGTGTAATCGGCAGCACGCTTAGTGGATTGCCTTAGCATATGAAGAAGTTGACCCTTTTCAGCTTCTTCATCACATTTTTGAATAATTCTATTCACGATGTTTCGGGCATCGCTATGGATTGTTTGTCCCTTCTTGTGTGATTCCATAACATTCATATTATATTTAATTTACTTTTAAGGAAACTGTTACTATAAATACTTTAACACTATTTTTTAGCACTATGTACACCTTAACACTACAACTTATCACTGGTACTATAATATTATAACTTATACTAAACTGAACTAAATAACTTATAGTATTATAACTAATACTAAACTAAATTTTAACACTACGAATATCGAAGTAAAACTGGAAAAGAATATTTTGAATCGTTCAACCACGTTCACAGACAGATTGCTTTGACGAAACTGTTGCTTCTGGCAGTGGAGTGATCTTAGAGAAATCATTTATTTTTCCCCACTCTAGTCAAATTCAACCGTGCAACAATTGCTTGGACACAAGTTGTCAACAATGTTGCCCACAATTGGATACAAGTTAAGAGTTTCGGCCTGGCGGCTTCGATCGGAGTCATTTCAACGAATATCATGATTTGCTTTAAAATTTGTCCTTCACGTTATTATAAATAAGATGTATTCTGTATGCATGGTCTTAGGACATAAAAATGTATCATTTCTGTTAGTATAAATGGTATATTAATATATAAGTAAATAGGGGCACTCCTATCATAGTCGGCACAGGTAGCTACGGAACATAAAAACATAAAAACATAAAAACATAAAACATAAAAACATAAAAACATTAAAAATAATGTTCATGTCATAATTTTATTTCTCCGTGCTTATATCTCATGCACATATTAAAGATACGCTTAATTTTGTGAAATAGAAGTGACAATAGTCACGTTTTGCTAGTTCAATATGATTCCCGTATCCGCGGTTTAGTATATTCGCGGTATGTCATGATGGAACGTATCCCCCGTAGATACGGGCATCCTACGACTATGCAGCGTGTGCCGCTAAGAACCTAAGAGTTGGGATTTGAGGAGTGTCGCGCGAGAGAGTGAGGCGGTGGGAGCGAAGAACCCCTCTCGCCCCCCTGACATTTCGAGTTTCATCTTTCCATCGGAGCACAGTATATTAGATAGTTCTCCGATAGGATTAAGTATGCCTCGCTTACGACGAGTGTTACGTTCTAGGTTAATGGGTTTGCTGTATCCTGAACTAGTCAATAGGGTATCTCTTTGAGCTAAACTACGCTTGAACCTATTAATAATATGAGTCAAAACTGACGTGGTTTGTGGTCCGGCTTGTGTGAAGAGCGGATGATGCAGCGTTTGTGCGATTTGGAGCTCCGCTTGTCGGACTTCTCGCAAGTCAACATAGACAACGGTTTTCCATTGGCGATGATACAGCCTTGTGGGACCAATTGCGTCCAAGTAGAGATTTGGAGTGCGTTCAAATCGGGTGACGCTCACTGGCGACTGGATTTCGTTACCTGAGACTCCAGAGAGTAGCAGGAAAATGGGCAACAGCGTCATCATGATCTGTAACAGTTTCAAAATTTATCGTATGTACGGTTTGAGACGGTTTCCATGCAGTGATGCCAGAATGAGGACGGGAGCGCTCGAGAATTTCCCCCACCTCGCATGCACACTACGCCGGAGCTGCGTGTCCGTGAGCTCGGCGCTTCGGACAACGTCGGGAAGACGAGAGAGAAAACGAATGTGTGTCTTTCTCTCTCGCTCTTGAAACGCTGTGATCCAAGGTGGGGTGCAAGCGACAGATACACTTTTCACTTTCTGACATATGTATAATACTCTTGTAATGAAAAAAAATTTGGAAAAAATTTTGTTAGGGAAATCACGTTTTAAGACCTCCTGATCACGTTTTGACTATTTAGAAAAGAGCTTTTTTTTAAATATCTCATGTATTTTTTATCACGATTACGTTTAAACGGCAAAATGGATTTCAATGAAACTTTATATTAAAATTTTATATTCTTGTCTTAAGATCCGATTAGATCACGAAAAATGATAATTACCCGTTATGGTTCTTCGATTTTTCAGATATACGAACTAAATTCTACATAAAAAAAAGTTAAATAAAGCTCTTCTGTAACTTGTTTAACAGAGAAAGATGTACATTCATAATTGAGGCATTTGATGGAAAAAGGGCACATACGCCAAAATGCCATTTCAAGAAAATCGATTTCAAAGTTTTCATTATAGTATAACTTAATAAAAAGTAATGCAATTAAATCAAATTTTTTTAAGGATGTAGTTACCGTGTCGTTCAAGCGTTCTGAATACAGAATTCATGATTTAAAAATGATATGTGCCCTTTTTCCATCAAATGCCTCAATTTCCTGTGTTCATTTTAAATTTCCGTACTTTTTATTTGAGCTATTTCTATTTTTCAAACCTTAAAATGAATTTTTTTATTAAAAGACGAATATTTTGATACTGTACATTGGTGAACTTTGTTAAAATTAGAATTCACTCTTGGCCAGTACCATGCACGCTGTAGAAGCCTTCGATAAAAAATATTTTTTCAGAGTATTCAAACGTAATTATATCAAGTTGCGACAAAGAATCACGCACTATTTACAAATTAATTACGCGCAGCGTGCACGTTACCGCTCGATGGAAACTACGGAAAAGTGGTGGTCTCTTCCATCGGGAGGGAAATGTAAACAATTGGTTATGCGAAGCTAACATCGCGATACATGTTGTACACTAAAATGTACAAAAACATTACAAAAATAGAAAAGAAAGGCAGCACGTAAATATATCAATTGGGTTCGATATATTGACGAGATGTAAGACTGAAATAATGCTACAATTGTTTAGATTTCCAAAGGATAGAAAGCAAGCAAAGGAATTTACTATAATACATGTTACAGAATTTCGAGATAATTGTTACATATAAAATGAATATAATTAAGAATATACATTTATTTGTACAATTATCTCGAAGTTCTCTCTATGAATCATATGTACAGCAAGCAAGCGAATTTATTGCAAGGATAGAACAAGAATTGCGTGAGGTAAATCGAACAACTATTTACATATTCGCGATGTCCAAAAATCGAATGAAATAAAAAATGGATGAAATTGATAATATTCTGGACATCACTAATTTGCATTACCCGACGTAGAAGGAACATCCGCGAGGCCATCAACGGCATGTAAACGTAACCTACTCTTTTGCTTCTTCGCAAGAATTGGATATAAATGCTCAGATGACATGAGAGATAGATGTATGTCATCTACCTCCATGGTCTGAGCTGTGTCCCCGTACGCCTTTAATGCCGATTTCGTTACGCAAATGGCATTAACGAGGGTCGAACAAAGTCGGTTTCGTTTCTTGTTCTTTATGTCGGGAAACATGGAAAACGATCTTTCAGCATCGGCGTTTGAATATGGAAGACTTCTAATGGAATTTAATAATTTCTGCAACCATGGATATTTAAATGAGCCTTGATCGTTTCGCGTTAACAACACCGTTTTCCAAACATCATCAAAAGCTAATGTACAAAGCATCTGCTTGTCTTTATATGCAAAATTCAGGTGCAATGTCGACCATTCTTTTTGCAAACCGTCTTCGTCGAAACCGCCCAATTTTTGAGCAATAAAGAGAACACTTTTAGAGGAAGTGTCTCTGTCATTATCTATTAATGCCAAATGAGGCTCAAAAACACATAACTTGCTCAGAAATTCGTCATCGATTGGCAATCGATTACGAATTTCGTTTGCAGCCGTTATGTAAAACTTAATACAATTTTCTCGAACGGTTTTGACAACATCGGGTTTGCCTTCTGCAACTAACTTAGAAAGAAAAATGTCACAATCCGGACCTAAATGAATACTATTAAATGCGATTTGGTTATCGCCTTTTGAAAAATCTATTAATTTTACTAAATCCATGTGCTTCAAAAGCTGCGGTTTCAAAAAATTACGTAAAATATTATACAAAAGAGTTTTGGCAGTAGTTTGAAGCAAATGGATTCTTGTTTGTTGCGACTGAAAGAATAAACTAAAGTCATTGAAATACAATAGAACGTATTCCAAAAACAGAAGATATGCTTTCGCTTCTGGATTTTGCATGATGATAAGCAGATCTTCCCCAGACTTTGTCTTCTCACTTACGACCAATTCTTTCAGAAATTGCAACACACTGTCCCAATTTTCTAAAAGTGTAACTACGGATGAATAACGCGATAACCATCGCGTAGTACAGAATTTTAAAATTTTGCGGTCAGTAAATTGATAACATGGTTGGAAATCGCGAAAAATGGCCGAGCGTTTGGGACTGCTATAAATGAATGTAGTGACTTTCCGTAATAATTCCTCGCAGACCTCGGGAATGGTAGCGCATGCTTTATGCACTACCAATGCAGAGGAGTGACATGGACACGGCATGGTGAAAAAATTTTCACCGCGAATTTCTGCAAGTTCGGTCTTGAATGACGAGTGACACCCTGTCATGACAGAAGCGTTATCACACGACAAAGCAAGAATGTTTCCGAACGGAATTTGCTTTTTCCACATGGAGTTCTTAAAGGAGGTAAATATTTTATCGGCAGTACATTCTCGCGCGTCAAGATTAATTAATTCTACTAATTCCGTTCGAACATCCAAAGTCTCGGGTGCGACATACCGAACAATAAACGACATCCATTTCTCATTGGTAATCTCGGATGTTTCATCAATAAATACTGGAAACTTAGAATTCTGTAAAACCAGACTAAGACGCTCTGTTTCCCGTGGACACAGAACGTTCGATATAATATTAGAACACTTTGTTCGACCACACGTCATACGTTCCAAAACATCAGGATCTTTCCCAACGTCTTGGAAAAGTTGAAGAATCGCCTCTGCGGATTGATGCGAAATATTTTTCTCGGCAACTAATGCAGCAAAACGAATAACCAAAGCATAAACAAAACATAAACAAAGCATACGCAACCACAGATCGCGGATCTGACCGTCAAATGTACTTGACGAAAACCAGGCCCGAGCGAACCCTCGAAACGGGAAACGAAAAGAATAGATAGGAAATCGTAAAATAGTAAGAAAAATTCAGAAAGGAGAAAAATCGAAGAAAAGGCTAAAAGAAATAACAGCAAGGTAATGGTGACAGTACCGAACTGCCACAGATGCATTTACCAGTTACATTTCTCTCCTATTCTTGTACAATAATACCTTTATACCAATTTACACATATTAGTGTACAACATGTATCGCGATGTTTGCTTTGCATAACCAATTGTTTACATTTCCCTCTCGATGGAAGAGACCACCACTTTCCCGTAGTTTCCATCGTGCGGTAACGTGCACGCTGCGCGTAATTAATTTGTAAATAGTGCGTGATTCTTTGTCGCAACTTGATATAATAACGTTTGATGTGATTACGTTTAGATTTTAGATTTTAGATCATACTCTGAAAAAATATTTGTTATCGAAGGCTTCTACAGCGTGCATGGTACTGGCCAAGAGTGGATTCTAATTTTAACAAAGTTCACCAATGTACAGTATCAAAATATTCGTCTTTTAATAAAAAAATTCATTTTAAGCTTTGAAAAATAGAAATAGCTCAAATAAAAAGTAGGGAAATTTAAAACGAACACAAGAAATTGAGGCATTTGATGGAAAAAGGGCACATAAACCACTTGTTTAAATCTTATAAATAAAGACACATATCATTTTTAAATCATGACTTCTGTATTCAGAACGCTTGAACGACACGGTAACTACATCCTTAAAAAAATTTGATTTAATTGCATTACTTTTTATTAAGTTATACCATAATGAAAACTTTGAAATCGATTTTCTTGAAATGGCATTTTGGCGTATGTGCCCTTTTTCCATCAAATGCCTCAATTATGAATGTACATTTTTCTTTGTTAAACAAGTTACAGAAGAACTTTATTTAACTTTTTTTTATGTAGAATTTAGTTCGTATATCTGAAAAATCGAAGAACCATAACGGGTAATTATCATTTTTCGTGATCTAATGGATCTTAAGACACGAATATAAAATTTTAATATAAAGTTTCATTGAAATCCATTTTGCCGTTTAAACGTAATCGTGTTAACAAATACATGAGATATTTAAAAAAAAAGCTCTTTTCTAAATGGTCAAAACGTGATCAGGAGGTCTTAAAACGTGATTTCCCTAACAAAATTTTTTCCAAATTTTTTTTCATTACAAGAGTATTATACATATGTCAGAAAGTGAAATGTGTATCTCGAGGCACTCAAGAAGATCGCGCACGGCCGCGTGTCGCTTGCACGTAACCTTGGATCGCAGCGTTTCAAGAGCGAGAGAGAAAGACACACGTTCGTTCTCTCTCTCGTCTTCCCGACGTTGTCCGAAGCGCCGAGCTCACGGACACGCAGCTCCGGCGTAGTGTGCATGCGTGGTGGGGGAAATTCTCGAGCGCTCCCGTCCTCATTCTGGCATCACTGTTTCCATGGACCTTATAACACCGATTGTCCTTTAGAATATCGTAATTGGGTGATGCTGATTTGATGATGGTGTATGGTCCTAGCCATTCTGCACCTAATTTTGATGTAGGGCTATCGTTGTGCATCATTACAAGATCACCTTCGTTAAATATTTGTTGAATTCTAATAAGTCTACTATCTTGTTGCGTTTTGTGTTTCTGCTTGTTAGTTTCAATACGTTTTCTTCCTGCTTCCAGATAAGCATTGTGCCTTCTCTTCCAGGAGTTGAATAGTTCCAATTTTGAAAGTGCCGGAGTAGTTGATATGGTTGAGGGAAGATTAGCTTTCCTTCCGAATGTTAGTTCGAATGGTGTTAAATCTATCCCCTCGTGGCAGGCCGTGTTGTATCCCATGCAAATCATGTTTAATCTGTCATCCCAGTTATTATCCTTGCCGTGGAGTGCTGTTCGAATAAGATCTTTTAAGAGTGCATGAGTTCTTTCTAATGCTCCGTTGCTTTCCGGGTGGAAGGCAGTCGTACGAATGTGTCTGATATTTAGAGTGTTTTCGAATTCTTGCATTAACTTACTAATGAAGTTCGTTCCGTTATCCGTTAATATATGTTTTGGAGAGGAGAATATATAGATATAATGGTTAATCAGTCCATCGATAATATCGGAGGTCTGTGTTTGCTTTATGGGAATGAGGGTAAGATACTTTGTTAACATGTCTTGGATGGAAAGTATATATGAATTTCCTTTAGCTGTAGTTACTAGGGGACCATAGATATCCATTGCGATTTTGTCATTTGGTTCCATGGGAGTGTCTGAGATCACCACTTCTTCTCGGGAGCGGACGCGAGTTAATTTGTTCCTTTGACAGTTGTCACAAGCTTTTACAAAATCTGATAAATCCTTTTCTAAATTTGTCCAATTAGCTTTTTCACGCACCTTTGCGATGGTTTTATTTTGTCCCAAGTGTTGCCCTACGGTCGAATTATGGCATTCTATGATTATTTGTTCTTTTTCTTCAGCTGTGAGTTCCGTGAAACGCGAGTTAGCGCAAAATATTACTTTAGCTGTAGGCGTGTACTTGTCATCGAGGAATCGTAGATATTCTTTTATCCAATAATTTTCTACCTCCGTATAGGGATCAGAAGAGAGTTGAAATTTGATTTGCTTGAGCTGCTTATCGGGTCTGTTATCAATCATTTCTTTAAGACGGAAAAGCCAGGCGTGATTATCATTGTTCCCCAAGTCTGCACGGAATATGCGCAGCCAATTTGAACCGTGAGTGTTAGGCTCTGTGCAGAGAAGGTTTGAAGAGAGGTCTTGCCAAACGTCGAATTCGCGAGAGAGTCGTTCTCTGGAGACCTCAGGTTCTGACACAGTCGTGGAAGCAGTTTCTGTATCGGAATTCGAGAGGTCTTGGCGTCCGGTGTGTTGCGGCAAATCTTGGAGTTCGTTTGGTGGCGAGGGAGTATTCTCGGTTGTTCCCTCTATTAGTAAATCAGCGTCCATGCGTCGGTTAACCAGTACTCTCGAAAGGGCATCTGCAGCGGTATTCTCTTTACCTTTACAATGGTCTATCGTGAAATCATATTCCTCCAATCGTAATCTCCATCGTAGGAGTCTAGATGAGGGATCCTTAACGCTAAATAACCATTTGAGTGCCATATGGTCCGTGATAATTTTTAATTTTCTTCCTAGCAGGTATTGGCGTAGGCGTTTCACGGCCCATACGATTGCGAGCAATTCCTTCTCTGTAGTGGTATAGTTCTTCTCAGCGCTGTTTAGCGTGCGTGATATGAAACAGCACGGGTGTGCGTCCTGCGATAAGATAGCACCGAGACCTTCGTTAGACGCGTCGGTCGTCAACGTGAACGGCCTTGAGTAGTCGGGGTAACATAATACCGGCTCCTCACAAAGTTTAGAACGTAGCAATTCGAAAGAAGTTTGACATTTATCTGTCCAAGCAAATAGTACATCTTTATGCGTAAGTTCGGTGAGTGGTTTAGCTATTTTTGCGTAATTACGTATGAATTTACGGTAGTAGCCTGTTAATCCGAGAAAAGAGCGAGTTTCGTTTATATTAGTTGGGACTTTAAAATTCTTCACGGCTTCTAGTATGCGTTCGTTGGGTTTTACGCCATGCTCAGTTATGCGATGGCCTAGATATTCCAATTCCGGTCGAAGAAATTCACATTTATCAGGTTGGATTTTGAGTCCGACCTCTCTTAGTCGCTGGAATATTGTCGCCAAATTTTTGTTGTGTTCCTCCAGTGTTGATCCAAAAATTATGATGTCATCCAAGTACACAAAGCAATATTTTCCGACAAGTCCTACCATTGCCTTATCCATTGTGCGTTGAAAAGTCGATGGTGCATTTTTAAGACCGAAAGGCATACGGGTATATTGGTAATGTCCGTCGGTGGTTGAAAAAGCAGTGTATTTTTTTGAATCGGGGTGCATAGGAATCTGGTGGACGCCAGATTTTAAGTCAAGTGCAGAAAAGAATTTTGCCTTCCCTAGACTGTCAAGGATATTGACGATGATAGGTAGTGGATATGCATCCAAATTAGTCAGTTCATTTAATTTTCGGAAGTCGACAACGATTCTCCATTTAATTAATTTGCTCGCATCTTGTTTCTTCGCCACGACAACTAAAGGTGCGTTGTAATCAGAATCGGATTCCTCGATTATGTCTTCGTCGAGCATTTTATTTATTTGTTTCTTTACCTCTTCCTCATGGCATTTGGGTAACCTATAAGGTTTCACAAATACAGGTTTATCACTATTTAGGGTGATACGATGTGAGGTGAGTTTGCTCTTTGGAAGCGGATCGTCTTTAAGGGGGTAGACACGTCACGTGGTCTGGCCGATTCGGCAGGTCGGTATTACAGCAGGTTTTTTCTGCACTGAAATGGTATTACCCATAGATACGCGGCTGCCTGTGCACGCGAGAGGGAGCTGTTTGCTATTTCCATATGTTATTTTGAATGTGGAAAGAAATTCTCAGCTGTTGCGTTGTACTTTTTAAACAGAAAGTCTGCTGGTACTGCAAACGTAGAAAATTTATTGTACATTTACTTGAAATGTGCTTATGCTACAATATTCTACGTTGGCAGTAAGGAATTATAAGTGAAAAGGAAAAATAGATGAGGGCATGTCCCCAGAAAATGAAGTTTGTTAGGATAGACATTTTTTAATTAGCAAAACACTGAAACAGAACATGAAATACACATCCTATGCAGAAAGCAGTTATGAACAAACATATATAAAATTGTGTTTGATGTTGAATCCAACGCGTGATTATTATGTGGTCCTATAAGACAATAAATATTTAGCGGCTATTTCGTTGCATTACGCTACATTTGTGAACTTTTCATCATCCTTCCGAAACATTATTATTGCGCCGCACCAGTATCTTTAGGAAATCGGGTATAGCATATAGGTTATATTTTCTGTCACTTGGAGGACCGGATTTTCTGTCCTCGAAGTGACAGAAAATATAACCTATATGCTAGACCCGATTTCCTAAAGATACTGTTGCGACGTAATACTAATGTTTCGGAAGGATGATAAAAAGTTCACAAATGTAGCGCAAAAGATAGCGTATACATAGGTTATATTTTCTGTCACTTCGAGGAGGGGACCATAGACATATATAGACGGCGGAGCGTAAGCTGAGGGGGGTGGCAAGGTTCGCGGTAAGGGGAGCGATACGAGTAAATCGGATAACGCTGTGGTTATGCATGCCGAATGCATCCGAAGCTATCCGACGTGCCTGTATCTGAACCTATGCCTTTACCCCTCCAAGCCTTCCTTCCCCACGCCGATAGTCCCATCTTCTGATCCGTCTATATATGTCTATGGAGGGGGCCACGTAATAATCACGCGCATCCAGCCTGCGCATTTTTTTTATGAAAAAATTATTTAAATCGGACTATTTTTAACGAAACGGGCTTTCAATTCTGCAAACAAATTTTTCACGTAATTTCCTTAATTATGGTTTGAGTTGTATCATTTTTGGGGCCAATTTGATTGAGAAAGTATAAGGAATCAATTGACGCCACGATCGCAAAGATCTGATTAGAAATTGCAAAACTTCAGATTCATCAGTGCTTAGTGCGCAACATTGTATGACCCCGCTGGTTTCAAGCGTCGAAGCCGACGAAACTCAGCGAGACACATGTGTAAAATAACATATTTGCAGTTTTATAATTGAAGATGTAGTGAACGTTACAGGACTGTCTTTATATATGGCTCTCACAAACAAAATCGCCTGACTTGTTAGACATGAAATTGGGCATACAAATGGTTGCGCATATCGCCGAAAGCATCAGAAAGAATATGTACAGTCTTCCAATGTTTCAATTGTTGAGAAGCCTTTGGGCTCAGTTTATCGGGAAAGACCTACCCACCCCACTGTTTTGCTTTCTCGTTGCGAGCGTCGACCTTCAGGTCCTAGTAGACCGCCCGTTGACAGCCGAGAACAATAAAACCGACGAGCTAGATAAAATACCCAGTACAGAAAAATAAAATGTTCGTGTTTTTGATAAGTATTGATGAAAGTATTACCGATGAATTTTTTAGGATTCCCGATGAAAATTATATCAAACATGGAGCAATTCGATAAATTTTTATTGAACGTAGAGTGTGTTCTAATCATGTATTCATAAGAAAAAATAGACTGAATTGCTTCGTGTCTTGACTCACCAACAATCCATGAATGGTAACACTCTCATCAAGGTGTAATGAGAAATTTTGAACATTTCGTATTCAGTACTGGATGACTCAAGTCGCCGTCGACCGAGGGTGTACCGCTGGTGCGCTATTTCACTCGCACTCGGTTCACATCGTTCGGTCTCCTTGTCAAGCGGTTCGAGCGAGGGCCCTGATAGGGGTGAATTTATTTGGGAAACAAAAGTCGCGTCATTCATGACACCTACTCGCGAACAGATATACATATGTACGAGAAGAAACAATGCAATTGCCCGATGACTTGAAGCAACATTTCAATAGGTAAATGCATGAAACTCTGGGATCAGGAATTCCGAACCCAGTGGGGCATATGTAAGAACTGGCGAAATTCAATAATAGTTCGTCGTCTAAATTTTACAAGTATTTATTTCACGTGAATATAAAGTTTGTTTCCAAAGTCTTTCTCGATTTGAGTTCTGTAGAAGGCTGACTTTCCTTCGCCATGGAAAGTCCCCTCTTGTCCTTCTCGCTGGCAATCATGCGACTCGCTGAGTTTCGTGGGCATCGGCGCTCGAAACCAGCTCGGGGCCATACAATGTTGCGCGCTAAGCAGTGACAAATCTGCAGTTCTGCATTTCTAATCAGATTTTTGCGAAAGTGACGTCAATCGATTCCTCATGTTTTCTCGATCAAATTTGCCCCAAAAATGATATAATTCGGACAAAAATTAAGGAAATTACGTGAAAAATTTGTTTGTAGAAGTGAAAGCCCGTTTTGTTAAAAATAGTCCGATTTAAATTATTTTCTGCCAATATAACTGGGAGAATGCCAAGAATCCAATGGTGTCACTTTCATATTGATACGATGAAAAATAAACAAATTCTGTTTCGTTATAATCGATGACACATCGCCGAGCACGGCGATATCGCGCGGCTCGGGACACAAAGGTTCTCGTCGGTTATTCGAACTTCTAAGATCGTATTCAGATTTATTGGCCGGTGAGTTTCGTAACTAGGGGTGTGCGGTTACCCGATTTTTCGGGTTCGGGACGGGCCGGCAACTTTCGGGCGGGATCGGGCGGGGTCCCGATACTTTCGTATTACTCGAGATCCCGACAGTTTCGGGACCCCAAGACTCGATTCGGGCTACAAGCATAGCCGCCATGAGCGGACAATTTGATTTCAGGTCGGCTCGGCAAAACTCGGACGCGATCGGACGATATCGTTACCAATAATAGATTAAAATTATTACCTGAGAACATAGAAAAATTATGTTTCTTACACGTTAATTTAAAATAATAAAATATTCGCCTCCTGTATATTGTTGTTATTATGAAACATCCAGGAAATATTCCTTTTTGTATGCTTATAGTTCGTACGTTTTCTATTTTAAATCTGAACCTATCCGGAAAAAGATAATACCCTATATATTCCCTTTACATAAAGTACTAAGTATGAAGTATATTTTATTCAGATTTTAAAATATTGTCGATATAAAAATAGTCTTCTTCCCAAGTTCTGAACATGGTATTTATTTAAGTACGTGTATGGACGTATTCAGTATTCACAGACTATTTGGTAGCAATGAAAATACATATATATGTAAATAAATAATAAGATACAAATTATGATTCAACAGGAGACAGAAAGGTAAAAACTTATCACTCTTGTATCGATATAAATGATAGACATAATTCTTTCCGTCTCGGTCCGCTCGTAATAGCTGGCTTTCGAGCCGATCGCGTCCGAGTTTTGCCAAGCCGACCTGAAATCAAATTGCCCGCTCATGGCGGTCATGCTTGTAGCCCGAATCGAGTCTCGGGATCCCGAAACCGTCAGGATCTCGAGCAATACGAAAGTATCGGGACCCCGCCCGATCCCGCCCGAAATTTTCCGACCCGTCCCGAGGGCCGAGAATCCGAGCCGCGGGACGATCCGCACACTCCTATTCGTAACGCGTATTCTCTCGTCATCGCAGAACACGAGTGAGCCAGAAGTGGTGGGGATAGCGCCAAGCTTCTGTCATGTATAGGCCAAACCGAGCTGCAGCGTAGAAATACACGCATCAGAATAGGTGTGCCTTAGGCCTTAGCTCCGAAAAAATTCAGGAGCTTTATTGATGAGAACATTGATTCTTTTTCGATAGCTTCATCTCGTATTGGTCATAACAGCCACACGGCTACGTTCAGACGGAGCCGAGCAGCATTCCCGTTACCCCACCATACCCTTGGGTAGCCCCGTAACTCCAACAGACAAATCCACGATCGTCAGATGGTGGTGACTGATTTCTCCTCGATCGCTATTCGCGAAAACGAATCGACCGGCCAATATATCTGAATACGACCTTAGGATAAAGATATAATGAAAGATGAAAAATTATTCGAAGCCCAAGATGAAAGGCCTTCGAATAAACAAAGGAAACTAATAAATACCCGAAGCTAAATAGAATTTTAGATTTAGGGTTCACACACCCTCCCCCGAACCTCGTGTCGATCGGCCACAGGGGCCATTCGGAAGTATATTCTTTTAATTAATTAATACCCATCTCTGCATAGGAGCGTAAAGAATTACAAAAAAAATCAAGGAGTCAACTGTTGACCAATTTGGAGACTTTTCCTTGTTATATGTTATATACAATAGTCGGAAGAATAATAATAAAAGCAATAATCGCAAATAATTGCTGTAACTTCCACATTCTGAAAATATGGTATCAGTAAATTACTACTTCCAGTGTTATTAAAAAGTTCCAATCTCTTTTTTTATTTGAAATAATGTGGCCATATAATTATAACATATATTCGGCAGCGGTGATGTATGTGTTACAGTAAAAGCGTGAATTTAGTAAATGTACACAGTTTCCAGCAGTTTCTAGTCAATGTATGCCTAAAATGCATATAATCTAACCTACAATCGTCCAAAAATACATACATTGACTGTATCACGCTTTTGCTGTGGCACATGTATCCAGCTAACGCTTCAGTTTTGCTATGATTCCACGTTGGCAGTCCTCCCGAGTAGGCGCCATCTCGTATCCACTAGCTCAACTAAATTTGTCACGTGAGTTGGTCTGTATTATCGCCAATATGGCGGAACTCGTATTTGGGAATGCAATCACGGGCTGACGTTCTTTGTCCTTACATGAGCAAATTTTGGGCTGGGTGAGGTCTCATTCGAATGAGGAAGGTTCAATGCAGCCCGCTCTGCTCATCGTTTGAGTCAGAAAACTCTTTTAGAGACCTACAAATACATGGAATCTGCAAGTGCATTTTGTCGATTTTTTCTCTACTTTGGACACTCGTATTATTACATATCAACACAATCTCTTTGAACCATGAGCCGAGCGGGCTGCATTGAACCTTCATCTTTCGAATGAGACCTCGCCCAGCCCAAAATTTGCTCGTATAAGGACAAACAACGTCAGCGCGCAAACCCATGTTTCGGGCCAGATTGTGTCGGTATACAGCGCGCTGCATTACCCGTGTCTACCCCCTTAAGCGAAAATATATCAGAATATGAAAACATGATCTTTTCGATCGATTCGCGTGCTACAGTATCTAAGTGTTCCGTGCGAATATTGTCGGCTAGTTGAAGGAATCGATTCGCAATCGGTGTTGTCTCTTCCTCAAGTAAAATTTCATTGGTTGGGATTCGTATTTCGGAATCAAGAGGATTGATAAACAGTACGCGATGCGTGCCTGTTTCTGTCTCGATGGTGTCTGAGACAGTTTGTTTAGATGGTATTGATAATTCGCTGAAGAGTGGTATAGAAAGATCGCTAATCGTTAAGGTTTTACTGGTAATTGTGAAATTATGGGCATCGAGGTACGGTAGTCCGATAATACCGTCCTCCAATATAGGAAAGTCATCTGGGATTTCATAAAAATCGTGTTTCTGTCCGAGACTGATTAGTTGAACGCGCTGGTGGGAGGTATGCAGATCGCGACCCATGCAAAAGTCTTTTCTCTCGGCTATACGTTCAACAGAAGAGTTGAGCAGCGATGCTTTAATCAAATTCACTCCTGACCCTGTATCGACGAGTAATCTTCCTTTTTGTCGCATTCCCCCCAGTTGAGCGAATATATGTCGCAATCGGCCGGTTGTTCTGGATACTCTTGGGGTTGCGGATCCGTCGGAAGATTCGTTAAGACCTGGTTCACGCGAGGGGGAAGTTTTCCTTGTTGACGCGATTGAAAATTCTGTTGTTGGTAATTACGCTTTCGGCATTGATTCGCCGTGTGTCCAAGTATACCGCAGAAATTACATTTTAAATTTACGCGTGATGACAGGGGTACCGAATGGTTAGAAGCGTTCTCTTTAGGTACAGCTGTCAGCTGGGATCGGGTTGCGGACGATTCTTGTGTGGGACGCGATAGTGGAGTCGGGCGTCTCGGTGCCTGTACCGTACGAGTTATGGCTTGTGAACGTCCCGATGCTTCGCGTAACCATGTTTCTGTTTCTGCAGCACATTGCTGAGCGAGAGTCAGGTTCGACGGGTGTCGTGCGTATACGAGCTGGCTGACATCAGAACGGAGATTCAGTATGTACGTTTGATTGGCAGATTCATCTTCTGCGTCTAGCATGACCTTACGGGCCTGAGGTTTAGAATAATTGTATTGGATTGCGTAGCGGAGTTCGCTATATTGGGTGCGTTCAGCGAACTGAACCGTTGAGTGAGCGCTCAGTGATTTTTCGCTGAACGATACCGCTCAGTTGCCAACTTCTCAACACGTTTAGTGAGCGGGCGCCATTTTTTGGAGCATGATATAAGATATGCTACTTTTGGTCGCGTGATTGCGTCCAGCAGACTGGAAAATTGCGGAACCGTTGAGTGATTTTTCGCTGAACGGACCGCTGAGTTGCCAACTTTTCAACACGTTCAGTGAGCGGTCGCCATGTTTCGGAGCGTAAAGAAACTAGGCTCTCTGCCCAACGTGTTGTGAATCAAGATGGCGCAGCCCTTGTTCAGTTGTTCAGCGAACAAAATAATCAGAAATCGTTGACATCAAATACTATCACCACCATGACGATGTACAAAGCACAGTACTGTCAAGATGGGATCACATATGAAATATGTGATACGTACGAAGTACACAAAAGATTACTCACAGGTATGTGATTAAAAATAGATATTTGTATTTAGAACCTACAGCCCTAGGCAAAGTAATAATATCTTCCCTGATAACCAGATCTGAAGCGCAGAGCCTGACGTCAGATCCGTAGTCATCTGTGTCCGCATTAGGCTGCGGTCTGAGGTACAGAGCCTGACATCAGGGCCTGACGTCAGATGAACAGCAGATTCGCATCAGATCCTGCCGTTCGCCTGACACGTATAACAGCGCCATCTGAGGGTCAGAATTGGCAAACAATTCCCTACGCGTGACGTCACATGGCCGTCCCTACACACCAACACAAATGCAGCGTTATTGCTGTAGGTGTATCCCTACTCCCCCATAATCAGCTAGTAGATTCTACAGTTTATTAAATAATTAATTCTACTAGTTTCAAAAAGGATTTATTCTTTATTTAATAATATACAGGATTGGTGATTACAATTGTTAGAAAATAATATAAATAGCGCATATAAATTCGAGGAAGAACATTCAATTTTTACATTTATAAATCCATATACGTCCCGTAACCAGTGGTACCTATTAGGTGCGATATCAGAAAATTTCCTTTATTTTCGACTTCTTTTTGCTGTAGAATCACCACATTCCGTATTATGTTAGCGCTGAAAACAAATAGAACCTTAGTATAAAATTAAAGGTAACGTATGAATAAACAGGTATACATGCGATACTTACTTCAGCTCCATCTCCGCACAGCACACACCCCAGGCGATCATGCATGCTCCTGCGAACATTAACATTTATAATAAAACATGTGTTTAATTATTATCTACTAAACAAGACGCTAAACATTGGCACTTCGTGCATAACCATACTTTTCTGTCTTGCAGATAATGTGAAACTCGATTTTCGCGACGTAGATAATTGGAAATTATTCAATTGCATAATTACGTTTGCCTTCTGGATACGTCGAGATGATTTGTCTGGATATTGATGGATGAAATTACTTGGAATATTCTTCGATTTTGCCGGCACTGATTGCCACTGCCAGTGACTACCACCTCGAAAACGAACGCAAACTGGACGTAGAGTCTTGACCAACGCTCTTGACACGACGCTCGGATTGGCTGCGCCATAGTGCCGAAACTCGTGATTGGTCAAGACTCTATGTCCAATTTGCATTCATTTTCGAGGTATGAGATGACAGTCACTGGCAGTGGCAATCAGTGCCGGCAAAATCGAAGAATATTCCAAGTAATTTCATCCATCAATATCCAGACAAATCATCTCGACGTATCCAGAAGGCAAACGTAATTATGCAATTGAATAATTTCCAATTATCTACGTCGCGAAAATCGAGTTTCACATTATCTGCAAGACAGAAAAGTATGGTTATGCACGAAGTGCCAATGTTTAGCGTCTTGTTTAGTAGATAATAATTAAACACATGTTTTATTATAAATGTTAATGTTCGCAGGAGCATGCATGATCGCCTGGGGTGTGTGCTGTGCGGAGATGGAGCTGAAGTAAGTATCGCATGTATACCTGTTTATTCATACGTTACCTTTAATTTTATACTAAGGTTCTATTTGTTTTCAGCGCTAACATAATACGGAATGTGGTGATTCTACAGCAAAAAGAAGTCGAAAATAAAGGAAATTTTCTGATATCGCACCTAATAGGTACCACTGGTTACGGGACGTATATGGATTTATAAATGTAAAAATTGAATGTTCTTCCTCGAATTTATATGCGCTATTTATATTATTTTCTAACAATTGTAATCACCAATCCTGTATATTATTAAATAAAGAATAAATCCTTTTTGAAACTAGTAGAATTAATTATTTAATAAACTGTAGAATCTACTAGCTGATTATGGGGGAGTAGGGATACACCTACAGCAATAACGCTGCATTTGTGTTGGTGTGTAGGGACGGCCATGTGACGTCACGCGTAGGGAATTGTTTGCCAATTCTGACCCTCAGATGGCGCTGTTATACGTGTCAGGCGAACGGCAGGATCTGATGCGAATCTGCTGTTCATCTGACGTCAGGCCCTGATGTCAGGCTCTGTACCTCAGACCGCAGCCTAATGCGGACACAGATGACTACGGATCTGACGTCAGGCTCTGCGCTCTCACGGCAGACCCTGCTGCCAATCTGATGTCAGATTGGCGTCAGATGATTATCAGGGTTTATAATATCTACTAACGAATATATTTTATGAATATTTTTATTTATTTCAGAGCACAGCTACTTAAAACAATACCTGACGGAAAAACTGAACACAGAAGCAACAGTTGAGGAACCTCCTTCCACAGAAGAGAGCAATATACAAAGTGTGTAAAGCAATTTTGTTAGATGTACTCTTTTTCACTGTATTTTGTGCATATATACTATTATCCTGTTCACACATGTTGCAGACGAACATGACTTGCCGTATACTGCCATTGAACAGCCAATTACACATGGTATGTAAAGCAATTTTGTTAATTAGACATACTGTTTTACACTTTATTCATTTTATATACATATGCTAATATCCTGCTTACTCGTGTTGCAGTGTCTAATAATTTCGTTTGGGATCGGAAACTTACTAAACTACTGCTCCATGCATACAAAGAGAGATGCTTTCGCTTTCGTGACCCAAAAATTAAGAAAAAACTTTTGTGGATCGAAATTGTGGATGTGTTTAGACAACACGGTGTTACCCTAGATCCGGACTGTTTGGACCGAAAAATGAGGAACATGAGGCGGACATATAGAACAATTAAAGATAACAATAACCAATCTGGACGAGGACGAGTTAATTGGGAATACTACGACATATTTGAAGATATATTTGTACAGGACAGGACAATAAAGGGTATAGCCGGTTAAGATGGTCAAATGTGCCCCTGAACCGAATTCAAATCACGATGAGTCATTCGAAAGCTTATAAAAAAAGAATGATTTCTGTCAAGTTTCAACTTCGTATCTCGACCCGGGGGGTAGTAAAGGGTAAAAATAGAAAATCAGGTTTTTGCCGAATTTCTCCTATACCAGCGGATGAAAAATTTTGAAAAAATTCAGAGACATGTCTGTCATCGGTGCACATATTAGGGAATCGCGTCAGATTTTTAAATTGAAAAACCAAGCTGTGAAAAATAAAAAACGCCAAAAAATGCTGAAAAATGCCGGTTTTGTATCGAAGCAGTCTTGATACTATAATTATATTTTTACTGTAAGTCCGCATCGTTGTTACCATTGTCTTGAATTTTTTTCAGATTTTTCAATTTGGTGCGCCGCAGTTAAAAAAATTAAAAACCGATTTTTTCTCCGTTTTTTCCGTGTCAGAGTAACTAATAGGTCGAACTTTCGTACATACTTTATGGAATAAGCCTTTTATGCAATCTTCAACGTCTTCACATGCAGCAAAACAGCGTAGAAATTAAACGAACTAAACATGCTATGCCATTACAGTCTAAAATGTCTATCATATTTTCAACGGTGTCAATGGCGCAGCGGTAAAGTGTCCGACTGTTGAATCGCTGCGAACTTTTTGAACGTAGGTTCAAGCCTCGGAATTTCTATGTCCCACAGGGTCATTTTTTTCACATTAATTATGTATTTTTTCGATTTCTAGCTATATGACAATGATCGATATTTATATACAAATGTTTTAAAAACATATTAAAATTATTTCAATAGTTGAAAACTATTGTTAGGTATCATGCCAATTATAGCATTGTTTAACTTTTGAATTTTGGAAACCAGAATGAGTTGTATGATCTATAAGAAGAGGCGAAATAATTACAAAACAACACACAATTGTTGCTGTAATCCATCCACAATTGTTAAAGGTAAGAGATTGGAAAATCAATTTCATATAATATTAATTTAGTGCAGGGAATGTTACAACAATACTGTAATTGACGGGATACTTGATCAGAGAAACGGTGGCATCAAAATCTTCTCAAGTTATGTTTATGTATATTTCAATCATTAAAATATTTTTAATGTTTTTAAAACATTTGTATATAAATATCGATCATTGTCATATAGCTAGAAATCGAAAAAATACATAATTAATGTGAAAAAAAATGACCCTGTGGGACATGGAAGTTCCGAGGCTTGAACCTACGTTCAAAAAGTTCACAGCGATTCAACAGTCGGACACTTTACCGCTGCGCCATTGACACCGTTGAAAATATGATAGACATTTTAGACTGTAATGGCACAGCATGTTTAGTTCGTTTAATTTCTACGCTGTTTTGCTGCATGTGAAGACGTTGAAGATTGCATAAAAGGCTTATTCCATAAAGTATGTACGAAAGTTCGACCTATTAGTTACTCTGACACGGAAAAAACGGAGAAAAAATCGGTTTTTAATTTTTTTAACTGCGGCGCACCAAATTGAAAAATCTGAAAAAAATTCAAGACAATGGTAACAACGATGCGGACTTACAGTAAAAATATAATTATAGTATCAAGACTGCTTCGATACAAAACCGGCATTTTTCAGCATTTTTTGGCGTTTTTTATTTTTCACAGCTTGGTTTTTCAATTTAAAAATCTGACGCGATTCCCTAATATGTGCACCGATGACAGACATGTCTATGAATTTTTTCAAAATTTTTCATCCGCTGGTATAGGAGAAATTCGGCAAAAACCTGATTTTCTATTTTTACCCTTTACTACCCCCCGGGTCGAGATACGAAGTTGAAACTTGACAGAAATCATTCTTTTTTTATAAGCTTTCGAATGACTCATTGTGATTTGAATTCGGTTCAGGGGCACATTTGACCATCTTAACCGGCTATACCCTTTCGGACCAACTTTGTCCTCACGGACGCCACTAGCTCCACTCAATGAGGCAAATCCCTCAATTAGTGTTCAAAGTACACAATACATACACATACATTATGCAAATATGCATTCACCTCTACTTACACTAGACGATCGAAATCGTGTTGCGAGGTCCGTCCAGTTCAGAAGCATGCACTTACGCACACGTGCGCACCCAACTTTCTCCGTGTCTCAGCAACCACCGTTGTGTATGAGTAATGCGTCTGAACTGAACAGTAATGTTAGCAAGATTTCGATCGACTACTGTACTCGATCTCATAATTCCACATATTTGCAAAGTACAAATTATTTTACAGATAATGATTTAGAACTAGAAATAGAAAATGAAACAGCCACAGCGAATAGCTCTTCAGCCTCTCAAGGACTCTTAGGTACAAATAATAGTGAGAATCCTGGCCCATCTACAAATATAAATAGTACAGAAAAGCAGACACACGGAAATAGAAGCTTATATAGGCTTAGAAAACAACAATTAGATATTGAGGAGAAAAGAGTAGAAGCGCTGAATCTTCTACGTGAAAAAATTGACGAGTCAAATAAAATTCAAAGAGAAAGAAATATATTATTAGAAGCATTAATAAGACAAAGAATTGGTGATTAAAAACTTAATATTTTTTAATTATTACTTTTTTACTTTTTTTTACTTGTAACTTTTTTTATTTATTACTTAATGTTTTTTATATTATAATAAATACAAATACTGTTTTTGTTTATAAATATTTATTACATGTCATAACAAAAAAATAAACAATTTATTTTTAGAATAATGATATTATAGAATTTCTCTTATGCGTAGCATTAGTCACTTCTTGGTTTAAATTTTCTTCCCCCTCACGTTCTTCATTTCCAATATCTTCCTCATCTAACTCTACATTTACATTGATATCAATTTCATCAGTATTAATAATAAAATTATGTAAAACACAACATGCCGCTATAATTTTATTTCCTAAACTGAAATCGGCTATGTCTAAATACTTTAGCCTTCTAAATCTGCCCTTTAAAAGGCCAAATGCCCTCTCTATCACCGATCTTATTGATGATAATTTGGTATTGTATCTAATTTGTGCCACGGTTAGGTGGCCATTGTCCTTAACAGGCGTCATGACTGCTTCTAATAAGGGGTACGCTGAGTCCCCAAGTATATGATATGTCCTTGGTATTAAAGGATTTTCTTCCCGCATCAGATCCCTGTACAATGGACTATTGCGAAAGACGCGGGCGTCATGCATGCGCCCTGGCAATCCCATAAATACATCAATAAACCTCAATTTATCATCACACACGCCTATGTGGAAATGAAAACAAAAATATGAATAAACTTACTTATTATACGTATTTAATTTATATGTACCTTGTAACACAATAGAATGGAAGCCTTTTCTATTATAATAATCATTAGCATTCTCCACAGGCTGCTTACACGGTATGTGGCAGCCGTCAATAGCCCCTATCACACCCGGAAATCCATGCGAACGAGCTTTGAAAACCTCCGTTCAATATATATTATATCAGACCAATTTTATAAATATAATAATATAATAATATAAAACATTATATACTTATTATAAACATACATCTGATATTGTATTATACGTTTCAGGCGTTGGCCATGTCATATATTCTGGCATTAAATTCGCCAATATTTCAGTTATTTCCGAAAATATTTGATGCCCCGTACTTTTGGCTATACCAAATCTGTCCCCAACAGATAAAAAGCTTTCTGGTTTGGCCAGCATCCAAACTGTAAACATAATTTTTTTGCTTAAGTTTATCGGAGTGTTGTGGCCATTTACCATATTGTTTCCAATCTTAGTGATTAATATCTATAACGTACAAATTTGTGTTCTTTATTTAATCTTACATTTTTTAAATTTCATAATATATCCCATAATATAAAATATATATCAACAGACGCAGGCGCGTCTGGAAGCTAATTCCCCCTCCTTTTATACTGTATGCATTTTAAAATTATTGTAGAGTTGTAAAATGTGTACTTACTTCAAAATTTATATGGGACATCCGAAAGTGTTCCTTAAATAAATTGTTAGAATATGATGGAACTATAACCTCGGCATAATTTTCATTTTTTGTTCTTTCTGAACGTTCCGTTATAGGCAACACCTCCATAGGTTGCTCCAAATCTTCTACAAACATTTCGATCATGTTTAGATCTATTCCACTGTCCATGGCAATATGCAAAGCTGCATCCATTTTCGATTGCACTATTATTTGGATGCAGTAATTATTGAAATCTAATAAAAAATAAATAATTAAAATATATACAAATAAGATTTAATATTGCATGCAAAAAACTATATGAATGTATTTTCATATTGTATTCATTACTTTCCTTATTTCTAATATTAATGTGGGTAAATTTTACCTCTGGGAAACCTTTTTTTTACAGTAAATTTGAAAATATGTAAAAATTTTGCCACCTTTTTTGTCTCATAGCTTTTCAACGAAATGATTCTTAAACTCAAACTTGGTATCATTAATTCTATACAAGTACTTTCGATAAATATAAGTTTCGACCCAAAAAAAAGGTTTCCCAGAGGTACAGTTCACCCTTAAATTTGAGAGATCTTGACACACCTGCTGATAACAAGGAATATTTTTAATTATTTTGAAAAACTAAAGAATACTCCGAAACAATTCTTGACACACCACGCTTCAAAACAGAAATGGCCAACATGGCGTCACGTCGCGTCGCGGGAACGTCACACGTAGCATGTATAGTGTAGTCAACTGACGCTGCCAGCACCACTTACCGCACGGTTCAGTAACTGCCAGCAAGTGGCGTTCAGCGAAACGAGGAAACTGATCACCGTTGAGTTCTCAACGGTTGGTTCAACGGTTCAGTTCGCTGAACGCACCCATTGCTGGCGAAAACGTAGGTTATATGAATGTATCGTTTCCGTATTTCCCTGCTTTATTTCTTTTAATTTGCTGCGTGCGTTAGCTACCGTGGTGGCGGGTGCTACATGCTTCCTAAGCGCGTCGTATAATTCTTCGTATGATCCGATACTCAAATGCCTAATACTTCTCTCCGCGTGTTCGGTAATCTTCTCCGCGATTATTAAGCGTAATAGAAATTCATCTTCTCCGCATTGCGTGCGCGCTGCTTTTACTGAAGAGATAAAATCTTCGACTCCGGTATCGTCGCGGCCGCGGAGTGAACGAATCGTTCTTACTACGTCCTTTGCGGGAATATTAGAGCGAGGAATCATGGGCGGCACGGAGGGTATAACGCGTGAGTCATGCCAGGCACTTGCTCCTGGTCGTGACTCGTCGTCCTCGTCCTCCGTTGGGCTCGGATGAGGTGAGCATTCGTCTTCAGTCGCTATCTTCCCGATTCTCTGCGCTATCTCTTTTATTTCTTCGCGTCGTACCTTATTTTCTTCGTCAAGCGCGGCTATGTCTTTTTGTAACGTAATGTGATTGCATTCTACGCTAGCCAGTAGTTTAGGCAGTGAGGCGCTAACGCCTTGAACTAGGTTTTCTATTTTTTCTAATTTAGCTTCCATTTTATTGATAAAAGAGCCTTCGTATTCTCTAGAGTCTGTATTGTATTCCGCGCGAGGTTTGCGGTGTTTAGTAAATGAAATGTAAGCCAATGCTCACCTTGATTTCCCCTCTTCTTCCCCCCCCCCCTTTTTTTTTCGGTAGTGGTCGTCAGGTCGGTCGACTCGCTGATCTCCTTCAGGCTCTCGTGGTCCCTTCACTGGTTGCAAGCTCACGTAGTCCTGGCCGTGGAAGATTTCGGGAGATCACTTTATTCGACGAATCACCAATCCTGGCAGGATCGCCAAAATGTCACGGGGAAATTACCCGGAATAAAAATAAAGGACACTGCCTCGAAAGTCACTCGTGTCCTGCTGGACGGCTCGGAAATACACGAGGAATTCTCAATTATATGATAAATCCCGTGGGGCGCGTAAGGGATCAGGAAGAATGTGTTACTCAGCAGGGTGCTGGTCAAAGAATGAATCCATTATTGTCTCTCCACAGCCGGACTGACACGAGAAGTGCAAGATGCGCTTTCTTAGAATTATAATGAACGGAAGTATGCGTAGAGATAAAGATGAGTGTCCGAGCTTCGTGGGAGGGAGATAAACAGACGAGTGACAGGTCTGCGTAACAGATGTATATACACACACATGCGTATTTATATATATTTATTTTTAACATATATATATATATATATATATATATATATGTAAAGAAAGTGTACGTTCTTTATTTGAATGTGGCGAGTCCCGCGCGAGCGGGACTGTAGAACAATAGGGAATCTGCAATATCGAGAGGGGGAGATAGAAGGAGGAATGTAAGAGAGAGCACGTGTGAAAAGGTTAGGCAAAGTAGACGAATAGAGCAAATAGAGGAAAGATTAATTAATGAACTTTAATTGTCGTTTCTTTGATTTACAGGTGAGAATGTAAATAGTGTAAATAATAATTCAATGTACAGTAATAAATAAATAAATAAAAAACTTTGATTTACAGAGAAACAAATTCTGGTTTATTAACTATTAAAATTCTCAACAAATAGTCTTATATACAGGGTGTCCCATCTAAGACGAGACAGCCGGTTTTCTCCTAAACTATAGGAGATAAAAATATAAAAAAAATAGGGAATTGCATGGTTCGAGGGGGCCAATTAATTAGCGCGAACGAATTTTTTTATCGATTATTATTTTAAAAGATACGATGGTCAAGTTCGGTTTTTTAAATGGAACTATTTTTTTTGAACACCTGAGTTGATAGTGCGTTCCAAGACAAATTCAATAAGCTTTAATGTATACACTTTATTTTCACTGGTTTTTAAGATATTGCGCTTGCAAATTTACTGATTTTCACTGGAAGAAAACTGTCTGGTATAGCACGGACCGGGGACGGTTTTACTGGCTCCACTTGTGGCACTGCCGTTTGAAATAGATACCTACCTGCCAAAGGTCTACGCCAGGCCCAAAGGCTGGACAATTTTTTTCCGTCAGAAATGCTACTTAGGTAGGTACATCTGCGGTATCGGGAAGCGCACCGTTACTTTTATTTCGCACTTGCTTCTACGCTCGGATGGCCGGTTCTTTTGGGAGGGATGCAAGTTCGATTGGTTAGGTTAGAAGGAGTGAAAGTTGCTAGACTAAATTTCAATCATAGGGAGCAGATTGTATCAGAACCATTCGGATTTGCATTCCTCACAAACGGCTGCTCTCTTGAAGCATTGCTCTTCACAGCAATGCCCACCTTCTCTCGCACGGAATACGTTAACGCTTGCTTTTGTTCTGATATTGAAGCTCGTGTTTATACTCGAGAGGACCACGCGTCGACAGCGGGCTACCCCTTTTCTTCCTGTGTCTCTCCACGAGCCGTGTTGACGGTGGATTGTAGGAGCGTAGATATCTGGATGCCAGTTATTGAATTCAGGAGACGATAGAAACATTTTATTACAAAACACACATGTACTATAATTAAAGTAAATCGTATTCCTCTCGGGCCGGAGTACTGATAATGATCGAACTTGCGCCCCACTTCGCGCAGACCAATTACACGGAGGGTAGTCGGGTCACACACTGCCCAAATGATACAGGGTAATTCTGGAGCAACGCCCGTCAAGGAGATGCGGTGGTACCCCGTGGCGAGGACAGACCTTCGCATTGCCTCACCCGATTTTTATGTTTTTTTTTCCGGAAAAAGGTACGAATCCTAGGCCGAACGTAGCGAATTGAAGTCGACCCTCCGCAGTCGAGGGTGAATTATCCATTACAGCGTATTAAGAAACCCTTTTCTTCGTCGTATCGAAAGGGAAGTGGTGCCAATGGATTCCTTATGTTTTTCTGACGAAAATCATACCAAATGTCATGCAAATCGGACTACTTTGACACAAGCTATTTGTATTCCTATGTAAAAGTTGTCCGATTCACACGACATTTGTAATGATTTTCATCGGAAAACCCCAAGGAATCCATCGGCGACACTTCCATATCCATACGATAAGGAATAACGAATTGTTTTATTTCTTAAAAAGGTAGGTACAGGCTGATTCTGGTGCTGCGCCCGTCACCCCGTGGCGAGGACAACACCCCGCAGTGCCCATCGAATTTTATGGCATTCGACCCTCGAAGGGGTTGGAATACCATTAAGATGTGAGAAATGTTCAGGATTTCAAATGTTTGCTTCTTTTCTTCATCGTATCGAAGGGGAAGTGGGGCCAATGGATTCCTGGCGTTCCGTCGATTAAAATCATACCAAATTTCATGTAAATCGGACTATTTTTAACCAAGTCAAGTCAGCTTGAAATGACATAAATCGATATTCCATGGAATTTCCTTCATTATGGTCCGAATTACGTCGTTCTTAGTGTCAGTTTCATCGGCGAAACATAAGGAATCGATAGGTGTTGGTTTTGCAAAGATCTGATGAGAAATGCGCAAGTCGAAGATTTCTCACTCCCTATTAGGCACTCGAACCCCTTCGCGGGTGGAAAGCCATAAAATTCGGTCAGACACTGCGAGGGGTTGTCCTCGCCACGGGGTACCAGGCCGCCGCATCTCCTTCACGGGCGCTGCTCCATAATTACCCTGTATCTGGTTAGGAAATAAAATAATTCTTTATTCTTTATCGTATGGAAATGGAAGTGTCGCGGATGGATTCCTTGGGGATTTCCGATGAAAATCATGCCAAATGTCGTGTAAATCGGACAACTTTTACATAGGAATACAAATTGCTTGTGTCAAAGTAGTGCGATTTGTATGACATTTGGTATGATTTTCATCAGAAAAACATAAAGAATCCATTGGCGTCACTTCCCTTTCGATACGATGAAGAAAAGGGTCTCTTAATACGCTGTAATGGATATTTCACCCTCGACTGCGGAGGGTCGACTTCAATTCGCTACGTTCGGCCCAGGATTCGTATCTTTTTCCGGAAAAAAAAACATAAAAATCGGGTGAGGCAATGCGAAGGTCTGTCCTCGCCACGGGGTACCAGCGCATCTCCTTGACGGGCGTTGCTCCAGAATTATCCTGTATCATTTGGGCAGTGTGTGACCCGACTACCCTCCGTGTAATTGGTCTGCGCGAAGTGGGGCGCAAGTTCGATCATTATCAGTACTCCGGCCCGAGAGGAATACGATTTACTTTAATTATAGTACATGTGTGTTTTGTAATAAAATGTTTCTATCGTCTCCTGAATTCAATAACTGGCATCCAGATATCTACGCTCCTACAATCCACCGTCAACACGGCTCGTGGAGAGACACAGGAAGAAAAGGGGTAGCCCGCTGTCGACGCGTGGTCCTCTCGAGTATAAACACGAGCTTCAATATCAGAACAAAAGCAAGCGTTAACGTATTCCGTGCGAGAGAAGGTGGGCATTGCTGTGAAGAGCAATGCTTCAAGAGAGCAGCCGTTTGTGAGGAATGCAAATCCGAATGGTTCTGATACAATCTGCTCCCTATGATTGAAATTTAGTCTAGCAACTTTCACTCCTTCTAACCTAACCAATCGAACTTGCATCCCTCCCAAAAGAACCGGCCATCCGAGCGTAGAAGCAAGTGCGAAATAAAAGTAACGGTGCGCTTCCCGATACCGCAGATGTACCTACCTAAGTAGCATTTCTGACGGAAAAAAATTGTCCAGCCTTTGGGCCTGGCGTAGACCTTTGGCAGGTAGGTACCTATTTCAAAAGGCAGTGCCACAAGTGGAGCCAGTAAAACCGTCCCCGGTCCGTGCTATACCAGACAGTTTTCTTCCAGTGAAAATCAGTAAATTTGCAAGCGCAATATCTTAAAAACCAGTGAAAATAAGGTGTATACATTGAAGCTTATTGAATTTGTCTTGGAACGCACTATCAACTCAGGTGTTCAAAAAAAATAGTTCCATTTGAAAAACCGAACTTGACCATCGTATCTTTTAAAATAATAATCGATAAAAAAATTCGTTCGCGCTAATTAATTGGCCCCCTCGAACCATGCAATTCCCTATTTTTTTATATATTTTTATCTCCTATAGTTTAGGAGAAAACCGGCTGTCTCGTCTTAGATGGGACACCCTGTATATATATATATATATGTATGTATATGTATGTATATATGTATATACATCATATAGTAGATGTATACGTTAAAAATTAACATATAAAATAAATATATACATATATATGTGTGGTGTGTTGCCACAGAGTCGGCGATGTTTCCCATTCGGAAAGGGAAACAGAATACAGGCACTAGACACTCGGGCGATGTTGCTCACCGACCACTTGAATACAGTTTTTCGGGAACATGTGGCCAACAGTCATTTCTAGAAGGCCGTTTGAGGCAAGGGTCGAGTTGCTGTATCCCACAGAGATTGTTGCAAGTCGCCGGCGACTTTTATCCGGCGACTGCGCCAGGTCTATTCGTATCTCTTAACCTGTAAAGGACGAGTCGCCAGACACAAGTTGCCAGACACAAGTCGCCGGATAAAAGTCGCCGGATAAAAGTCGCCGGATTAAAGTCGCCGGATAAAAGTCGCCGGATAAAAGTCGCCGGATAAAAGTCGCCGGATAAAAGTCGCCGGATAAAAGTCGCCGGATAAAAGTCGACGGCGACAAGTCGCTGGAGACAAGTTGGTTATCCCACCGACTCGCCAGCGACTCCAGCGACATAGTTGCCGGCGATTATCGCCCAGTCTATACGAGCCTTAAGAAGCACATTTTTGATCGACACTATCGACGCCACCTTTTGTGCTATTTTAGTCTAAAATGATGTTTGGTTTATTAGTTACGACATCAATTTCGCCTGTATCATCCAGTGTTGATAATAAAATCACTGCCTTATTTCTTTTGGTGACATATGAAACCCGAGGGTGTTCAGGTGTCATCCTGAAACCTGAACAAAGAGGATCCAACCACTCGAGATTTACCTGGAAGAAATTCAGGTGGTATTTCTCTTTTATTCTTCTTCATTGTGCCGGTCAATGTAATTCCATTTTGAAGGAGATACGCGGCTAAAGGACAGCTGGTATAATAATTATCCGTATTCAAGATTCTGTTCGATTTTTTTATAGGGTCTATTAATTTCTGTACTATATTGAAAGGTTTATTAGATGCCATGTAAGGTCCAGCCAGTTGTGTCCCACAGTATATCTGAAAATTCCATGTATAGTACGTCCTGCTATCACAAAGAGCATATATTTTCAGACCATATTTGGCTGATTTTTGTGGCATATATTGTACAAATCCGCATCGACCGCGAAATGGATGAAGCATTTCATTTATTGTAATATATTGTCCCAAATTATAATTATTCATGCCTTTATTTAGAAAATTTGTGTAAAAATCTCTAATAGCAGCTAATTTGTCGCTCTCTTGACGAATTTTCCTAGTTCTAATATCGTCAAAGCGAAGAGCACGAAGAAGGAAGAGGAACCTTTTGTAACTAAAAACAGATCTCATTAGAAGCATTCCAGTTCCATCCTTTGACCACAGTTCCAGAACGTTTGCATGATTTCCTTTTTTCACTGCAATAAGAAAGAGTACTCCAAACAAAGCCTGAATTTCAATGCGGGTAGTTAATTTACAGTCTCTTTCTCTTCGGTATAAAACATTTGCTTTTTTATTTTCGATGTATAAATTGGTACCGAGAACGATATTATCAATCATACATTCGGTTATGAATATAAAAAATGATTCCAATTGAGTTGTTACATGTTTTGCTGGACCTTTGGGCCCAGGTACTATTCTCGTTATATTTTTGGCTTTAGTTCTATTCGAAATTGCTACTGGAGTACGCCTCCAAATTGTTTGTTCGTCTTTGGCCATGTAGAAATGGTAATCTGTCTCTTGTCTTGGTACATGTTCAATATTTTCGACATCTTCGTCCAGAGATTGTTCCGATTCACTGTTATAGTCATTTGCATCAATATTTTCACTTTCTCCTTCACTTTGGTCGCTAAAATCAACAACTTCTTCGTCGCAATCTGACGAATTATAAACTTGTTCTAACTCTTCAGATTTTACGTTTTTTCTTGGCCGTTTTCTATTCCTAACATTAGAAATGTAAAATTTTTAAATCCACGCAACTTAGCAACAAAGTATTCTATAAAAACATGGTTGCTATTGATTTTACTTACATGATGCAAGACAGAATGGAAAAATTAGTTTGAATTGTTCTTTTTCTATTTACGCTCGTAGGTAGGATGGTTTATACTGGCGGGCGGTTCGATACTGACCAACGTTACCGGGGAATGGGTTCCTGCACACTATTTGTAGTGGAGGTTAGTTTCCAGGAACCCATTCTCCGGCAACGCTGATACTGACTTACAGTACCGGTAGAGAAACAGTGACAAAGTGACAGAAGATATTGTATTCTGTCGCCTTCGTGTTGCTTTGTAGCGCCGAACGTCTTTTATGATTTGCCGCCATTTCGGTCCCTCTCACTCATTCGCGGACTGTCCCACTCTACGCGATACCAGAATAAAGGGAAGCCCTAAAGACTGTCCGAATATGGTGCTGCTCGGTCACGAATTCTTACCTTAGATCAAGACAGACCTGTACAGTGCGCTTATAAACTAAATAATTGATCGGCGGCAATCTTTGGGGCACCGGCACCGAGGGGCGGTAATTAAATAGAGGGAATCGACCAAACTGAAGATGATTTGCAATGTAACGGACAATGGACCACGATAAAAGATTCATCGCTACAAATACAGCTTATTTCTAAGAGTTTTCTACATGAAATGACCAGACACGATGCGCAACAGAATATCGCGATTTAGTACCTTCCACTTGAAAAACTCAGTTACATCTAATACAGTACTTCAATAGCCACGATTTTGGTGTTATGTTTCTTATAATAGTCAGCCAAGCATATCTCGATGGACACTGGCATACAACAAAGAGTATAAATGAAATCTCTAAAAACATAAAAATGCGGCGTAAAAGGCCGCGGCGCGCCCGGCGGAGGGTTAAAAAACAAAAGGTAACATCTCTGAAAAGAATTCAGCTAAAGAAATTCTGGTTTACGGAAGTAATGCATACTGAAATATAATCCAACTTTTGTCTAAAACAACTTTTTGTAAAGTTCAAGGAAATTCCTGAAATTTTGTGGGGTCACTTATGTGGGATACCCTGTATACATATATTCATCAATATATACATATGGAGGGTTCAGAAGCCAATCAGTGTGAGTCCAACACTCCATAAAAAGGAGCTACGTAGTTCAAAATCCTCTTTATTGTTAAAACTTTCAGTTGATAAATCAATTAATCCTTTGACTGCTATGGACGCATATATGCATCCGGCCAAAGCTATAAGCATGGACTGTGGACGCATATATGTGTACACAGAGCGTTTAATATTGGAGGGCTCTACAGTCGAAGGGTTTTAACCTTACAGTCCTCCGCCATCAAAGGGTTAAGTCACTAAGGTCGGGTTCAGATATATTGGCCGGTGAGTTTCGTGAGGAGTATTCTCCCACCACACCGCTTGCCTGCCTCGGTGCTCCTTTTCTCTACGTTCTCACTCCCTCTCGGGTTACGCCTGGTCGTCGCGCGATGGGTTAGAATAAACAACAGCCACACGGCTTCGTTCAGGCGGAGTCGAGCAGCGTTCCCGTTACCCCTCCATACCCTTCGGGGGCCCAGCAACTTCAACTGCCAATTCACGGTCGTTAGGTCGTGGTGGCTGATTTTTCCTCGCGCGCTGCTCGCGAAAGCGAACTCACCGGCCAATATATCTGAACCCGACCTTAGTCTCATACGATGATGGTATGGATTGACTATGGAATTACTAGATAAAATTATTCTGGGGACAATCAGTGTAAGTTCATCACTTTAAAGTCGCGTCGAGTTTATGGTTTGTTGTGCGTTATTTAAGAAATAATTAATAATTAATAATAATAATATGGTTCGTTATTAAATAAATACGCGTACTTTGTTATCAGCAGATCACCCTTTTCCTGATAGTGAATCCGAATATTTATCTGATGAACAATTGAATTGAACATGAATGAATAAAATTTGTCTGATTGTGACGATGGTATGTGAAATGAAAACTTTAAAAAAATTTGTTCTAATTTTATACGCATGTTTTTTAACTTGTAGGGGAAGTGTGGGTAGCCCCGGACACTTAAATGAAACACAAAAACAATATACAACCAATAAATTGTAATCAAATTACTAATTCAGGAAATCAAAATAAGCACCTCCTGCTGCGTTATAACTAAAAAAAGAACACATTTCTTAAATAATTTAAGAAAAAAAATCAGAAACCTATAGCCTCTGTTTTTACACAATCAAAAAATAGACGGGTAGCTCCGGACATAATTTTCAACGTTCATCTAGGCCAGCGCTGGCCAGCGGTGGGGCCCCTCACGCGCCAGCTTCCCCTTCCAATCTTCGCTAGCGTCTTCGCGGTTAGGGGGGCTCGAGCGCTACGCACGTCGTATTTAAGCATGTGTTAGCATCGCGCGGTATCCCTGACAACGCGGACGAGAGTGGGAGAACCCCGAGCTTACGCGTAAGCGACCTTGACCAGCGCTGATCTAGGCGTATCGCGTATCCTTATTTCTTACATACATCACAGAAATAATAAAAATTTGATGGATCAATATTTGCACAGTCGTCATATGCTGAATCTTTGCATTTATTGCATTGGATCCAGTCTTCTTCGAAGGTTTCGCCGCAAACGATGCATTGAGTGACTTGATGTTCTTGATAGACTTCATGAGCGTAGCCAAAGTGGGGTAGGGGTGAGCGTTTGCCCTCCCTCTCGGCACAGGAAAAAAAATTAGTCGTTCTTACAAAATTAAATTAATTTATTATAAAATACAAAAATACAAATTTGTGAAGTAATTCTGCATTGTGTGCAAATTTCTTTGTCTATCTAATTATACGTAAAATATAATATCAAAATTTGTTGCAATATTTATTGCCCCTCCCTGAATGAAATTTACTATTTGTTGCCCCTCCCTGAGTGGCTACGCCCCCGACGGACTTGATTAAAACGACTTTGAATATTTTGTTTTGCCTTAGATTGCTTACTTTTAGGGGCCATGCTTTTTGCTACAAGTTCATCCTTATATGGAGAAGATGTTAAAATTTCACTTTTCTGTGTTTTTCGTGAAGGAGATGCAATGCGTTTTTGAGTAGCATCAGGCAAAGGTGATAACAGTTTAATTATATCTGTTGCGTTTGGCGGAGACTGATTTGCGGATTTCGACTCTTGAATTGCTACATCAGTCATGGAAGCAGGTAAAAAATCGATATCGCTGAATATGTCACGATTGAAAGGATAAATTCCGGTGCACCGAAATCCGTTCTGTGCTATTTCAAGTTTAGCTGCTTTACTGCATGCGGTATTAGCAAGTGCAGCAATATCATAATCAGTAATTCTGGCCCCAGCATTTCTTCGCATCCATACAGCACTTGCTGAAGCGAACGAAGATTTAAAAGGCTGCAAAAATGTCCTATCGAGCGGTTGGATTTTGTGTGTCGTGTCTGGCGATGTGCTAAGCATATGAATGTAATTATGACGAGCATATTCTATTACAGCTAACTCTTTATGATGTGCATGCCCATCTAAAATCGAAAGGACTGGATTTTCCTATGTAGGCTGCACGTGATGTTTGAAATGTTGTAGCCACCGCAAAAATATGTCTCCAATCATCCACCCGCTATCATGGGGAATTGCAATTTTATCGAGTGGAGCTCCTATCAATCGACCATGCTTATCCATCTTTTTTCTTGGAAAAATAAATAGAGGTGGCACAAAATGGCCAGTAACATTCATGGCGAACATTAAAGTGATATTTTTACCCCTTTCTGCGGAAGTTAATTTACCAACTTGTTTTTTCCCTTTGAAAGACAAAACTTTATCATTTTTATGGACATTGGAAACACCTGTTTCATCTGCATTATAAATCCGAGAAGCACGAAAATTATATTTTTCTTGAAGGTGCTGAAGTTGATCGTAGAAACGAACTACTTGAGGTTTATTAAAACCAACTGCGCATAATGCTGGTTGATTCGGCAGTTCTCAGTACAAGCTCTGGATATTTTTTCTTAAAGCTACAAAAAAAGTCTTTCCCTGCCATTCTTTTTTCTGTATTAAATCGGAGAGAAATTTTGTGATGTTCTGCCAGTTCGAAAGCTAGTTTTAAAAACTCTAATCTAGTCAATGGCATTAGGCGGTTGTCTAGATCTCTGACGTGGTTGTACAATTGCAATGAAAAATGTTCATTAAAAGTAGAATCAAATCGACCTAATTTTGGTTTAAAAACCACTTCTTGACCGCTTTTTAATGTTTTTACGCGATCTTGTAGCGTGCTACGTGGTACATCATATCTTTCAGCAGCTAATCTTACTGTTAACTTGCCCTCCATAACACATACAATTGCTTATTTCATTTTATTTCCATCCCACTTGCCTCTGTTGCTAGTTGGCCCCTTAAATTTTGGCATTTTTATAACCGTATTCTGAAACAAATAAATTTATATTATTTAGCATCTTAAAGTAGTGTAAACTGATAAGGAATCACAATAATAAAATGTATCGTTTTTAAAAATTAAGGTTCGTAAAAGTATCCGAGGGTACCCGCCATATTAGTGACCGGGGGTACCCGATTGACTTGATCCAATATTTTTACCATTCACTTGTACAATATGAAAAGAATTTAGCTAAATGTTTAAGAATCTTAAAAAATATTAAATTTTGAATAGTAAAATCAATAAGACATGTAACAATACTTACATTTAATATACAACAAGCACCGATGAAATTTAATGGCCTCAGTAATGTCACTTTCAGTGGGAAGAAAACTGATTATAATGTCGAATGCGCTCGGCGTGCACGCTACTACTAACTTGCAACTGTTTCTGGGCTTAGGCAGCCATGTAATAATCTGTCATTTATTTTTCTATGTGGCATGGTAGTGAAGATACAACAATGTCCGGGGCTACCCACTGTCCGGGGCTACCCACTCTTCCCCTTTTTTAAATTTAAATTTTAAATGTGTGATAATATTAATGTATTCGGAATTTGCTGTAAATAGTGAAGTTGAGTTAGAGAATAACGAGGACTTATTTAAAGTTTTCAGCGGGTATTTGATATACCTAACAAGGGAAGGACCCCAAGTGGTCGGCTTGGATTTTAACGAGCTTTTGTAAGATGATAGGTACGTAAACAGGTACGTAACTTTAATTGTTAATATCTTTAAAACCGCCAAGTAACTACGGCTAATATTCCATATATATCATTAGGGACATGCATGCTATCATCTTACAAAAGCTCGTTAAAATCCAAGCCGACCACTTGGGGTCCTTCCCTTGTAAGTCACAAATTTTTAATTTTTCATTTCTTTTGAAAAATCATGCCAATTTTCTTGTGCTTCTCTTCTACTTGTGTTTATTTATGTTCTCTTATGATAAAAATCGTTTTTTGCATCTTTACTAGTATTGGCATTTTTTACAACTAATTTGTAAAAACCTTATTTATCTCGATTTGGATACTGATGGATTTACCCTGACTGGCTTTTGAACCCTCCATATATAGTGTAAAACAGGCATGGCATTCAAGTGAACATGACGGCCGATTTCCAGAGGCAACGCCTCCTTCCTCCCGCCGCGCGTCTTGGCCCCCGCGGCGGCCTAAGGTCGGTATCATATATATTGGCCGGTGAGTTTCGTGAGGGGTATTCTCCCACCACGGTACGCTTAAACTTCCTACCGTTACTCCCCTCACTTACCCAGCCTCTACCGGGACATCAGCGGGCTTGCGCCTCGACAACGGGTCCCTTCCTGGAGTACAGCACATCTCCGGTCTGATGTCGGCTCTTAAGGAACTGAACGCAATCATTAATGTCGAGCACATGCTCTCTCTTACGCGCTCGCTCATAGGCAATCTCAGACCCTGCCGTACACTGGCGGAAAAATTTCAAGTCTTCTTTACAATGATGAGCAGATTGGACTCTCTTGATGCCACTCCCTAAAATAATGCTGTGGAATGCCGGTTCGCTTCCTCGGAAGCGTAATGAGTTGATCCTCGCCTTGGCTGGGCTGAGGGCGGGCATTATCCTGGTCACTGAAACATGGCTTTCGCCCGCTGATACCTTTTCTCTTCCGGGCTACTCGATCGTTCGCGCAGATCGCCCCTCCAGGGGCGGAGGCGTAGCGATCCTTATACACGAAACCATTAAATACGTCAGTCTCCAACACGCCGGCTTTCCTTCGTGCGAGGCGTGTTTCATCAGGCTTGCGGCCCCTCGTATCAACATAGGTGTCGTATATGCTCCCCCCTCCGCTATTAAGGACCCGAGAGTTTTTGATTCATTCATACGAATGGGCTCCCCATTTTTGGTCGGGGGTGACTGGAACGCCAGACACAACTCCTGGAACAATTACTCCACTAACCTAGCTGGTAGATTGTTGTACGACCATTTCTGCAAAAATCCCTACCGCATCATCTATCCAGATTCTTTCACTTGCTATCACGGATCCGCACGTCCGTCCACTATTGACCTCTTTATCACGGATTATCATACTAACTTTAATTGCTGCACTACGGACGACTTTGATACTATGCATCGTCCCGTCATTCTAACCGTAACGCCCGGTCCTGCCTTTCCTGGCATCGACTCCACCACTGACTGGGTGACTTACAACAGCAACACTCAACGATGTCGAATTAAAAGTAATCTCCCTTCTGTCATGGACATTGATGGTGCAATTAAGGAGCTTACATCCTTTTTGCAAGCGTGTCGCCGTAATGCTACCGTCGTCTCCACGACGACGAACAAGGAGGCCCACCTCCTTACCGACCTCACGCTTTTATCGTATATTCGACATCGCCGTGCTTTACGTCGTAGTGGACAGCGTCTCGGGATGCATGTTGTTGCACCAGCGATCCGTGATATAACAGCTACTATTCGAAAGAGAATCTCTTATCTTCGTATACAGCAATGGGACTGTAACCTCAGATCTTTCACTAAACCGGATCCCACCTTTTGGGCGACGTATAGGAAAATCACCAGCACTAAAGCGTCCAGAACGCTGCCCCCTCTCCGTGAAGGATCGGATATTATTACTTTGGACGTCGGCAAGGCGGACCGACTGGTCTCCACCTTCCGTCGGACCCACGATGATGCGGTACGGTTACCCTCACCTAACCAAGCAGTGGTCGCTGGCTTCGTTTCCACGTTGTTCGACGCACCAACCACCGGAGCGCTTGTCATTCCACTCTCCCCCGAACAAATCTTTAACTTTATTAAACGCATGGCCTTGAGGAAAGCCCCCGGAAGCGACGGCATCTCTGTACCAATGCTGAAGCACTCCTCGCGCAAAGTCATCTGCCAACTGTATTACATCTTCCGAGCATCTGTTGCGCTGGGTTACTTCCCCACTGCATGGAAAATATCAAAAGTTATACCCATTCCTAAGCCCGGAAAACCTCGCGAGCTCCCCAGTAGCTACAGACCAATCAGCCTTCTGCCCATCCTGGGTAAGCTGTTTGAGAAATGTATTCATGCGCACTTAAATCAATTCCTATCAAATAATAACATAATTATCGATCAGCAGTTTGGCTTCGGCGAGGGTCACTCTACCATTCAACAGATTATACGCATATCCCAGCTTATCATACAGCAGCTGAACACCAACCGCAGCACAGCGATGGTCGTTCTTGACCTTTCTAAGGCGTTTGACACGGTCTGGCACGATGCCCTTCTGTACAAGATGAGTCTGATCGGACTCTCGACAGACTTTATTAAACTTGTGGCATCCTATCTAACGGACCGTCAGATGTATGTGTCCTATATGGGTGTAAAATCCGGCACTCATCCAGTGCTAGCTGGTGTGCCGCAGGGATCCATTCTTGGTCCCATACTATTTAACATTTTTATTAACGATTTGCCCAAACGCCCCGACTGTGAGCTTGCCCTGTACGCGGACGATACTGCCATATTTACGTCGTCATGGCAACTATCCACCATGGTTCCTAGACTTCAGACCTACCTAGATCAGGTCCTGCAGTTCTTTGCGACTTGGAAGATGCAGATCAACCCAGGAAAAACTGAGGCGATTATTTTTTCCACCCGTACTAAGGTCCTGGCTGCCATTGACAACCACCAGCTGACCATCTGCAATAGCGCCGTGCCCTGGTCTAGGCAGGTCAAATACCTTGGAATCTTATTATACCACAAAATGGCGTGGAATGCCGCTATTTCCGATCGAATTGATAAGACCTTAAAAGTCGTCGCCGTTTTATACCCCCACCTCAGCCGTAAATCATCACTTAACATTCGATTGCGTATCGGTATCTACAGGACATGCATCAGACCGGTGCTTACATATGGCGCTCAGGTTTGGTGGAACACCACCAAAACAAACAGGGTTAAACTTCAACGCGTGCAAAACAAAATCCTAAAAATAATCACAGGATCTTCCACACTTTATGCCACTGAGACTCTTCACAACGACACGGACGTCCCCTACATACGTGACTTTATCCAACGTCTTATCGAAAACTACAAGGTCTCTGACCACATCAACCCACTGGCCCGCTGCACTGGCCTTTATGACATTAACAGAATCCCTTATAGGGTTCAAATATCATTTCCCCTCTCCAGTTAGACCAACAACTATGGTTATCCTCTTTTCCTAGATTTTAATCTCCTTGATTCTCTAATCTTTCTTAACACTAACCGCTAGTATCCGGTGCTCTCTGCGAGTTACTACCGGCTTCTGTTTCGTGTTTCTCGTCTTGTGTTGTCCTGTGACGTCCCTAACTATTCTTTTTCCAGGTTCTGCCTCTATTCCTGTATTGCGGTTTTTTGCAATTTTTCCGCAACGACTAAAATCTTACTACAAAAGTTACTTTATTTCGGTAATACCATTAACTTTCGTCGGCCGGTAACTGAGCCACCCGTTCAAATGGACGGCCTATAGGGCGTGGTATCAATCACCCCTACTGATAGGATAAAAAAAAAGAAAAAGTGAGGGGTATTCTCCCACCACACAGTTTGCCTGCCTCGGTGCTCCTTTTTTCAACGTTTTCTGACTCGCTCTCGTTCCATCTCGCTCTCGCCTTCGCAGAACAAGAGTGAGCCAGAAATGGTGGGGATAGTGCCAAGCTTCTGGGGTGTAGACCAAACCGAGCTGTCAGCGTAGAAATACACACATCAGAATAGGTGTGCGTTAGCTACGAAAAAGTTCAGGAGCTTTATTGGTTAGAACATTGATACTTTCTCGATAGCTTCATCTCGTATTGGTCTACGCATAGCTTCGTAACGCACACAACTATTACGCTAAGAATAAATAACAGCCAAACGGCTAGGTTCAGGCGGAGCCGAGCAGCGTTCCCGTTACCCCACCATACCCTGCGAGGATCGCGCAACTCCAACTGACAAATCCACGATCGTCAGATGGTTCCCGAAAACGAATTCACCGGCCAATATATTTGATACCGACCTTAATAAATGATTTAATGTCCTTGAAATTATTGCAACATTCGTATTATGTTTAATTTGTAAAATTTTGGGTGTGTATGTATACTTTTGTAACTGAGTACCGCATAAGTATTGTGGTGATTTATGAGAGCTTTTTTGTACATAGGGTTACCATATTTCTCCACCAGTAAACCGGTACAGGTAAAAAAAGGGTGACAGAACGAAATTTTTTGAAAGAGTACTTTTATTGTAGTAGTAAAAAAATGACAATGAAAAACACAATAGTAATTACAAGTACAACAACAATTTATTTGGGAGTCGAGTCATATTTTTCTGTACATAAATCTTTCTTCAGAAATGTTTTATTTTTAATTTCTTCGTGGAATTCCATAAAAAATGAAGAAATAAGAAAACTGGCACGTATTTGTTAACCAACCGGGATACCTGGGGCAAGGGTTGAAAACCGGGACGTATGGTAACCCTACTTATACAGGGTTATCCATTTAAGACTGGCTCGCGCGAGTACAAATGAGAACACCAACAGCGTCACACGCATAGATGACCTACACCAACCTATACTTTTAGCAACAGCCCACAGATGGCCGATGTATCGACATATGATTGTAGTAGTAAGCAGAGTTGGGCAAAAGTTTATCTAAATAAAAATCTCAATTAACGAACAAAAGATAAATAATTTTTATTCGTTACTCGAGGCTCGAATAATTGAAGTTATCTTTATTCGAAGAGCAACGAATAAATAATTTTGTTCGATGAGAATTTATTCGACGAATAAGGATAATTTTTTTTGAAAATTATTTGAAGCTCAAATAACTCTGGAAGTAGAAAACGAGAGAGATGGGGAACGTGTGCTAGAGTGCGGTAAGCAGGAGAGCATGATGCGAGGAGGTAGTCTTGAGGGAATATGGCACGAGAGCTGCGTCTAGCGTCAGAGGTTAGAGCCTCGCCTGAACGTAGCAATAATGAAAGATAGAGAGGTCCGGGAGTGTAAGAAGGAAAGATGGAAAGATACCAAACTCGACACAATTTGAACTGTCATTATTAGCGATATTATACTCAAGACTACTTCCTCGCATCATGCTCTCCTGCTTACCACACTCTAGCACACGCTCCCCATCTCTCTCGCTCTCCACTTCCAGAGTTATTTGAGCTTCAAATAATTTTCAAAAAAATTACCCTTATTCGTCGAATAAATTCTCATCGTACAAAATTATTTATTCGTTGCTCTTCGAATAAAGATAACTTCGATTATTCGAGCTTCGAGTAACGAATAAAGATAAAGTATCATTTATTGGATCGTTATTTAAATAATTTTTTATCTAGATAATGTCCAACTCTGGTAGTAAGTATACGTGTGACGCTGTTGCCGTTCTCATTTGTACTCGTGCGAACGACGCCAGTCTTAAATGGATAACCCTGTACACTAGGCTGGAGTGAAAATATTAATTTTCGATAAATGGTTTGGAATACCTAGGGAAATATGGGGAGTGGGATCATTAAGTGCTCTTAAAAGTATTTCTTGTTTCGCTTAACGTTTTGAGGTGCCCCCACCGTGATGAAAATCGGAATATTTCTACAAAAAAATGTATATTTGAGACGTTCACCACAATTGGCCTAAGATGGCTGTACTTCCATTAGAAATCCACTATGACTGTGAAATAACTTCTATCCACCATTCCCGAACATTCCTTCACACATACTATCAGACAGACAAGGTCAATACTCACACTATGAAAGCTTTACTACCACAGCATTCATTCCGATTTAATAGTTTCCTATCTTTTTATCTTTGTTATCATACTGTCATACTTCATATATATACTATACTTATATATACTATACAGTGTGTCCGCGGGAAAGCTAAACAGCCGGCTTCCTCCTAAACTATTGGAGATAAAAATATAAAAAAAATAGGGAATTGCATGGTTCGAGGGGGCCAATTAATTAGCGCGAACGAATTTTTTTATCGATTATTATTTTAAAAGATACGATGGTCAAGTTCGGTTTTTCAAATGGAACTATTTTTTTTGAACACCTGAGTTGATAGTGCGTTCCAAGACAAATTCAATAAGCTTTAATGTATACACTTTATTTTCACTGGTTTTTAAGATATTTCGCTTGCAAATTTACTGATTTTCACTGGAAGAAAACTGTCTGGTATAGCACGGACCGGGGACGGTCTTACTGGATCCACGGGTGGCACTGCCTTTTGAAATAGATACCTACCTGCCAAAGGTCTACGCCAGGCCCAAAGGCTGGACAATTTTTTTCCGTCAGAAATGCTACTTAGGTAGGTACATCTGCGGTATCGAGAAGCGCACCGTTACTTTTATTTCGCACTTGCTTCTACGCTCGGATGGCCGGTTCTTTTGGGAGGGATGCAAGTTCGATTGGTTAGGTTAGGAGGAGTGAAAGCTGCTAGACTAAATTTCAATCATAGGGAGCAGATTGTATCAGAACCATTCGGATTTGCATTCCTCACAAACGGCTGCTCTCTTGAAGAGGCCCTCTTCACAGCAATGCCCACCTTCTCTCGCACGGAATACTTTAACGCTTGCTTTTGTTCTGATATTGAAGCTCGTGTTTATACTCGAGAGGACCACGCGTCGACAGCGGGCTACCCCTTTTCTTCCTGTGTCTCTCCACGAGCCGTGTTGACGGTGGATTGTAGGAGCGTAGATATCTGGATGCCAGTTATTGAATTCAGGAGACGATGGAAACATTTTATTACAAAACACACATGTACTATAATTAAAGTAAATCGTATTCCTCTCGGGCAGGAGTACTGATAATGATCGGACTTGCGCCCCACTTCGCGCAGACCAATTACACGGAGGGTAGTCGGGTCACACACTGCCCAAATGATACAGGGTAATTCTGGAGCAACGCCCGTCAAGGAGATGCGCTGGCACCCCGTGACGAGGACAGACCTTCGCTGTGCCTCACCCGATTTTTATGGCTTTTTTCCGGAAAAAGGTACGAATCCTGGGTCGAACGTAGCGAATTGAAGTCGACCCTCCGCAGTCGAGGGTGAATTATCCATTACAGCGTATTAAGAAACCCTTTTCTTCATCGTATCGAAAGGGAAGTGACGCCAATGGATTCCTTATGTTTTTCTGACGAAAATCATACCAAATGTCATGCAAATCGGACTACTTTGACACAAGCTATTTGTATTCCCTATGTAAAAGTTGTCCGATTTACACGACATTTGTAATGATTTTCATCGGAAAACCCCCAAGGAATCCATCGGCAACACTTCCATATCCATACGATAAGGAATAACGAATTGTTTTATTTCATAAAAAGGTAGGTACAGGCTGATTCTGGTGCTGCGCCCGTCACCCCGTGGCGAGGACAACACCCCGCAGTGCCCATAGAATTTTATGGCTCTTTTCGGAAAAAGGTACGAATCCTGGGCCGAACGTAACGAATTGAAGTCGACCCTCCGCAGTCGAGGGTGAATTATCCATTTGAGCGTATTAAGAAACCCCTTTCTTCATCGTATCGAAAGGGAAGTGACGCCAATGGATTCCTTATGTTTTTCTGACGAAAATGATACCAAATGTCATGCAAATCGGACTACTTTAACACAAGCAATTTGTATTCCTTATGTAAGAGTTGTCCGATTTCCACGACACTTGGCATGATTTTCATCGGAAATCCCCAAGGAATCTATCTGCGACACTTCCATATCCATACGATAAAAAATAAAGAATTATTTTATTTCCTAACCAGATACAGGGTAATTATGGAGCAACGCCCGTCAAGGAGATGCGGCGGCCTGGTACCCCGTGGCGAGGACAGTCCTTCGCTGTGCCTCACCCGATTTTTATGGCTTTTTCCGGAAAAGGTACGAATCCTGGGCTGAACGTAGCGAATTGAGGTCGAGCCCCCGCAGTCGAGGGTGAAATATCCATTTGAGCGTATTAAGAAATTCTTTGTTTCGTCGTATCGAAAGGGAAGTGGTGCCAATGGATTCCTTATGTTTTTCTGACGAAAATCATACCAAATGTCATGCAAATCGGACTACTTTGACACAAGCTATTTGTATTCCTTATGTAAAAATAGTCCGATTTTCATGATGTTTGGCATGATTTTAATCGGGAGAACGCCCGGAATCCATTGGCGTCACTTCCCCTTCGATACGATGAAGAAAAGAGTTTCTTAATACGCTCAAATGGATATTTCACCCTGGACTGCGGAGGGTCGACTTCAATTCGTTACGTTCGGCCCAGGATTCGTACCTTTTTCCGAAAAGAGCCATAAAATTCTATGGTCACTGCGGGGTGTTGTCCTCGCCACGGGGTGACGGGCGCAGCACCAGAATCAGCCTGTACCTACCTTTTTAAGAAATAAAACAATTCGTTATTCCCTATCGTATGGATATGGAAGTGTCGCCGATGGATTCCTTGGGGTTTTCCGATGAAAATCATTACAAATGTCGTGTAAATCGGACAACTTTTACATAGGGAATACAAATAGCTTGTGTCAAAGTAGTCCGATTTGCATGACATTTGGTACGATTTTCGTCAGAAAAACATAAGGAATCCATTGGCGTCACTTCCCTTTCGATACGATGAAGAAAAGGGTTACTTAATACGCTCAAATGGATAATTCACCCTCGACTGCGGAGGGTCGACTTCAATTCGTTACGTTCGGCCCAGGATTCGTACCTTTTTCCGAAAAGAGCCATAAAAATCGGGTGAGGCACAGCGAAGGACTGTCCTCGCCACGGGGTACCAGGCCGCCGCATCTCCTTGACGGGCGTTGCTCCATAATTACCCTGTATCTGGTTAAGAAATAAAATAATTCTTTATTTTTTATCGTATGGATATGGAAGTGTCGCAGATAGATTCCTTGGGGATTTCCGATGAAAATCATGCCAAGTGTCGTGGAAATCGGACAACTCTTACATAAGGAATACAAATTGCTTGTGTCAAAGTAGTCCGATTTGCATGACATTTGGTATGATTTTCGTCAGAAAAACATAAGGAATCCATTGGCACCACTTCCCTTTCGATACGACGAAGCAAAGAATTTCTTAATACGCTCAAATGGATATTTCACCCTCGACTGCGGGGGCTCGACCTCAATTCGCTACGTTCGGCCCAGGATTCGTACCTTTTTCCGGAAAAAGCCATAAAAATCGGGTGAGGCAATGCGAAGGTCTGTCCTCGCCACGGGGTGCCAGCGCATCACACATTTGGGCAGTATGTGACCCGACTACCCTCCGTGTAATTGGTCTGCGCGAAGTGGGGCGCAAGTTCGATCATTATCAGTACTCCTGCCCGAGAGGAATACGATTTACTTTAATTGTGTGTTTTGTAATAAAATGTTTCTAACGTCTCCTGAATTCAATAACTGGCATCCAGATATCTACGCTCCTACAATCCACCGTCAGCACGGCTCGTGGAGAGACACAAGAAGAAAAGGGGTAGCCCGCTGTCGACGCGTGGTCCTCTCGAGTATAAACACGAGCTTCAATATCAGAACAAAAGCAAGCGTTAACGTATTCCGTGCGAGAGAAGGTGGGCATTGCTGTGAAGAGGGCCTCTTCAAGAGAGCAGCCGTTTGTGAGGAATGCAAATCCGAATGGTTCTGATACAATCTGCTCCCTATGATTGAAATTTAGTCTAGCAACTTTCACTCCTCCTAACCTAACCAATCGAACTTGCATCCCTCCCAAAAGAACCGGCCATCCGAGCGTAGAAGCAAGTGCGAAATAAATATACCGCAGATGTACCTACCTAAGTAGCATTTCTGACGGAAAAAAATTGTCCAGCCTTTGGGCCTGGCGTAGACCTTTGGCAGGTAGGTATCTATTTCAAAAGGCAGTGCCACCCGTGGATCCAGTAAGACCGTCCCCGGTCCGTGCTATACCAGACAGTTTTCTTCCAGTGAAAATCAGTAAATTTGCAAGCGCAATATCTTAAAAACCAGTGAAAATAAAGTGTATACATTAAAGCTTATTGAATTTGTCTTGGAACGCACTATCAACTCAGGTGTTCAAAAAAAATAGTTCCATTTGAAAAACCGAACTTGACCATCGTATCTTTTAAAATAATAATCGATAAAAAAATTCGTTCGCGCTAAATAATTGGCCCCCTCGAAGCATGCAATTCCCTATTTTTTTTATATTTTTATCTCCAATAGTTTAGGAGGGAGCCGGCTGTTTAGCTTTCCCGCGGACACACTGTATACTATATATATACTTATACTAATATAATAAAACTACAGCGTTCGTTTGTATGCTCACAAAAATCTCAAAAAGTACTGAACCAATCATTACAAAATTTTAACTACAGTATCCTTGAACAGCAAGAACGGATATAGGCTATGTTTTATCATGTAAAATATAATTAATCTGTGTAAAAAGTTGTATGTACATAAAGAAGTCATGTCTCGGCCGGCTTGCGATGGATAATACGCGACGTAATCGCCAGGCGGCGACCGGGCCAAGCGCTTCTCGCAGATGGAATACAGCAATAGATCAACATAAGAAGCCACAGCAACGCCGGGTACTTTAAGCTAGTTCGTTATAACTACAGTATGGCTCAAATAAAGACGAGGATAGAGACTAATTGCCCCATATTTGGCACCTCAAAAGAGTTGTGGCCTAACAAACTACCTACTTACCATGATGTTATGAAATATTACCTTTTTATCAAACAGGAATTTAAACCCGAAAGAACATCGAAAGAACCTACGGTATTAGAAATATCAGAAAGAGTTGCCGTCGAAATTCGTCAAATTTGGGAGAAAGCATCTATCCCAGTAGTAATCCATAAAAGGGTTCTACAAATGATTAGGGTCTACCACGATAAGTATAGAAACTTAATGAAGCCATACAAGAAACGCCAGGGCAATGCAAATTATAAAAAAAAAATTAGAATATTCCAAGAAAATTCAAAAAGACTGTTTGACATTTGTAGCTGTAAATGTAAAAATATTGGGGACAGTATGTGTACCTGTGAAAAAAATCACCGAGTTCCGAAACGGGAAATAGCTTTTCTAATTGATCATAGAACAGAGAGAAATATGATAATTGGGTCCATTGATTTATTCACAACCAAAAGAGACAGTGATAGAATAGAGAGAAAGAAGAGAGACTTATCACTCGCCCAGCGAGACGTGGTTTTTCAGCAGCCATCTTGTAGCCATGGGCTCACATCAGTTAGAAATCGGATCACCAATGTGTCAGATTCAATAGACCGAGAGTTAACGCAAATATCTCGCTTAGGTCCACCAGAAAAAGCTCTGACACTGCAAGATGATATTCTGGAACCACCATCTAAACAGATGCGAGTTAATCTCCCTTCCCTTGCTCTCGCTTGCGACCGTACTGGAATCTCTGATAGGTCTGCTGCAATTATAGCGTCTGCTGTGCTACAAGATTTTGGAGTTGTAACGTCAGATGATAAAAGTTTTGTAATAGATCGTTCTAAGGTTCGACGCGAACGAACAAAAATGCGATCTGAATTAAAACAAGACGAGGGAACGGAGCCCATTCTTGGTCTCTATTTCGATGGAAGAAGAGATAGAACAATGAAAAATACAAATTGAGGAACACTATGTCCGTGTCTGAACCGGGCGATAATTATTTTGGCCGTGTAACTTGTCAATCAGGGTCGGCGCAAAACATAAAAATTTCCATAATTATTTATTTAAATAGCAAATCCGTTGACGTAAGTTTCTTATCTGTTGTTGGCTGTGATGGAACTGCTGTAAACACGGGCCCCAAAGGATGTGTCATTCGGCTTTTAGAATGTTATCTTAACAGACCGTTGCAATGGTTGGTCTGCCAACTTCACGCAATCGAGTTACCTCTGCGCCATTTAATGCTGCACTTAGATGGCCAAACATCAGGGTCCCGTTGTTTCTTAGGTCAAATAGGACCTGAACTCCAACGATGCGAAAAACTCCCTACAGTTGAATTTGAAATTATATCTACGACACTTCCTAGGATAACTAACCAAAATCTCAGTACAGACCAGAAATATCTGCTCGATATAATGACAGCAATTTCGACAGGAATATTCTCTTCCGATTTATCAAATAGGGATCCAGGTCCAGTAAATCATTCTAGATGGATCACAACAGCAAATAGAATCTTACGTTTATACGCAGTTAAGATTCATCCGTGTGAAAAATTGAAAAGTCTGGCAACTTTTGTGATGAAAGTATACGGCCGGATGTGGTTTGAAATTAAGTGCAATCGTTTTTGCACAAAAGGAGCAAAACATTTGTGGTCAACCATTAATTATAGCCGATATCTCAGCAATGACTTAAAAAGGATAATTGATCCCGTAATCCAAAAAAATGGATATTTTGGTCATCCTGAAAATATTCTTATAGCTATGCTTGCAGATGATAAGAAGAATATTAGAGAACTAGGCTTCCGTCGTATTTTAAAAGCAAGATCTTAAGAAATAACTGGTATTCGAAATTTCAAAATACCTCCTTTCAATTTTGAGGCCTCGGATTATACGGATATCATTGCTTGGCAAGAGTCTCAGGTCACTGAACCACCTTTGACTCGAAATTTATCTGCTGAAAAATTAAGAGGCATTGTTGAATTTGGATTTGAAATAGGAGACAACATAACTCTATTCCCATGTCACACCCAAGCAGTTGAACGATGCATCAAGCTAGTGACAGAGGCTTCAGGAACAGTCTGCGGGCATGATAAAAGCGATGGCTTTATAAGAGGCAGGCTTTTATCTCGCAAAAATATGCCAAAAGAATATGCCAAAATCTCGAAACAAAGAGAGATTATACGATGTAATTTTAACATTAGATTTTTTGTAATATTTAAAAAAAACACTTCTAAATATATCTTAATAAAAGCATACAAAAGCAACTAAATTACTTTTTTCACAAAGGGTATAGCCGGTTAAGATGGTCAAATGTGCCCCTGAACCGAATTCAAGTCGCGAAGAGTCATTCGAAAGCTTATAAAAGATGAAGGATTTCTGCCAAGTTTCAACTTTGTATCTCGACCCGGGGGGTAGTAAAGGGTAAAAATAGAAAATCAGGTTTTTGCCGAATTTCTCCTATACCAGCAGATGCAAACTTTTGAAAAAATTCAGAGGCATGTCTGTTATCGGTGCATATATTAGGGAATGGTGTCAGATTTTTAAATTAAAGAACCAAGCTGTGAAAAATAAAAAACGCCAAAAAATGCTGAAAAATGCCGATCTTGTATCGAAGCAGTCTTGATACTTTAATTATATTTTTACTGTAAGTCCGCATCATTGTTACTATTGTCTTGAATTTTTTTCAGATTTTTCAATTTGGTACGCCGCAGTCAAATAATTTAAAAACCGATTTTTTCGCCGTTTTTCCCGTGTCTGAGTAACGAATAGGTCGAACTTTCGTACATACTTTATGGAATAAGTCTTTTATGCAATCTTCAATGTCTTCACATGCAGCAAAACAGCGTAGGAATCAAACGAACTAAACATGCTGTGCCATTACAGTCTAAAATGTCTATCATATTTTCAACGGCGTCAACGGTGCAGCGGTAAAGTGTCCGACTGTTAACTCGCTGCGAACATTTTGAACGTAGGTTCGAGCCTCGGAACTTCTAAGTCCCCACAGCAGGCCTGCCCCATCGGGTGCAAATACCTCCTGAATTTCTGGGACCCGGGCAACAGCCGAGCGCGGGACTGGTTACGTTGCTAACCACAGCATGGGTTGCGGGAGAACTGCATGAGTGTGCGGCTGTCCACGTAGGCTCGTACCACGAGTCTATTGCTTGGATTCGAAGACCTCTTCTACATGGACGCACACTCATGCAGTTCTCTCACAAATTTCGCAACGGGTAGCAATGGAACAGTCCTGCGCTCGGCTGTTACCCGGGTCCCAGAAATTCAGGAAGTATTTGCACCCGATGGGGCAGGCCTGCCCCACAGGATTATATTTTTTTCACATTAATTATGTATTTTTTCGATTTCTAGCTATATGACAATGATCGATATTTATATACAAATGTTTTAAAAACATATTAAAATTATTTTAATAATTGAAATATACATAAAAATGACTTGAGAAGAATTTGATGCCACCGTTTCTCTGGTCAAGTATGCCGTCAATTACAGTATTGTTGTAATATTCCCTGCACTCAATTAATATTATATGAAATTGATTTTCTAATCTCTTACCTTTAACAATTGTAGATGGATTGCAGCAACAATTGTGTGTTGTTTTGTAGTTATTTCGCTTCTTCTTGTAGATCATACAACTCTCTCTTGTTTCCAAAATTCAGAAGTTAAACAATGCTGTAATTGGCAGGATACTTGGCAGAAATCATTCTTTTTTTATAAGCTTTCAAATGACTCTTCGTCGACTTCAATTCAGTTCAGGGGCACATTTGACCATCTTAACCGGCTATACCCTTTGTTGTAAAATGCCTTGAAGTTTGTAGCCTTTGTGATATCTCTTAAATCTAGGCCAGGGGAAGCAAATTTGTATTCTTTCATTTTCAGGTTTATGTTATGGTGTAACGACTATTCCAGCTTTATTTTCTTGTTTGTAATGAAATAAAAAAAATAAAGAAGAGAAGAGAAACTCGAAAGGGTATAGCCGGTTAAGATGGTCAAATGTGCCCCTGAACCGAATTCAAATCACGATGAGTCATTCGAAAGCTTATAAAAAAAGAATGATTTCTGTCAAGTTTCAACTTCGTATCTCGACCCGGGGGGTAGTAAAGGGTAAAAATAGAAAATCAGGTTTTTGCCGAATTTCTCCTATACCAGCGGATGAAAAATTTTGAAAAAATTCAGAGACATGTCTGTCATCGGTGCACATATTAGGGAATCGCGTCAGATTTTTAAATTGAAAAACCAAGCTGTGAAAAATAAAAAACGCCAAAAAATGCTGAAAAATGCCGGTTTTGTATCGAAGCAGTCTTGATACTATAATTATATTTTTACTGTAAGTCCGCATCGTTGTTACCATTGTCTTGAATTTTTTTCAGATTTTTCAATTTGGTGCGCCGCAGTTAAAAAAATTAAAAACCGATTTTTTCTCCGTTTTTTCCGTGTCAGAGTAACTAATAGGTCGAACTTTCGTACATACTTTATGGAATAAGCCTTTTATGCAATCTTCAACGTCTTCACATGCAGCAAAACAGCGTAGAAATTAAACGAACTAAACATGCTATGCCATTACAGTCTAAAATGTCTATCATATTTTCAACGGTGTCAATGGCGCAGCGGTAAAGTGTCCGACTGTTGAATCGCTGCGAACTTTTTGAACGTAGGTTCAAGCCTCGGAATTTCTATGTCCCACAGGGTCATTTTTTTCACATTAATTATGTATTTTTTCGATTTCTAGCTATATGACAATGATCGATATTTATATACAAATGTTTTAAAAACATATTAAAATTATTTCAATAGTTGAAAACTATTGTTAGGTATCATGCCAATTATAGCATTGTTTAACTTTTGAATTTTGGAAACCAGAATGAGTTGTATGATCTATAAGAAGAGGCGAAATAATTACAAAACAACACACAATTGTTGCTGTAATCCATCCACAATTGTTAAAGGTAAGAGATTGGAAAATCAATTTCATATAATATTAATTTAGTGCAGGGAATGTTACAACAATACTGTAATTGACGGGATACTTGATCAGAGAAACGGTGGCATCAAAATCTTCTCAAGTTATGTTTATGTATATTTCAATCATTAAAATATTTTTAATGTTTTTAAAACATTTGTATATAAATATCGATCATTGTCATATAGCTAGAAATCGAAAAAATACATAATTAATGTGAAAAAAAAATGACCCTGTGGGACATAGAAATTCCGAGGCTTGAACCTACGTTCAAAAAGTTCGCAGCGATTCAACAGTCGGACACTTTACCGCTGCGCCATTGACGCTGTTGAAAATATGATAGACATTTTAGACTGTAATGGCACAGCATGTTTAGTTCGTTTAATTTCTACGCTGTTTTGCTGCATGTGAAGACGTTGAAGATTGCATAAAAGGCTTATTCCATAAAGTATGTACGAAAGTTCGACCTATTAGTTACTCTGACACGGAAAAAACGGCGAAAAAATCGGTTCTTAATTTTTTTAACTGCGGCGCACCAAATTGAAAAATCTGAAAAAAATTCAAGACAATAGTAACAACGATGCGGACTTAAGCTGGCCGTTCCAATGAGCGGCTACAGCCGCCAGCGACCGCGGCTGGCGGCTACAGCCGCCAAGCGACTGCGACTGGCGTCGTCGGAAATGGTATTTCCTATACCTAAGCGTCAACGCCATGGCCCCACCAGTGCAACGACGCGCCGCACAGTACCTTTTCGAGCACTTGAAAAAAGGGTCTATTGTCGTATGAGGTCTCGAGGACCGTCGAAGGCAGTGAAAGACTAGCCTTTTTTTTATATGTACATCGTGCTCTGTTTATCTGCCAGATTGAAAAAGGCAATGACATTTGGGTGTTTCTTTTCAGATATCGGAATGAAATTGGTGGCAAAAAATAGGATAAACCTATTCCTTTCTAGTGATGTATAATTTAATATTTTTTACATCTATTAATTTGTGTTTTCTATTTTTTAACTCAATCGTGATAAAAAATTGAAAACTGCTTTTTTGGTACTTTATTAGTGTTTTAAGTCGCACGTTGGGGAAACATTCGGTTTTCAAGTTATAAGGAAAAGTCGAATAGTAAGGGAAGTAGCCGAATATCGTTTTGTTTAAATTAATGATCAGTCATTTGCGATAAAAATCATCTTTTATTAGTAATTCATTAACCCTCGGAGACCACAGTGGGTTACGCTAATCCAGTTCGCCCGGAAAACACCTGACATTTCTGGACGGTAAAGTATGGGGAGTTAGGGCTTTCGGGGAAAAAAGTCTGATACCTTTGCTACAAATCCCCCACGAGAATCACTAGTATTCCAGAAGCAGGAGAGTAAACTTATCATTTTTTTTATCTCCAATACGTTAGGAAATATCCAGCTGTTTACTGTTCCCGCGGACACTCGCGGATTAATAAAAAGTCACGCTTTTGTTCACAGCGAATAATAAGTGAATTCTTAAAGACGGCAAAGTTATGTTTTTGATTATCCTTTGAATATCTGGCAACCAGATGTTGTCGAAGCCGTCTTTGAAAATACCAAATTGCCGACCATAAACGATAAATGAATTTTCTCTTCGCTCACAACTGTTACCTCCCAGAGGCTGCTTCGTTTGGGATAATTAAGGACACATCATAAAGGCAAAATACAGAACACAATATGAAGGTCCAAAATATAATAAAATTTGAAAATATAATAAAAAGCGGCCTTTTCGTTAATCCGTATAGGTATTGCTCTGTCAGCGGATGGCAGGTACAGGTAAATGGTGACTTCCCACCCGTAAGCACTGTTGTCCGTCGTCGAAGTGCGGGACAATACGATCATAAACCGCGACTCTAATGAGACGCTCTGGCCGATTAACCTGGCTAGTTCTTTGGAAACATCTGGTTCCATTAGACCCGAAATATACTCAAATTTTACACCTGAGGTTCCCTACGCGTAGCGAGTTCAATATAGTGTATTTAGTTTTTACTAAACAGTCGAAATTGAAGAATTCTACGTATCCGTATTTCACAGTTTGGTCTTTACTTTATGTTGACAAAACGCCAAAATGAACCAACAATTTATAAGAAGAAGGAATAAAAAATTAGTCATTTTTAATATATAACATTTGATATATTACGAATCTGATTGCGTGACTGGATTCGTTATAAAAAAGTACATCAGTTTCGCCTAACAGATTATTCTATGTATATGGTGCATATTTTCCGAGATATTGGGGCAAACGTGTTTTTCACCTCCAGATATGGATGTTTCAATAATTTGTGGAATTGCCTTTTGATTTGATAATAGTTAGACCCTTCTTGGTATGAAATTTACTTAGTTGTATATTATAGCAGGTTGTATTTTGCTCTACTACTACACACATAGACCATTTCAAGTGCTCGAAACCAAGTGGGATCCCGAACGCTGCGCGGCTGGTGTCTGGCCTCCGCCGATCGCGGCTAGGAAATTCGGCTAGACGCTTCCGCGCGAGGCTGTTTCGCAAAGTGATCATGATCGCGGTATGCAATTTCCAGATATCCAACTCCGCGAGGCGTGCCTCGCGAGGAATCCTCGCATAGTCGATACGCACCTTATGGCCCACCTTTTCTAGTACCCAATACGTCAGCGGGTGCTTCTATTTTGATATTGCAACGCGTGTTTAGCGCATACGTTCGTTCGCTTTATTGATACAAAGTGTTTATTACAGATATAAGATAGTTCCTATTCTTTGGCAATACGGCGTCAGGCCGCTTGCTGTATCTAAACTCTCTCTTCATTCAAACAAGCAATCCTTTGAAGAATTTCCATATACTTTTATACTACATAAAAAGGCGAATTGAATAACAATAACAGAATTTATCATTTGAAGTATCTGATGTTAAAATAATTTTAAATGTATTCATTGACGTACCGCATTAAAACACAAAGTAAAAGAAATGAATGTGTTTCCAAAACATGGTTTGTTATAATTGGAAATATATTTATATATTTTTAAAAAACACTTTGTATCAATATATTGATACACGCTTTGTTATAATTGGCAAATTTACCAGTTCATCTAGGTGCCAGAAAAGTGACAAAAAAATATAAATATTGAAGAAAAATGTTTTCCTTTCAAGGCTGGCGTTCCAATGTGCGGCCGACGACTACGGCCGGCGACGGTCCCACTTGTGCAAGGGAGAAGTATGCATCTGTTTCTCCCTTGCACTAGTGGGACCGTCGCCGGCTGCACATTGGAACGCCAGCCTTGAAAAGTATGAAATATATTTATATTTGTAATAAACACTTTCTATCAATAAAGCGAACGAACTTATGCACCGACCTAATAATGCCTATATCATATGATTAGTAGAGCCTATTGGAATACGCTATTGGTACTCACTCCATTTCGAAAAGAATGTGGTCTAGTCCGTTGTTTGCTCTCTGCCTCAATTAATTAATTTGCATGGACTGAAAGCCCGTTTCGTTAAAAGTAGTGGGATTTAAATATTTTTTGTCAATTTAATCGGGAGAATGCAAGGAATCCATTGGTATCATTTTCATATTGATACGATGAAAAATAAAGAAACTCCGTTTCTGTATACATTAAATGAGATTATATTGCAATGAGAATATTTTGAGCTTACAATCTTTTCTATATTTATTAAAATCTTTATTTCTGGCTTCTTTGGTCGCTTCACCAAATTATTCGATTGAAAGGTTGCCCAAATATTGTATAATTTCGTAAGAATGTATTAACACTTTGTGAACACTATCTATTACATTGGTACCAGAATAACATGGATACAGGTTTGCAGATATTTCTGCACTTTCCATAGTATGTATATTTATCAAATTTTTCTAGTTTTATTGAAATTGTTGACGTTATTTATTCAAATAACGTCAAACTTTGTTATGAGTTGTATATTAACACTTTTTTTATGATCTTGCTCAATAATATTCAGCATTTTCAACGCGAAAAATGGAATGTTGCATTTTTCCCCTATTTCTTGGGATTCAGGCCCACTGTACGATATAGAATACAGGTGATTACTCCATTATTGGAAAATATTGGAAAATATGGACATTTTTTCAATGGGTTTCTTATGGAAAAATACTAATCATTTCTGACGCCTTTGACTTTACTTGAAAATTGAAGGATCACCTGTTTTTCGTTGTTTTTCTGTAAAGCCCTTTCTTTTGTTCTCGCGGCGTTTGAACGATTGTTGCACGTTTTGTTTTTTGTTAGTTCAACGTCGTTTTAGTAAAAAGAAATGATTTAAAAAATTTAAGAAAAACATTTTTATCCAATCTCTTCGCATTGACAAAAACTGTACTTCAATAACTGACATTAGCACCACCACGTGTTTGCGCGCTTTGGGTGGTGCAACGACGTTGAACTAACAAAAAAAAACGTGCAACAATCGTTCAAAAACCGCGAGAACAAAAGAAAGGGTTTTACAGAGAAACATAATGAAAAACAGGTGATCCTTCAATTTTTCAGACCATATCGCATGTTTGACTATCGAGGACATACGGAAAAAAAATCTGATTGGTCCGGCCTTTTGCACGGTGTTTACGGGTAGTTTTGACTCGCAAAGAACGTGGACACTTGAATGATTCCCTGATTTTCCTTGAAGTGGCATCATGCTTACCAAAAAATGGTAAATATGTCATTTTTGGGATCATTTTAAAATGGATTTTATACCATGCAAAAAATCTCACTAAATTGGCAACTAAAGGTTTTGAAAGGATAATTTCTTAGCTTTCCAAAACACTTAGGAAAAATTGTCTACGATGTGTTCGCAAGTTATAGGTGTTTAAAGTGAAAAGTTCCTTTTTGTTTTGATGACGAATAACTCGGTCAATAAAAATCATACAACAAAACTAAAAAAACGAAATTAAAGAGAAATGTTTGCTCTATAAGAGCCCTCCATTAGATTTATCTGAAAAAAAATTTTTTGGCCCGTGCATACGTCCAAACTAGGCAAAAATTTCTGAAACTTCGTTTCCTGCGCTTCATCTTAATAAAACAGTATCATAATGTATGATGGAAAAAATTGAGCCACTGTTTCAAAAACTAGAGACTTCAAGCGTTAAAATGCTTTTTTTAAATGTTTTTTGCGATCATTTTTCGCGGAGATACAGCCATTTGAAAATGATCAAAATTTTCGGGAAATTATAGTGTTCCTTTAATTTTTTTCAGCAGTGTATATAAAAAAAACATAATTCCATAAGTTATGAATTCTGACTTCTTTCGTTATTTCGGGATAATCTGTCCGCGCGAATGTGACGATGGATCGCAGAGCGGCTAGAGTCGCAGAGCGGCTAGAGTCGCAGAGCGGCTAGAGTCGCTAGACTGCTTCTGGAGGAGTAGAGCGGCAGCCGCTGCGCGACTAGGAGATTCTGCCGTTATGGCGGAAAACAGACACTCATGGCATTGTGTTGTGTCTAGAGTAGCCTAGGCTGCTCATGAACCAGACGCGCATAGACTATAGCAATCATGGCGCGGCCGCAGCAGTCGCAGCCGCTCATAGGAGTTGGGATGAATGCTTTTCCATTGTACCAGTCTACGCGGCTACAGCCGCAGTCGCCGGCCGCAGTCGCTAGCGGCTGTAGCCGCCCATTGGAACGGCCACCTTTACAGTAAAAATATAATTATTGTATCAAGACTGCTTCGATACAAAACCGGCATTTTTCAGCATTTTTTGGCGTTTTTTATTTTTTACAGCTTGGTTTTTCAATTGAAAAATCTGACGCGATTCCCTAATATGTGCACCGATGACAGACATATCTCTGAATTTTTTCAAAATTTTTCATCCGCTGGTATAGGAGAAATTCGGCAAAAACCTGATTTTCTATTTTTACCCTTTACTACCCCCCGGGTCGAGATACGAAGTTGAAACTTGACAGAAATCATTCTTTTTTTATAAGCTTTCGAATGACTCATCGTGATTTGAATTCGGTTTAGGGGCACATTTGACCATCTTAACCGGCTATACCCTTTCTGAATTTTGAAGACCTTCGGGACACCTCAAAACTTAAATGTAGAAAACCGATCTTTCACGCATTTTTTTAGTTGTATAATAAGGCAACTTTTGGGAGCTATTCCATTTCCGAAATCTAAAAAAAAAAAATCCGTATATTTTCACTCCACCCTACTGTGCACGGTATGTCACTACAGGTGGAGATGGCATTTCACTACAAGTGGACATCCATTTAGGGAGAGAGTGTACAGGCCAAAATAAGACAAAAATATATAATACACTTTTTTAATATCGCGCTTCGTTTTCGAGAAAATTGACTTTGAATTTTACCCGAGTACGCGTGCACCTACATATATAAGTATAGCTGTGGCGCCTGAGGAGCACATACAGATAAGGGGAACACGGTGCGCTTTCCGTAGGCTGTTCCGCTTACCTTCGCATGCCCCTCAGGCGTAAGAAACTGTGTTTAGGTGCAGGCGTGCTCGGTTAAAATTCAAAGTCAATTTTCTTGAAGGCGCGATATTCAACATTTTTATTCTATATTTTCCCGTTATTTTGGCCTGTAGAATCACCCCTTATAAGCTTCACCACCTGTAGTGACACACCCTGTATATGATGTATAATCCAATGCAATTCCGTGATACCATTACTTTATGTGATTATGAAATATTTTCAGAGTGAAACATGCCGGGAGAACCATCCATAGCTAGCGGAAATAAGACTTCGGGAAAAATCAAGCGTATTTCAATTCCAAGAGTACAAAGTAGTACAGATACAGAACTGCAGTCGCAAAGTGGATCTACACCGCTACAACCAACTGGTCTCCATTATGCTGCTTTTCGTACGGACCTCGATGACAATGTACTACCCCCAGCTTTGCGATGTCGACTGTTTGAGTTATTTCAGCAGATAGAAAAGGAGTTCGAAATCCTTTATACAGAAAATTTAGGATGTATGGCCCTTTTTTATGTCAATAATATATTTCATGATCAATTGGTATAATAATTATGTATATGTTACTATAAAAGCTCGAATACGGTAAATCTTAAGAATTACCGGCGAAACCTAAGATTTACCACCCAACGTTGGTAAAAACCCGAAGTAACACTGGAGAGTTAGCCCTTAAATCTATCCCCAAACAACTTCGACATTCAATGCGAACGAAAACTCAGAACGAGTGAATTTTCCAGAATTTTCTGAGTTTCTCTTTGCATCAACTGTCGGAGTTGATTAGGGTTAGATAAGAGTGCGTCAATACCGGGTCTACATCAGAGTTGGGCATTATCTAAATAAAATTATTTAAATAACGTATCAAGTAAAAAGACTTTATCTTTATTCGACGATGGATATTGGTTATCTTTATTTGAAGCGCCACGGATGAATCAGTTTATTCGACGGGAATTCATCCGACGCCTACAGATACTTGGTTTATTCGAAGGCCTTTCATCTTGAACTTCAAATAATTTTTCATCTTTATTTGTATCTTTATTCCAGAATGATTTGAGGCTCAAATAATTTAACCGAGAGTCTTTGTGGCCCGTACTGAGCGAGATCGCCGTTGCTCGGCGATGTGTCATCAATTATACAGAAACCGAATTTCTTTATTTTTCATCGTATCAATAGTGACATCGATGGATTTCTGGCATTCTCTAGCTAATTTTACATTGTGCAAATCAATTTTTCACGTAATTTCGTTAATTATGGTCCGAATTACGTCATTTTTGGGGCCAATTTCACCGGCAAATAGAAGGAATTGATTGACGTTACTTTCGCAAAGATCTGATTAAAAATGCAGAACTTCAGATTCGTCACTGCTTAACATGCTTTAGTGCGCAACCTTGTATGGCCCCATGGTTCTCGGGTGTCGAGCGTTTAGTTGCGAAGGGTCGTCAAAAGCGATTTCGACCCGTTACGGCGTAACGCTGTCGAACTTGCCTCCTGAGAGGCAAAAGCCGCCATTGCCATGGCGCAAAGACACCGCCGAGTTAAAGTAACAGTGAACGTTGATGTCATGCGTGGCATCTGAGCTTCCTTGTCTATGGAACTGTTACGGTTTCCTTTTTAGCGTCACGAGATTTCCTTGACAACAAGTCACGCTGCTCGAAAAAAAGGTTGGAAGGGGAAGCAGGTGCGCGAGGGACCCCTATGCTGGACAACGCTGCGTTACGCACTTGCGACCAGTCGCCGGCAACTTGGTCGCTAATGCGGGATCCAGACCTGAATGCGTATACGCTGAGCAGGCTGAACGCGCACGAATGACACATGCGGAGGGTTCGAAAGTACCATGTGTCTTTCGTCACGAACTTCTGTGCTTAGCTTAGCCCACTCCGCAGTCGTAAATATGGCATCGAAGGTATTAAAATTCAATCGCGTGTTTATACTCGAGAGGTAAGGGATCCATGTTTAATTCGAAGAAAGGACGACGCAGGCGGAACCACGCGCCGTCAGCGGATTACCCCTTTTCTTCCTGCGTCCCTTCACAAAGCGTATTGCCGTCCCCCACGAGTAATCTCGTGTGATTTTTTAATACAACAGCGAGTCGGTCAGGTTGTATGAATTGAGAACAATACAGGATGTAGTGAAGAAAAGAAAGACAAATTATTCATTAAAATAGAGCTTTAAAGTCTATTCATATGGTAAACGCATTATATTGTTAAAAATATAATTTTTTTAGTTTTAATTAACTATTTATGACAATATTAGTAATGTATTAAATTCATTCCCATAGATCCATCCTTCATGATTAAAAACAAAGGCGCAAGTTTATGCCTTCAATAATTTAGGTCATTAAAATTCATTTCTGAAGGCGGGTTTCGTAAAAACCACCGAAAGCAAGGAACTTCGAAGGTTGTTTGAAAAGTGAGTACTTAGCCCTCCCTAATTTCATATGGACTACAATTTATTTCAATATCATGAAAATCCGGGACATCGAGGATTTGAGAAAAGTATCTTATCTGCTTCTATCATCCACTCTGAGCGCAATGCACTCCACACTTCCTTTGATGTGTGGAAGAAAACCGACAATGGTCGGCTCAGCCCATGTGCCTTCCTCGGCATTCGCGAGTCGGGCCACATGCATCGAGTCACCACGAATGACACGTCCACACTAGCATATGCGTTCACGCTCACCCTTTCTGACATAGAAGCATGCGGCCCTGGCTACCGTATTGGGCCTACTACACGGACGTTCTTGCGTGCTAGTCTTGCGCGCTGGAGCGACGGAAGGAGCGCGCTCCTTCGTGCAGGCCAGAAGGTCATACCCGTCACTACTTAGAGACAGCGAGTTCGGGCTCCCATTTCTACATCGACTCCACATTCTTTTTCCACGATCCAGCACAGTCTTGTATTGTGTACTACCTGTTCCATGTATATTATCGATCTGCGAAACGATCGGCAAGACACGATCGCGATATACCTACGTTCGCGAAAAGTGTACGAATTCCTCGATATACTTGGCTTATAGAGGATATCATAAATGCTGTTACTGTAGGGCACACTGACACATCTGTTTTTACGAAGCTACATTTGGTTTACCTGAAGGTGCTATAAATTATGGAAATGGTTTATTACTCAGTTATAACGACTGTATTGCGATCTGCATTCTCCTTACAGACGAAAAGTTTCCACCTCATCGGACGTTCTTGTTCGCACCTTGTGCGCGGTTAGAAGTGTGGCGCGCCGGAATTTTTTCACCCACGCTCTTGCGTGCGCGTAGAACCGTTGTCAGGCGTGTCGCGTTCAAAAATGTGGCGCGCAAGAATTCTCGCTGCACGCAAACCTCGACTCCAGAAGAGTTTACAGGAGAGACAGAAAAGGTAGTTAGCAAAGGAAAGCGGCACATAAAATCAAGGGTTCGGCGTGGCACGTGGACTTTCCGACAGTGGGGAAAGTTCTGAAGCGCGCGCCGCGCCTGTCAGCCACGACTCTGCGAGCCGCTACAAGCGGTAGGAAGTGAACGCGAATTTTTTAAAACCAAAGAATTAAATATACTTACTTCCAGCTTTGTGGCTTCATTTGTCAATCTTTAGGGAATATGAAAAAAAAATTGTATGCAAAAATAGTGGTTATATCCTGAGTTATAGTGCTTCAAATATAGCGCCTTACAAAAGTCATATGCGCACTGTTAGCATAAAATCAGCCGTTGTAGTTGTCTGAAATAGATTAATAAACGATCAATAGATTAAACTTTATTAACCAAAATCATGATGTTATTTATTTTCATCTGCAACCTAGTAAATTATGTCTGTACCTACCTATCGCAAACTATTTGCATAAAATCTAAACATTCGGATATTTAGTTAAAAAATTAAATATGTATATCTTTTCTTAATACACGCGAAACCGTAAATTTCGATACTCGTGTATCCGTGAATTTCAGTACACGGGTACACGGATACTACGATCTGTGAATTTCGATACACGTGTACAGTGAACGCGATTTAAGAAAGGGTCAAAACTGATTTGACTGACAACTATGCGGGTGGTTAAATTCTGCAGATTTAAAAAACAGAACTTGACCATCGCATCTTTTAAAATAATAATGTAAGAAAAAAATCGTCTGGCCTAATAAATTTGCCTCATCCAACCATGCGATCCCATATAAACATTGTTTTTCTATCTCGAATACGTTAGGAAATATCCAACTGTTTACTGTTCCCGCGGACACCCTGTATGTACCTCTTTATTACTTTCTGCCGTTTCTTCTTCCATCTACATACATACTTAGTTTCAAGGGTTCGCACGGGCCTGGTCATCGTCAGAAACATTTAGCGGCCAGGCGTTTACGAACCGAAGGACATATTCCTTATTCCACGCTTTCTCGTTACCCTGTCTATGTTTTTCTCTGTTTTGCCCGTTTCATCCCCGTTTTCGGGATGGCACTATCTTTCTTGATCGCTATCTCTAACTCTGTCTAGTCGTTCCTTTTTAACCGGCGAAAATTCACGAAGCGGACACTTGTTCTCGAACCGGCTCTCAGACATCACGTATCGCGCACGCATTATATCATTTTTACTGTTAATTGTTACTATTAATTGTTACTGTTAAGTGTTACTATTACTTGTTACTATTAATTGTTACCGTTAATTGGTACTTTTAATTGTTAATTAATCAGTTGGGTTGGGTTACGTGTGTTCGTTACACCGAACCACCTAAAGAATCAGTGACGTGCGTGGAAACAAAAAAAAAACAATACTACCCACAGTTCTGCGTGGTGTGTGGAGGTTCCGGCAGTGATCAAATTTATGTTCGGCGTGTTGGCAGCCAAGTCTGTGTCAGATAGTTGTTACAAAAACTGTGTGATGTTAGCGATAAACGACAATCGTCGTCGGAACTTGGCTATTGCTTCTGCTGCTGCTGCTGTATATTTAACAGAAGCAGAGCGGAGAAAAGACAGAAGAAGGAAGCGCCTTTGGGTTAAACAATACCGCGCAAATTCGAACGATCAAGCCCTTGTTCGAGAGTTGAGAGAGGATTACCGAGATGATTACAGAAATTATTTGAGGATGGATTCTCAAGGGTTTGATGAACTCTTGAAATTAGTTGACATAGTCATGAGACGGAGCATCACTGCAGAGCAACGTCTTATCGCCACTTTACGATTTTTGGCAACTGGACGTTCTTACGAAGATTTAAAATTTAGTACGGGGATATCAGCTCCTTCATTATCCAAGATAATTCCCGGGACTTGCAAAGCACTGTATCAGGTTCTACGGACTGAGTTCTTAAAGGTAAGGGTTACAAATACGTATACATAGAATAACAATAATGCTTTATTAGAGGCGCTTCGTTGGAAAAGTTTCTGTGCGGCGTGCACTGTAGCGTCTGTTCCATTTTTCCTATTTTCAATTTCAGAGAAAACGATATTACCGTTAAGGAACTAGTTCTTCATTAGGCACTAATTTTTTATCAGGTCATGAAATAAATCGTTTTTTTAAGTATTGTCTGTGAAAGCAGTTAGTATTGTTAGTTTTCGTGAAAATAAATGTGCAAGGTAGTCCACTTGAAGGAAGCCCCTGTTGAACGCCATCTCTTACTGTTCGAACTTCGAAGTAAGAGATCACCATCGACGCCACAGTCGATTTCTTTGCTGGTTGTTGCAGTATTAAATGTTATTTTCATACATTTTGCTTACAATAGGTTATTTTACAATGTAGCGCAAGAATTTTATTATTATATGTATCATTTTGCGTTAAAAATCAGTGATCATTTTTTAGTTCCAAATTTTTCTTGTGGAATTAATGAAAACTATATAAATGCGTATAGGTATAATGCCCATTAGGCCTGTGGATTGTAATAACCTACCACTAATTGAACTTAGAATAAACTATGTATATAAGAAAAAGAATAAGTAAAATATATATGTTACAAAACGATAGAACCGAGGCATGGCACACTGTCTCTACGGAGACGCCATATATATAGAGCAAAAACTAGTTCCTAGTCACCTTATTATTCCGTACCTTATAAATAATTAACTTATACTTATTTTCAACTTTTTAAATTTTTTCCTTAAAGTTTAAACATTGATACACGTTTTATTATAAAAAAGTCTATATCAGAAACTAGTTCCTTAACGGTATCCCCTAGCTTCCTTCTACATTCGAAGAATTCGATCTTGCGGTGCTTCCACTGCAGTTGGCCATGGCAATTACGTTGCAATTGTTTTCGCACAAGTCTGTGCGCAGGTTGAGACTTTTAAATAGACCTCGTCTTAAGACGGCGGTTATTAGTGACTCCGCATAAATAGCCTGACCCATTTCCATCCTCTGTAATTGTTGGTCAACTTTTATGCCAATGGACTCAAATTCCGTGATATCCACTTTGTTGGTGGATGGCGTCTTTAATGCTTCGGCGCATGTTCGATAAAATTCGCTCACATCTTGTTCCGGCTTTCTTTTCTTCCCACCTTTCCTGGTAGCCTTATCTGAGCGATTGTTTGTGACAGGCACTTCTTCTTTCTTCAAACAAAACAAATTTAATAAAATAAGAAATAGCAAAGAAATTAAAAAACAATAACTCCGTGTCTGTCTGTCTGTCTGTATGCCTGTCTGTTCTTCATGAAACTGGTGTGGTGCGCAGGTCACGCCACAGATGTTTCCCTATCAACATCATCTCTGTGCGCGCTACCTATTTAATTTTTTTATTTTGTATTGTATTTTTTTGTCATAGTTCCTGAATACCAAGGACGAGTGGAAGAAAATAGCGGAAGGGTTTAAAAACAGATGGGATTTCGTAAACTGCGAAGGTGCTGTGGATGGAAAGCAAATTCGCATTGTTCCACCACCGGAATCTGGAGTGTTTTATTATAATTATAAGAATTATTATAGTATTGTATTAATGGCGTTCGTGGATTCGAATTACGAATTTATTATTGTCGACGTTGGCAAAAATGGTAGAATATCAGATGGGGTGTTATCGAATATACAGAATTTTTTAAACGATTCGCGAACGGTCAATTGAATTTACAAGAAAACAACGAAACCGTGAATAACTTAAACTTTGCCTTTTTAGGCGATGCCCTGATAGCAATCTGTCAGCAGTCTGCCAGCAGATTAGCGCAGGGTCTGCCAGGAGAGCGCAGGATCTGCCGGCAGACCTTACCAAGCAGGATCTGCCGGCAGACCTTACCAAGCAGAGTCTGCCGGCAGATTCGCGGCAGGTCCTGCTGCTCGCCTGACATAGTGATCCTCTAGAGCAGGCCTGCCCCATCGGGTGCAAATACCTCCTGAATTTCTGGGACCCGGGTAACAGCCGAGCGCGGGACTGGTCCATTGCTACCCGTTGCGAAATTTCTGAGAGAACTGCATGAGTGTGCGTCCATGTAGGCTCGTACCATGAGTCTGTAGCTTGGGCCTGGAGACCTCTTTGCGATTCTGGGCGCCGGGTCAGGAGCCATGCATGGAGCTATTTCGTTGCTCGGTTTCAAGCTCGGCTATGCTATTCTTTGCTACTATAGAATTATGGTAAGGAACCCCGGGATGATGCATATGTATAACAAGCAATAAAATTGAAAATATAGAAACGTATTATAAATTCTCACCGAAACATAACACATTTAGAATGTTATTACTATATAAATAAATAACTTACAAAGATAAAGAACAGAATTGTATTGAACGATATATATATATATATATATATATATATATATATTTATTAGTATATAATTTTTTACTTTTGCAAATGTGTATATATATATATATATATATATACACATTTGCAAAAGTAAAAAATTATATACTAATAAATATATACATACATATTATATACATTTGTGTATTAGTCTTAATTGCACTCAGCGATCGATGCAAGCGCAAAATTATATACATATATACATTTGTGTATTAGGCTTTGTTGCACTCAGCGATCGATGCAAGCGCAAAATTATATACATATATACATTTGTGTATTAGTCTTTGTTGCACTCAGCGATCGATGCAAGCGCAAAGTTTTATACATAAGGAATGTGTATGTACATTACTGTTATGCGGGGAATTAATGAAAATAAAATGGGTTGAATAAACCTGCATGAATACACACACACACACACACACACACACACGCGCGCGCGCGCGCGCGCGCGCATCCATGCAGATAATGCAGAACATTGTACATATACACCGACTACAAAATTATATACATAACATGATACACGCAAAATTCAAGAGGAATAGAAGGTGGGGTGCGATATTGTATGTGTACAATAGGTTATGGGGATTGGCAGTTATGCAAACCGAGATACACTTTACTTCCACTTGCGTAACCCATTGTGCACATTCAATAGCGCACCCGACCTTGTATTCCTCTTGAATTTTGCGTGTATCGTATTATGTATATAATGTTGTACAAATTTGATATTGTATATGTAGAATGAGTTACGCAACTGGAGCTACACTTTAGTTACTAAAGTTACTAAAGTTTAGTAACCAAAGTGCAGTTCCAGTTGCGTAACCCATTGTACACATACAATATATGCAATGGTGCATATATATGGAATTAGAACATATCATGTCAGTCTATTTTTATTGTGTCTTTAGTCAATGTTGTCGTGTTTGTTTCACTAAACGTGGTATATCAGGGGCCAGATTTCTGTGTGCACTTAGCATTAAACTACATCTTAAGTTGTAATCTTTCAATGATGCCCGACTTGATGATTTCGTTTTCTTCATGTTAGAAAATAGCTGTTCGCATAAATAAGTTGTACCAAACATTGCTAATATTTTCGATGCGGTCTTATATAAATGGGGGTATTTTATTTTTGGGAAATTTTTATAAAAACTACTCAGATCGTTTTTAATGAAGAATTTCTCTTTCAGGTATAGGTCGGATCTTAAATTTAGTAGCTCTAATTGCAGCGCAGGTGAAACCGTGTGTATATCTATTGAAAATGGATTTGAAAGTGTCTGAAATTGAATTTGGAGCGCCTTTATATCACCGAATCGTTTTGTAAATTCATCACCCAACTTTTTTAATGTATTTTTATACACATCAGTACTTTTATTGGGCGTGATTAGGGATCCTAATTTCGGAAATTGGGAGACATTATTTTCGTTTAATTGCGTTTTCCACAATTCAATTTTCGCTTCAAAAGCGCAAATTGATTTGTGGCAATCAACAATTGTATTGCCCTTTCCTTGCAATTCTAAATTTAAAGAATTTAAATGATCTGCCAAATCAGACATGAATCCTAAATCGCACAACCAATTATTTTGGACCAATTCGGGTACAGGCCGACCTACCGCGTCCACAAAATGAGAAATCTCTTCTCGCAGATTAAAAAATCTATCGAGAATTTTTCCCCTACTAAGCCATCGTACATCGGTGTGCAATGGTAGCTCGCCGCAATCCCAATTCACGTCTTCCAAAAGTATTCTAAATTGCCGTCGTTTTAGGGAATTCGTTCTAATATAATTTGTAGTTTGAATTACCACTGACATAACATGTTCTAATTCAATGCTCTTTGCACACAAATTTTGTTGATGTATAGTACAATGTATTGCGTCAATTTCTTGAGGAACTGCTAAATTTCCTAATTTTCTTCGGAGGCAGCCAACGAAACCTGTATTCCTGCCAGCCATGGCAGGAGCACCATCAGTGGAGACAGATACTAGCTTCGTCCAATCTAAACTCAAATTATCGACCGCCTCCTCCACACACGACATGATGTCTTCCCCTGTTGTGGTGTCTTTCAAGGGGCAAAAATTTAGCAGTTCCTCCGTTGCTATTAAATTTTCATTAACCCCCCGAATAAATATCGCGACCTGCGGAGTCCCCGAAATGTCCGTGGATTCATCCACAGCTAGGCTGAATGCAACAAAAGTATGGCATAAATCCCATAACTGGCGCGTCACATCTTCAGCCATCTCCTGAATGCGGCGCGTGACTGTATTCCGCCCAAGACTAATTGCTTCGACTTTCTTGTGCTGCTGTGGATCTTCTGCACAAACCAGCAGGCACTCCTTCACGAATTCTCCATCTGTGTATGGTCGTGAGGCTTTCGCTATTTTTAGCGCAATTTTGAAGCTGCGCGTTACAGCTTCACGACTCGTACTACTATTTTCCTATGATTAAAACAATGATTTACTATCGGCAGTCAATGTTAAAAAATAATTAAAAGTTAAAAGAAGAATTGATAATGAAAGAAAATTCTTGGAACATGGCAGGACATGGGTTATTCCGCGTCAAGGGGCTATAACCGTTTGAAAGTGTCAAAAATCGGATTTAATCTAACTTTACCTTTGATTTCTCGCCATTTCTTTATTTTCTAAAATTTTCAAAATCAGCCCCGTAGGACGATAGCTATTAACATATTGTATAAGAAAATTGTACTGTTTTTTATTTCAGACACGACATACAGTTTTTTTCAGGGCCACCGTTTAGCCGTCTGAAATTGAGAGACTTTCAGATATGTATCCATAACTTCCGAAAAACAATAGTTTTTAACTGAAACTTTTTTCTTAAGTAGTTCCTAATACTATGTAAAGATCGTAAAAAACTGGAAATCTTCGTCAAGCCGTTGACTTGTAAAAAAATACATAAAATGTACACATTTTCCGAGGGTTCAAACGAGTATACCCCCTTAAATTGACCACTTTTTCCTTTGATATCAGGAAAATGAACCGACACTCCATTCACAGTTCCGCGCTCGGTTTTCACCCGGTCCCAGAACATAAGTTGGTCATACGCGCAGTCCATTTTCATAATAAGAACCCCCCGCAATAAACGATAGTTTTCACGTAAGAAATGATGATCGAGCTGACATGGAATAATCCGTAAGATGAAAAATGACTTACCTCGTCCAATGAATCTCCCTCACATTGTCTCAGGCTTTCTTTCAATGAATCAATTTTCTGTTTCCGCCGTCGACCCGTCAAATTTTTGTAGTCCTTGACGTGACGATTATCATAATGTCTTTTGACACTAGATTTCCTAATGCAATTAAATTTCGTGCAACACACGAGGCATATAGCGGCACCTCTATGCTCCGTAACGAAGAACAGTTCCTCCCATATGGTCTTTATGGGCTTCACAATCCGTGGACTCCCACTTGCCGATGTTGAAGCCATTTTTTTTTTAAACGTAAGTTTGCACAACACTATATATATTGTATAATCCTAATGATAGCACTTCACAGCGAAGCGATGAGGTACACTAGTACTATATGCTATGCAGGATGACTTCGCGTTTTATGTACGTGTTAAAAGATTTCCTTCAACGTCTTGACACTTGAGGAGCTTTTTCCAAAGTGAGGTCCGTCAATCTTTTCCAGAAAGTCTCTGAATTTTGGAGTAGGGATGAAAGCTCGTTGGATGAACACATGTTTCTTAAAAACTACGTATCTACCTGGTACCTCTTTACCTTCTTGGGGGTGGAAGGGAATGGTCAATAAACTGTCGGTGTTGGAACCGTTACCGTCGCGCGAAAATTAATATGACCGGTTGCAGTCCACTCCTAAGTAATAAAGTTGTAAACTGAGTTGGCCTGTAGGGCTGTAGGCCAGTGTAGGCCATGATGACAAAAATGCAGTAGAAATATGGGCTTCGAAGTGGTTAAAGTTAATTTGAAGGACGTTGGCTGCTGACAGATCTGTTGGCTTTATGAGTTTATTGCTGCTACGTGTTTTTTGACGAATTCGTGGATTTTACTACGATAATTGTTATCTCGCTCGCTAGCTCACAATGTTGTTGGAACATTCACGATCGCGACGCGACGCCCCACTCATAACCCACTCATAGAAGGTGGAACACAGGTGTACCCGGATACATGTAACATACTTATAAATTGTATTTATTTTAATCACATTAATGCAAAAACGACCACTGCAGCACAGATTTTAAATTACTGTATCTCTCAGATGTATACGTACAGGCCACGGTGTACAGTTCGCGGTCCTCAAAAGTCCATATTGGGCCACGGCAATATGGACTTTTTAGGACCGCGAACTCCACAGAGTTAATGATTTATCGCCAGATGTACGATTTTATTTCGTGTCTCGTAACTAAATCCAACGAATTCGTCAAAATACACGTGGCAGCAATAAACTCATAAAGCCAACAGATCTGTCAGCAGCCAACGTCCTTCAAATTAACTTTAACCACTTCGAAGCCCATATTTCTACTGCATTTTTGTCATCATGGCCTACACTGGCCTACAGCCCTACAGGCCAACTCGGTTTACAACTTTATTACTTAGGAGTGGGCTGCAACCGGTCATATTAATTTTCGCGCGACGGTAACGGTTCCAACACCGACAGTTTATTGACCATTCCCTTCCACCCCCAAGAAGGTAAAGAGGTACCAGGTACGTAGTTCTAAGAAACATGTGTTCATCCAACGAGCTTTCATCCCTACTCCAAAATTCAGAGACAATCTGGAATAGATTGACTGATATCAAGAAAGATAAACAGAAGAATTCTTAATCGGTTCTTCCATCTTCGACAAGAAATTTCTGGTTTTATAAATACGGCAGGTTGCCATACCCCATGTACACGTGGATATTTGGTTCCCAACATAACACGTTTAGGCAAGCAAACACGACAACACATAGTAAAACGTACCGATAAGGAAACAATACGACATTATATATTTTAATTCCATACATATTGCATATATTATATATGTACAATCGGTTATGCAAGTGGAATTATACTTACGTACCTCACTTTGTATTCTTCTTGAATTATACGTGTATCGCAGTTATGTATATAATTTTGTAGTTGTAGTATCAATATGTGCAATGATGTGTATTTACCTGCATGAGATATGGTTCTGAAAGGCACCGGTCGCCGATGGAGATGAAACTTGGTGGAGTTTTCCGAGGGGTGTGGATAGACCCCAAATATAAAATTTTAGCTTCGGGAGTTCACCCGTTTGGAAGATTCAGTTACTTTGGGGGAGCTGTAATTGCTGTGCGCGACATGGAGCATTACATGATGGGCGTGTAACATTTATGTTTGTTTTCGACCAAAACAGGAAAGAAACAATTGTTGCAAGCCCCCGCGCGATATTTGTAACTACAGTCTCATTTTTAGCATCCTCAAACTCACATCGGCTCGCTATCATGCTTTACGCGCCCGCAAGCGGGGCGCGGCCGCTGCCCCCTCTCCCCCGACTAATCTAGCCCCAACCAATATAATAGCCGAGACAGTGTGGAAAGTGGATTGCGTTGTGTCGAAATAAGTCATCAGAAATACTGTTAAGAGGGGTGACAGTGGTAAAGCGCTTAAAAAAATTCGTTCAAATCCACGAGGAAAAGTTTACTAAAGTTTTTGTGAATATCTCAGAAACTAAGGCCGTGCGGCGGTTATATAGGATAAAGTTGTTGAGAATATTGAGGTTTACAACACCTTTAAATTTCATCGAAATCGGTAAGGTGTGCTGTACCCTTTTGTGCACAATTACCCCTGCATCTTTTGAACGCATTAATTCCCGAAGCTAAGATTTTATATTTGGGGTTTATCCACACCCCTCGGAAAACCCCACCAAGTTTCATCTCGATCGGCAACTGGTGCCTTTCAGAAGTACAGCTCCTGCATATATATATGTATATATTATTATTATTGGTTTATTAGTTCACCACACTAAATTTTTGTTAATTCCTCGTATGACGCTAATGTACATACACATTCATTATGCATATAATTTTGCGCTTGCAACGATCGCTAAATGCAATGATGACCCCTAGACAAATATAATATATCGTTAAATACGATTTTGTTCTTTTTCTTTGCGACTTATTTATTTATATAGTAATAACATTCTAAATATGTTATGTTTCGGTGAAATTTTATAATAGATACGTTTCTATATTTTCAATTTTGTTGCTTCTTATACATATGCATCATCTCGGGGTTCCTTACTATCATCCACACATTGAGGACGGTACAATTTAAATCATATCAAATGTCCACAGTAGCAAACAATTGCATCGCCGAGCGTGGAGCTGAGCAACGAATAGCTCAACGCTTGACTCCTGACCCGGCGCCCAGAATCGCAAAGAGGTGTCCGGGCCCAAGCTACAGACTCGTGGTACGAGCTTACATGGACGCACACTCATGCAGTTCTCCCGCAAGCCATGCTGTCGTTAGCAACGTAACCAGTCCCGCGCTCGGCTGTTACCCGGGTCTCAGAAATTCAGGAGGTATTTGCACCCGATGGGGCAGGCCTGCTCTAGAGAGTGATCGGAACAACGTATATCGTCGTTGATTGGTTGCTGCGATTTGGAGCAAAAGCGGAAGTAGACAGAGAAAAAAACTGTAAAAAAGAAAGAGACAGAAATACTGATAAAAAGAGACAGAAATACTGATAGAAAGAGACAGAAAAACTGATAGAAAGAGACAGAAATACTGATAGAAAGAGATAGAGTGAACGGTTAGGTTATGTTTATTTCCGGTTTTGCTCCAAATCTTGAAAAATGGCTGCGGTTATATCGATCACTCCCTGGAGGATCACTAGCCTGACACATCCAACAGCGCCATCTGAAGGCCACAATTGCTAACCAATTCCCTACGCGCGACGTCACATGGACCTACGCACCAACACAAATGTACCGTTTTGCTGTAGGTGTATCCCTACTCCCACAGTCCCACATAACTAGCAAGCAGATTCTGTACTTATTAAATAATTAATTCTATTTATTTCAAAAAGTATTTATTCTTTAATTATATGTGATTACAATGTGATTACAATTGTTACAAAATAATATAAGTGGCGCATATAAATACAAAGAGGAACTTGCAATATTACATTAACAAATCAATATACAGTATGTCCTGTAACCAGTGGTAACTAGTAGTAGACTTCTTTTTTGTGTAGAATCATCATATTCCCTGTTGTGTTAGCGCTGAAAACAAATAAAATATTAGTATAAAATTAAACGTAACCTATGAATAAACATGATACATGCGATACTTACTTCAGCTCCATCTCCAAACAGTACACACCCTAGGCGATCATGCATGCTCCTGCGAACATTAACATTTATAAGAAAACATGTGTTAAATTATTATCTACTAAACAAGACGCTAAACATTCGCACTTCGCGCATAACCATACATTTCTGTCTTGCAGATGATGTGGACCTCGATTTCGGCGATGTAGATAATTGGAAATTATTCAATTTCATAATTACCTTTGCCTTCTGAATACGTCGAGATGATTTGTCTGGATATTGATGCATAGAATCGCGTGGAATATTCTTTGATTTTGCTGGCACTGATTGCCACTACCAGTGACTGCCATCTCAGACCTTGAAAACGAACGCAAACTGGTCGTAGAGTCTTGACCAATCAGGAGTTTTGGCACTATGGCGCAGCCAATCCGAGCATAGCCCATTATACCACATTTAGTGATCCTCTACCGTGGTACATCTACCTACCTACATACCCTTTGTTCAAAGTGGTATCCGTTCTGTTTGAAGACGTACGTTCGAAGAATATTCCAAGTAATTTCAAACATCAATATCCAGACAAATCATCTCGACGTATCCAGAAGGCAAAGGTAATTATGAAATTGAATAATTTCCAATTATCTACGTCGCGGAAATCGACATTCACATCATCTGCAAGACAGAAATGTATGGTTATGCGCGAAGTGCGAATGTTTAGCGTCTTGTTTAGTAGATAATAATTTAACACATGTTTTCTTATAAATGTTAATGTTCGCAGGAGCATGTATGATCGCCTAGGGTGTGTACTGTGTGGAGATGGAGCTGATGTAAGTATCGCATGAATCCTGTTTATTCATACGTTACGTTTAATTTTATACTAATATTGTGTTTGTTTTCAGCGCTAACACAACAGGAAATATGATGCTTTTCCACAAAAAAGAAGTCCAAAATATTGAATGAAATTTTCTAATATCGCCCCTACTAGGTACCAGTGGTTACGGGACGTGGATTTGTAAATTTAAATGTGGAAAGTCCCTCTTCGTATTTATATGTGCAACTTATTTTGTAACATTTGTAATCACCAATCCTCTATATCAGGCCTGCCCCATCGGGTGCAAATACCTCCTGAATTTCTGGGACCCGGGCAACAGTCGAGCGCGGGACTGGTTACGTTGCTAACCACAGCATGGGTTGCGGGAGAACTGCATGTGGGTGAGGCTGTCCACGTAGGCTCGTACCACGAGTCTATTGCTTGGATTCGAAGACCTCTTCTACATGGACGCACACTCATGCAGTTCTCTCACAAATTTCGCAACGGGTAGCAATGGAACAGTCCTGCGCTCGGCTGTTACCCGGGTCCCAGAAATTCAGGAGGTATTTGCACCCGATGGGGCAGGCCTGCTCTATATTATTGAAAAATAAATACTTTTTTAGATAAGTAGAATTAATTATTTAATATAATGTAGAATCTGCTTGATGGTTATGTGAGGGTAGGGACGGGCATGTAACGTCACGGGTAGGGAATTGTTTGAAAATTCTGGCCCTCAGATGGCGCTGTTGGCTGTGCCCAGCAGACGGCAGAATCTGCTGTCGATCTGCTGCCGATCTGACATCAGGCTCTGACATCAGGCTCTGCACCTCAGAACGTAGCCAAATGCGGACACAGACGACTACGGTTCTGACGTGCAGACTCTGCGCTCTCGTGCCAGAGCCTGCTACCAATCTGATGTCAGACTGCTGACAGATGGTTATCTGGGGGTACAATAGTAGATATTTTCCATTCATCAGGACATAATCCTTGCATTAGCAGGTTATTATAACTTCGTATTAGGTAGTCCCCAATAACTTCGAACGCTAGCTTCAGCATTATACTCGACACACTATCGTGTGTACCCCTATTATTTTTCATCTTTATCAGAATCTTATATATTTCACTTTCCGTCACCATCTTAAAGTGCTTAAGTTCACATTGCATCTGATCGATCTTACTATCTATTCTCTGTACTTCATATTCCTCTATGTGATCAAGACTATTTCTAATTTCTGTAATACTAGTAATCAAATATCTATTGTATCCTTCCACCAGCTCCTTTGTACCAACACGAATTCCATCTATAAAGATATTGTGAGCTAAGTTTCCCTCTTTCTTGCTACCCCCAACAATTTCTTTCAAAGCCTTCCACATTTCCTTCGGCTTATTTTTATTATTGTCTATTGCTTTTTCGTGATTCTGTTTTTTTTTAGTCTTATTAATGAAACTACTTTATTTCTACATTGTCTATAGTGTATCCAATCCTGATGATTGTTGTCTGCTCGCGCTATATTATATGCGCTATCCCTATTTCTTATCGCTACCCTAATATCCCAGTCAAACCACTTATTATAGGACCATTTAAGCTTTCTCATTTTCTTTTTCCATGGTGCTATATCATTTAATACCGTCATTATAACATCTATGACTTTATTCGCGGAAACAATTGCATCATCATCTTTATCGATCTCATTTGGTACGCTGTATACATTACGAATCTCCTGTAATTAGTGATGGGATCTGAAGCGCTTCGAAGCGCTTCGAATCTATATATATGACGAAAACTTCGAAGCGCTTCGAACATGATTCGAAGCTCTTGAAAAGTCTTGGTCGGCTTCGAAGTCTGAACGGATTCGAAGTAGTGATCGGCTTCGAAGTCTCGAAACTCTTGGTTCGAACCTCGGTAGGTACCCCGTGGCGAGGACAAATTTTATGGCTTTCAACCCTCGAAGGGGTTTGAATACCATTAAAAAGTGAGAAATGTCTAGGATTTCCGAATTTCTCATCACATCTTTGCGAAAACGACGCTAATCGATTCCTTATGTTTCGCCGATGAAACTAACACCAAGAACGACGTAATTCGGACTATAATGAAGGAAATTCCATGAAAAATCGAATTATATCATTTGGAGCTGCCTTCGTTAAAAATCGTCCGATTTACATGAAATTTGATATGATTTTCATCGGAAAAACATAAGGAATCCATCGGTGTCACTTCCATATCCATACGATAAAGAATAAAGAATTATTTTATTTCGGAAACATGTATGAATCTTCGGCCAACCGCAAGCTGCGATCCGCAGCGATTCCAGGTCGACGCCCCGCTGTCGAGGGTGGAAATGTGAAGTATTCATTTCAGCATATTAAGAAATTCTTTATTCTTTATCGAATCGATATGGAAGTGACACCGATGGATTCCTTATGTTTTTCCGATGAAAATCATATCAAATTTCATGTAAATCGGACTATTTTTAACGAAGGCAGCTTCAAATGGTATAATTCGATTTTTCATGGAATTTCCTTCATTATGGTCCTAATTACGTTGTTCTTGGTGTTAGTTTCATCGGCGAAACATAAGGAATCGATTGGCGTCGTTTTCGCAAAGATCTGATGAGAAATTCGGAAATCCTAGACATTTCTCACTTTTTAATGGTATTTAAACCCCTTCGAGGATCGAAAGCCATAAAATTTGTCCTCGCCACGGGGTACCTACCGAGGTTTCGAGCCAAGAGATTCGAGACTTCGAAGCCCATCAAGACTTCGAAGCCGACCAAGACTTTTCAAGACTTTTCAGCTTCGAATCGTGTTCGAAGCGCTTCGAAGTAGTCGCCTGACATTCAAGACCGATTCGAAGCGCTGGGAACCGACTCCGGAGTCCCATCACTACCTGTAATAGCTTACCACTAAATACATTTTCCTGAAATTTCGTGAAATTTCTATAACTAATTTCTTCCTGCTGTTCTACCTTTTCTATCCGACTCTTCCTAAATTTAATCACCAAAATTGCATGATCAGACACTGTAACTCTATTCCATACCTCATGTGTAATTTCAATATTACAAAATATTAAATCAATTATAGTGCTTGATACCTCCGTAATTCTAGTTGGTGTCGCTACTACCTGTTTAAATCCGTAATGTCGCATAATCTGTATAATCTTATTAGCATAATGAGTTTTAAGCAGTTCGATACCCAAAGTACTCGCTAGCTTCGTTAAAAATAGTTCGATTTACATGAAAGGGTGTAGCCGGATAAGCATAGTGAAAAGTGCCCCCAAACCAAATTGAACTTGGGGTACACCAATCGATAGGTTCCTCAAAGAAAACTATTTCTGTAAAGTTTAAACCCGATACCCCTACTACTAGGGTAGTTACAGGGTGAAACGTAATTGACAGTTTAAGCTCCATTACTTTTGTTTTACTGAATAGAAACTTATAAAAAAAATCGGAGACATTCTACGCATTGATATACATGTCAATGAATTTTTTCAGAATTTTCAGTGGCGAAACCGAATTTTAAAAAATTCAAAAATATTAAAAATGCCGATTTCATAGTCAAATTTTCAAATGACAACATTTATATTTTTACGGTTTTAGCGTCTTTGTATGGCCATTAATGTGTAATTTTTCAGATATTTCAAAAGGGTGGAACGCAGTCGCAAAAATTAAAAACTGATATTTCCTGCCTTCCCGTACGCAAAATTGTGGCATACTCATACGACGAATATATTTTGTTCATTAAATGGGTGTTATATACAATTCTAAATACTTTCACATGTGTTAAATGAATCAATGCAATCAATCTGATAACATTTTACCATTGATAAGGGTGAATTTTTAACTAATTGCGTGTATAAGTGATGTGAGTACCTACATAATAAGTGTCACGTCGACCGTTCTTGGTAGATTCTTGAATTCCCTTTCTGCAAATAATGTCATATAATAGGTTTTCATTATCAGAACTTCTGCATTCATTAAATAAGGTACTGAATTCTAGTCATTGAGTTTTACCTTTGATAATTTCGATTTGCAGCATAAGTAACATGATGTTTGTAATTTAATCTTCGTCGCTATCATCATTTATTACTGGATTTACCGTTTCGGTATTAAATATTTTGCTAAGTATCTCTGCGGGCGTTATAATTTCTGCAAGATACCGAGCATGCGATAAATAATATATTATCGCAGCTACATGCGAACAACATCCAATAGTACGGCTCCCATTTGCACACTCACAGAAATGACGCTTAATTCCAGAGCAACCTATTGAATGTGATGTATAGTCGATGTAACATTTATAGATTTTGTTATTAATGTGTCGCGATTGTACTTGAAATTGAAGGATGTTATTATTTTGTTTTAAGCAACGGAGATTAATATTATTTTCTTCATCCATCATCTCTGCCAAGTACTACACTGCTTGAGATAGTTGGTAGGATCCAGTAAAAAAAATTTTTAGAACTTGTTCTGTCATTTCGGGGAAATCAGTCAAATCGGTAGCTGTTATTTGTTGAAATGGAATCTTTCGTCTGCTCCAACGGTGTGTTTTGATTTCTAATCCCAAAGTATTAGGCTGATCTTTTTGTTCAGAAATTCTTGAAATTATTTCTTCGGAGAACTGTTTATCTGAATTTAATCGCTTTCCAAATGTATTGTGCAGGCAACAAGCTATTTGGCAGAACGACCGTACTGTTGGAAGCAATGTGTTTTGCATTTGGTGATGGAGAAGTCTGTATTTTTGCCCTATTATACCGTGGGCAGCTTCAACAACCTAACGAACTTTTGTAACTAACCGAGAATCATTAGCTTCCTTAGTTGTTAGTTGATTACGTTTTCCTTTAAGAGCTGGCATAAGTATCCTGTATCCTTCTTCCTCCAGATAGGTTTTCACATCCCGAAAACCTCGATCAACGATGCATAAGTCTCCATTTTTTATTAGAGCCCGCAAACCGTTTGGATCTTGCATTACAATTTTCATTATTTGTGCGTCATTTTGAGTACCATAGAAAGGTCCCAGCATATCAATAATATATCCAGTTGTTGTGCAAATTGTAAATGGTTTACATAATGGTGTTTTTTTTTTGGCCGGAATATGATTTTCTTTGGTATTCATTATTTGAGCTTTTTCCGTGTCGAATATACGTGCTATCGAAAATCAAAGCCAACTGATCAGTTATATTGTACAATTTCTTTAGCAATAGTTGATGTTTCTATTTCAATTAAATGTTCTCGAGGAAAAGCAGTAAATCCAAATTGGGTAGGCAATATGTCCTTTTTAAAAGAGTTTATAATTGATGCACAAAAATCAGAAACTTGTTGTTCCCGTTCCATTCCCAGAATTGCGGCTATTGTTTTATTTGAATTGCCAGTTCGTAGTTTAAATAGAAAAACAACAATAGCCTGCGATACAGTTCGACACTTAGTTTCTCTCATTGAAACCATCATTTCCCGTAGTTGAATTATGTTTTCCCAAGTTAATCCCGTGAAAACTCGAAGACGTTCCTCTGAGAGTGTAAAATCGCCTATTTTATCTTGAATATTAGAGTCGCAGTTAATGGACATGAATTCGAAATAATTCCTATTAGTCCCTTTATTAAATGAGTCGGACAGCAACGATTTCCGTTTGGTACGTATAATCTTCTCAAAACGAATGCCTGCTTCCTTGCTTCAGATGGTGCATTAATTATACTCGTCGTAGAAACACAAACGAAACAGTATTTGTGTGTTGAAACAACTTTTTGAAACTGCATTTTAACATATTCGGTTTCTGTTGCCCGATTATCACTTAAATTTAACACAAATGATGGATGTTCACTTGATGAATAGGAAGGACCTGATTCAGAAGATTTTGCAGGTGACGATATTTCAGACGAAGATAGTTGTCGTGAAGATTCCTGAGATTGCGGAAGTTCAGAAGGTGGTTGGTAATGGGAAGTACTAGGCATTGATACTTCCTGTTCTTCTACATACACATTACCCTCCTTTCGATAAATAATCATACGGCACTTACCACATAACACATCGCCAACAGTAACCACAGTTTCCAAAATTCTGGACTACTTTTCAGCTTCAAATACCGTATTAATATTCTTCTGCCTACCGAATGATTTCCTCAACGGAGTATTACACTTAATACATCTAACGCGACTAATATTCGACTTAAGAATGTTTATTTGTCTATCCGACATATTGTATATGCACACTATCTTATATTATATTATATTAGTAGTAATCACTTTATTGATCCCCAATGGGGTTACAATCTCCCATACCATTTCTCCTTAACAATTACCCTTACATCTACCTTAACTTAACTTAAACTATCTTAAACTATCTTATCTACTTCCGTCCGCTCGCTCGCTCCCCTCCTTATCTCCCCCTCTCTCGCACGCACCCTACTCCCCCTCCTCCGCCTCCTGGACCTCCGCTTCCGCGCGCTTCCCCTTCCACTCTCAATCCTCCTCTCACTCACTCACCCTTCGTTCTCCCACTCCTCCCCCCCACATTGCTCTTCTATCCTCTAATCTCCTCATCCACTCCTCATCCACTCCTCCCCCTCTCCCTCGTCCCCCAACACCTCCATCACCGCCTCTTGCCACCCCCTCTCCGTTCCCCACCCTGTACATACTTCCCAGATATGCTCCCACGTTACCTCCCCTTGCCCACAGATTCTGCATCTCCTTTCCTCCTCCTCCTCCCAGTATCTCCCCGCCTTCATCTCATTCCCTAATCTAAACCTTACAACCCTTTTCCACCTTTCCTCCCCCCACCCTTTCTTCAAGTACCCTGGTACACCCACCCTCTTCACCCTCCCATACCATATATTATATTTGGAGTCACCTATCTTCCTCCACCTCTCCTCTTCCTGCAGCCTTCTCTCCCTCTCCACCAGCTCCTCTCCACTCATCTCTCCCCTATCCCTCATCCTCTCCACCTCTTCCACCGTCCATCCCCTGTCCTTAAAATACTGCTCCCTCTCCTCTTCCCAGCCCTGCAATACCTTTCCCCTCCGCATCCTCCTCTTCATTTCCACCCAGCACTCCCTCGCCAACTCCCCCCCCCTTCCCCTCCTCCAACTTCCTCTCATACCCCCATGCCCTTAGCCCCGCCCCTCCCTTCATCATCCCCCTCTGCAACTCTTCCCTAACCATATACCCTGGGGTATTCCTGTCCACTCCCAACACCCACTTCATGTACCGTTCATGTACTGCCTCTATTTTTTCCCTCCCTCTCCACCCCCACACCTCCACCCCATAATTCATTACCGCCCATACCAGCTTATCGTACAGCCATAATCTTCTCCCCCAATCCTTCCCAAACTTCCTTTTCCCAATCCCCCACACCTGCACCATCACTGCAGCCCCCTTTCTAACCCTCTCCTCTACATGTTCCTCCTGTCCCCCATTCCCCATCACCGTATATCCTAGATATTTAAAACTCCTTACCTCCTCCAGCTCCTTTCCCTTCCACCTCCATATCACCTTACTCCACCGCCCACACTCACCTGTAACTCCTTCCCCTCCACGTACTTTTCTAACTTCCCCATCATCCCCTTCATCCCTTCCACGTCCTCTGCCAGCACCGCCACATCGTCCGCGTAAGCCAGTGTGTAGATCTTCCTACCCCCCAGCCTCACCCCCCCAGCCTCCCCTCCCCAGCTCATCATCCATGTCCGCTATCAGGAGCGTAAACATGATTGGGCTCAGAGGGAACCCTTGCCTTACGCCCCTCGCCGTCCAGAAACACTCCCCCTCCTCCCCCCCACCCGTCCTATCGTTTCCCTCAATACCTCCTCACACCTCACCACCAGCCCTTCCCTTACCCCCCTTCCCCTCATAGCCTTTATCAACACCTCCCTGTCCACCGAGTCAAACGCGGCCTTCATGTCAACAAACAACACCACCATTTTTCTCTCCTTCTTCCCTATTTGTCTGTTGATCAAATAATTCAATGTATAGATATTATCGATGCAACCCACCCCCTTCCTAAACCCCATTTGACTCGGTGGCAGCATTCTCTTATTTTCAACCTCTACCCTCAATCTCTCCGCCAGTACCGACGCGTAGATCTTGTACGCCGTCTGCGTCAAGGTATTCCAACCCCCCTCCCCCCACGGCCTTCCCATCCTTTAAATTCTTTACCACCCTTCTTATTTCCTCCCTTCCTATCTCCCTCTCTCCGTCCCTCCCTCTTTCCTTTACCCCCCCCTCACCACCCTCCACTCCACCCCTCCCAACAGCCCCCTGAAATACTCGTCCCATTCCTCCATTTTTATTTTTTCATTCACCCTCCTCTTTCCCCTCTCCCTGTTCACCACCTTCCAAACCTGCCCTTCTGTCCTCACCCCCTCCAGCTCTCTTTCCCACCTCTCCACCTCCTTCTTCTTTTCCTCACATAATTTCGCATAGGCCCTTTTCCTCTCTCTGTAAACCTTACCGTCCCCTCCCTCCTTTCTCCACTTTCTCAATTCCTTCCTTACCTTGCTCTTCTCCTCTCTACACCCCTCATCCCACCATCCTCCCTTCCTTTTCCTCTCTCTCCCCTCCTCTGACTTCTCCACCACTCCCTTTATCCTTTCTCCCAACTTTCTCCTCCACCCCCTTCACCCCATCTTCCCTCTTCACAAAGCTTTCCATAAACTTCTTTCTCCCCTCCTCTGTCCAATTCCCTCTTCCTCCTTCCCTTCTCCCACCACCCTCTCTCCTCTCTACGCCACCGCCTCCCTCTCCCCTCAGCCAGACCACCACCGGGTGGTGGTCCGACTCCACCCTCTCCCTCACTTCTACCCTCTCCACCTTCTCCCAGGTATCCTCGTTCCCCAAAGCATAATCAATTACCATGTTAGCTCTCCCTCCTGTAAACGTCCACTCCCCCTGCTCATCCCCCTCCACCCCCCCCCCCATTTAGTATACTCCACCCCCTTTCTTTCAAGTACCCACACAGTCTCCTCCCATCACCATTCCCCTCTTTGTCCTTCGATCTTCTACTCCCCCTCCCCCCCCGCCATTTGTCCTTCCCCACACGCACTACCCTCGGCCGTCTTCTCAAGTTTCCCCCTAACTCCTCTATTCAAATCTCTTTGAGCCACTGCTCAAATCTCCCGCCTTTCCACCAGCTCTCCCTACTTCCTCACCTGTCCGCTAGACCTCTCTACCTGCTCTCTCTTCCCGCCACTAACACCTATCCTCCAGCCTAACCTCTAAACCGCTCCCTTCTCCCTCTTCGCACCTCGCCCAGCACTTTCCTGCCCTTAGCCCTTTACACTCCTCCCTTCCTCACCTCTCCCCACACCTTCTCTACTCACTCCTGCACCTCTCGACTCCCTTCTCACTCACACTTCCTATAACCCAACTCTCCACACCATGCACACACCTCTTACACTCTCGCGTCCGGAAACGGAAGTCCTATATTATATTATATTAATTTCTTATATATTATATTATATTATTTATATATTATATATTATATTAGTTTATATTATAATAATTATGCTGAATTTGTGAATTACACCAGTTTGTAGATTCCTTTTACAAGTAATCACAAATGTTTACAAAATCACTCACACACAGAAAAAATGTGAAATCAGTGCGTAATGGATAAGTAAATGTTTTTTAATTGTTTCAGTAAATGTATAACTTTATAATGTTACACTATTTCTGTATCACTAACTATAAATCGCTTTTTATAACACTTTTACCACTCTGCTACATTTACGATACGTTCTCCACGACTTTACTTCAGGAACTGAATACGCGTTTCATGCATCTTTCACACCATGCACATTTTTCTCTTTCTCTATTCTGTTTTTTATCTCATTTGTTTAGACTCTCCAAGTGGGTTCTACAAAATGAAACCCCATTGGCATCCGATACTATTAAAATAAACTCTTCAGCTCGCTCACTCATGGCTCGACGCATTAGGAACGCGTCATTCGTAACATAAACGGATAAGAGCAGATCGTGCGTTTCTAGAGACTGCCCTACTTTTAATTACGCTTGACAGATAATAAAAACTCCATCATATGATATTATTTGCAGGAAGGGAATTCAAGAATCTACCAAGAACGGTCGACGTCAACACATACCCGTCAAAAAAAATCCCACTTAAAAACATTGTCGTAAATTAATATCTTATCAAAAAGAATCCCACTTAAAAACATTGTCGTAAATTAATATCTTATCAAAAAGAATCCCACTTAAAAACATTGTCGTAAATTAATAGCTTCACAAAACTAATGATATACAAAATTTGCGCCAATTACAACAATGACTATTTATACAAAGACAAAAATGTATTTAATAATATTAAGCAGATATATTTTCATAGAAATAAATATTTTTATACGAATAAAATTTTTAATTACTTCACGAAAAAATGTTAATTAATTGTTTTGGTTAATAATTAAAACAATATAAAACAAGACAAGACACCATTGAGACAAGAAAGATGTATATAATAATATTAAGCAGATATATTTTCATGGAAATAAATATTTTAATACGAATAAAAATTTTATTTTCAAAATACTTGGCGCTGCGAAACCGAATTGGTGTTGCTAAACTGAATAAATATGTATAAATTGCATTAAAATCTTTTTCTTTCTTTCTTGTCTCAATGGTGTCTTGTCTTGTTTTATATATTGTTTCATTTATTAACCAAGACAATTAGTAAACATTTTTTCGGTTCCGCAGCGCCAAGTATTTTGAAAATAAAATTTTTATTCGTATTAAAATATTTATTTCTATGAAAATATATCTGCTGAATATTATTATATACATCTTTCTTGTCTCAATGGTGTCTTGTCTTGTTTTATATTGTTTTATTTATTAACCAAGACAATTAATTAACATTTTTTCGTGAAATAATTAAAAATTTTATTCGTATAAAAATATTTATTTCTATGAAAATATATCTGCTTAATATTATTAAATACATTTTTGTCTTTGTATAAATAGCCATTGTTGTAATTGCCGCAAATTTTGTATATCATTAGTTTTGTGAAGCTATTAATTTACGACAATGTTTTTAAGTGGGATTCTTTTTGATAGGATATTAACTTACAACAATGTTTTTAAGTGGAATTCCCTGATAACCATCTGTCTCCAGTCTGACATCAGATTGGTAGCAGGGTCTGGCGCTGGCATGAGAGCGCAGAGTCTGACGTCAGAACCATAGCAGACGGCAGAATCTGCTGTCGATCTGCTGCCGATCTGACATCAGGCATCTGACATCAGAATCTGCACCTCAGAATGCAGCCAAATGCGGACACAGACGACTACGGTTCTGATGTCAGATTCTGCTGCCAGATCTGGTTATCAGGGATTCTTTTTTGACGGGATTATATACTTGGCGCACTTTTTGTACCTTTTTTTAAAAAATATAACACACCATATGAGCAAGAATGTTTGGTTACTGTAGACTGTATATCCTTTAATTTTGAATTTCGGGAGTTTTAGATATGTTTATAACTGTCAACGATATTCACCCTTTTTTACCTTCTAAAAGCAGATGTTTTGTTCACGGTTTACCTTAGTCTTATTCCAACCGACTCGCGAGTCACACGTTGTGCCAGAGCACGGTGACTTATTTTCAATAGCATACGCAGTATTTTATATATGTTTTTAACTTTGCTTGAAGATGATCTAAACCAGGATCGAAACGTCGGAAACTAATATATATATAATTAATTAATTGCAAAATAGCTTTGATGTATTATTTTAATTTATTAAGATAATAATTGTTTTAATCTGACCGATCCAGTGCGCCGATATCATTGTGGGAAAGTAAGATCAGATTAACATTCCTATAGACGGCGCTCCGTCTCAGCTGTCGCTCGCTGTTTCTCGGTTAACGCACGGCATGCTTGCTGTCTATCTTTACTGTCGCTTTTAGCGACATGTTTTGTGAAGCTATTAATTTACGACAATGTTTTTAGGTGGGATTCTTTTTGATAGGATTATATACTTGGCGCACTTTTTGTACCTTTTTTAGAAAAAAGGTAATTTTGTTGGGATTTCACACATTTTTTAGTGTTTATTGATGACTGGATAATTTTATCACCCTTTACGGGTTATTTTTTTTTAATATATTGTATTATCATCCAAACTACGCACGCCTGCAAAGCTTCAAGACAATTGGATTAGAGGAATTGGTTTAAATTTCAGTTTTCAGATATGAATCAAACATACAATAAGCAAACAGAGGATCGAAGCTGAATAAAATCGTTTAATTAATATAATACTATGTCACAATAATTTTTTTTCTCTGACGTAGATCACACTGCATCATCTTCTGCTTCGATTATCTGTAAATATATAAAAGCCATATTTTTTAGTTACAACATAACGTAGAACTTATAGAAAAAGAGTGGACTTTTGCTATAGATGTAGAGACTACATAATGTGTCCGAAGGAGGTGAGAGCGTATGGCAGAAAGTCTTGTTGGAGGAAATTTAAATGCTAATGGTAATTTAGTGAAAATGAACGAAGAGATCCAATTTTTGTCCATTTACCTTAATTGACAAGTTTCCAGAAACTTGTGCGAAACAAGATGCTTCTCTGTCTATCTAACCTTCTGCGGACAACCTCCAAGCCCGTGCATCCCCTTCATTTCTATTCAAGCCTGTGCGTCCCCTTCATTTTTATCCGAGCCTGTGCGTCCCTTTCATTTCTATCCAAGCTGTGCGTTCCCTTCATTTCTATAAGCTTTACATATAAACTCTAATGTAAAAATAGTTTGCTGGGATAAGAACAATATATTATTTTGTAGAAACTTGTGCGAAAGAAGATGGTGCTCTGTCGAACCTTCTTCAGACAACTTCCAAGTCTGTATGTCTCCTACGTTTCTATAAGCTCTACATAAATAGTCTATTAAAAAATTTTGGCGACTTACCTTGTTAATTGAGACAATAATTCAGTGTCCTAAATGGTGTAGAAACTCGTGACATTTCAAAAATTTTGACAAGTTTCCTTATTTGACACTTCGCAGGTTATGATTGTTTGACACTAGCGAGGTTACGTTTATCTCCACAGATGTGCTCTCTCTCTGGCTGTCACGTGACAAAAATTTGTTACGCGATTGGCCGAATGTGCCGAAACCTTCATCCAATGAGCGACGCGCATATTGGAGACATTTCCTCTCCCTTTCATGTTCCCCTCTTGCCCACACTTGACGTTGACGATGCTTAATTCTTAAGAACGTGAAATTCGTCAAATTGGAACTTTGCATTGATATATCTCAGCTCATAAGGCACGTAGGACCAAAACAAAGACACTTTTCTGATGTAAATCAAACCTAAGCTATCCATTAAGACCATTCAAAATCTATTCGGATCAGCCGTTATTGAGATTCGATAATCTCAGGGTTTTTGATAGCGGGTCGTGGCGTAATAGAGACACTGTGCGTCTCGCGCTGCGCATATAGCTATATACTTGGCGCCAGACACTTCCGTGTCTCTTGATTATGTAGGTACTGACATCACTTTTGTAGGAATAGGTCACGTAATTCCTACGGAGCCACGGAAAAGAGAGTCAGGGCGTCGGGGATCGAACCCGAGCCGCCCGCGTGCTGATCATTCGCGTTAACCACCACGGCTACGCCGACTCTCCATGGTCTCTCTAGTCCGGGCTCCCTTTTGTTCTATGGGGGTTCCTGATCCCCACACTTATACACGCAATTAGTTAAAAATTCACCCTTATCAATGGTAAAATGTTATCAGATTGATTGCATTGATTCATTTAACACATGTGAAAGTATTTAGAATCGTATATAACACCCATTTAATGAACGAAATATATTCGTCGTATGAGTATGCCACAATTTTGCGTACGGGAAGGCAGGAAATATCAGTTTTTAATTTTTGCGACTGCGTTCCACCCTTTTGAAATATCTGAAAAATTACACATTAATGGCCATACAAAGACGCTAAAACCGTAAAAATATAAATGTTGTCATTTGAAAATTTGACTATGAAATCGGCATTTTTAATATTTTTGAATTTTTTAAAATTCGGTTTCGCCACTGAAAATTCTGAAAAAATTCATTGACATGTATATCAATGCGTAGAATGTCTCCGATTTTTTTTTATAAGTTTCTATTCAGTAAAACAAAAGTAATGGAGCTTAAACTGTCAATTACATTTCACCCTGTAACTACCCTAGTAGTAGGGGTATCGGGTTGAAACTTTACAGAAATAGTTTTCTTTGAGGAACCTATCGATTGGTGTACCCCAAGTTCAATTTGGTTTGGGGGCACTTTTCACTATGCTTATCCGGCTACACCCTTTGGTATAATTTTCATTTGAAAAACATAAGAAATGCATCGGTATCACTTCCATATCGATACGATAAAAAAATAAAGAATACAATACATTCGTGCTTGTCACGCATACTATTTCTGTGGAGTACCTGCCGGCGGATGATCGTAGAGGGTCGCCTGTTTACGAGCAGTCCCACAGTGGAAAGGGATACCAAAACCCAAGTTTCATGGGTTTGAAAAGGGACGAGAACGAGAAAACAGCCGATGTTCGTCACAAATGTTCGAGCCTGGTGGATCACCGAACTTTGTTCGCGAAAACCCTTTCTCCACGTCTATCGTGACCATACGGAAGATTTATTGCCCATTAGTAAGGTCATTTGTTAGCGAACACTGTTATTTGGCGTCCACACCGAGGCGAACGCCGTGTTAGCTAACATGTTCGCGAGAAAATGTTTTTGTTCGTGTTCGTTTTGGTGGAGACCCGGGGTAAGTAATGTCGGATATGACCTTCTGGTCTGCACGAAGGAGCGCGCTCCTTCCGTCGCTCCGGCACGCAAGAGTGGCACGCAAGAACGTCCGTGCCATATCAGAATATTCGTGCGCGTTCAGCCTTGCTCAATGTATACTCATTCAAGTCTGGATCCGGTTTAAGAGATCAGAAATTGGGCAACCAAAAGAAGCGACCAGACTTGGCGACATGATACCTATCACTTTTGTAGGGACCGCCAAACAGAATGGACGCCGAGGAGATTGTTCTAATTGTGAAATGCATTGAAAAAAAGAAATAATGAAGAGGCAACATTCAGTGCATTCTTTATTGTAAAATCGCCGTAAGAAAGAAATGTTTTCTGGCTTTCTCATCCCTAAATAAATGCACTATTTCTTCTTATTGTTTTTTGAATGTCGTGATTGAAATATTCATTATATGACAAGTCCCAAATTGCCTGTCGAGATTTAATTTGCAAAATAAATTTCTGCGTATCGAAACACATTTCGTTGCTTCCAGGTGTCTGGTCGCCAACAAAGTCGCTCGTCGGGTGAACACGTGCATTGGAATCAATGCACCTTGTTGGTCGCCGCGGCCACTTGGTCTCCCGTGCATCCCTCACGTTTTCGTGGTTGCCGACGACTGGCTGGTCGTCGCGACCAAGTGCGTATGAACTCATATATCCCCGTGTATCTCGTGATCGTCGGCGACTGGTCGCAAGTGCGTAAAGGCACGGTTAAACATGTGCAATGCGCGTTACAGAACACCATTATAAGGGTAGATTTTTATGGTTCGGCGCGCAACCAGGTACCCCGTGCAACATGAAGTCGCGCACGCGAATGGTTGCACGTATCGTCGAAAGCATCAGAAAGAATTGTACAGTTCCACTTATGAATTAAGAATTTGGTGACATTTGTCCATAGCTTTTGTACTATAAAAGATATCGAAACGAAATTTGCGCCAAAAAATAGGAAAAATTATCCCTTTCTAATGATGTATAATTAATATTTTTTACATTTATTTATTTATTCTTTTTTCAATTTTTTTAAGTTAATTGTTATAACAGAAAAATTGAAAGCTGTTTATTTGGTACTTTATTTAATGCTCTTTTCAGTAGTTTAAGTTGCATGTTGAGGAAACTTTTCGTTTCTATGTTATAAGGAACATAGTCAGGAAAACAAAGTGGTCCGGGTCGAAAAACTTAGTGGTGAAAAACTTACGGTCCTAGAGGGTCGCCTGTTTACAAGCAGTGCCACAATGGCAAGGGATAGCATGGGATAGCTACCTCAGACCTCAATTCGCTGCGTTCGGCTGAGGTTCATACCAGTTTCAGAAAAAAATAATTCTTTATTCTTTATCGTATCGATATGGAAGTGACACCAATGGATTCCTTATGTTTTTCTGACGAAAATCATACCAAATTTCATGTAAATGGGGCTACTTTTAACGAAGTTAAATGGAGATGATGAAAATCAATTTTTCATCTAATTTTTCATCTAAGTTAGTTACGTGTTAGTTTCATCGGCGAAACATAGAGAATCGATTGGCGCCGTTTTTGCAGAGATCTGATGAGAAATATGGAATTTGGATTTTTCCCACTTTTAATGGTATTCCAATCCCTTCGAGGGTCGAAAGCCATAAAATTCGGTGCGGCATCAGGGGGGGGTTGGGGTTGACCGCGCCACAGGGTCTGCGCGCCGAGCATTCGCTTGCGCGTGATGGCCTGCTTTTCACTTTCGACGAACATTTGCGCGGCTGGAGTGCGCGTTTCGCCATAAAAACCGAACTTTTTGGAGGGTCCCAAGTGCAAATTCGGCCGCGCATTGCAGATGTGTGGACGTGATTTTCGCTGCGCACGGTGTTCGGCGCACAATGCGCGACTGTTGCACATGTTTAACCGTGCCTTAAGGCTCGTTACGCACTTGCGACCAGTCGCCGGCAACTTGGTCACCGAGAGACCAAAATTCGGGCAACCAAACCAGTGATGGGTAAAAAGGGTATAGCCGGTTAAGATGGTCAAATGTGCCCCTGAACCGAATTCAAATCACGATGAGTCATTCGAAAGCTTATAAAAAAAGAATGATTTCTGTCAAGTTTCAACTTCGTATCTCGACCCGGGGGGTAGTAAAGGGTAAAAATAGAAAATCAGGTTTTTGCCGAATTTCTCCTATACCAGCGGATGAAAAATTTTGAAAAAATTCAGAGACATGTCTGTCATCGGTGCACATATTAGGGAATCGCGTCAGATTTTTAAATTGAAAAACCAAGCTGTGAAAAATAAAAAACGCCAAAAAATGCTGAAAAATGCCGGTTTTGTATCGAAGCAGTCTTGATACTATAATTATATTTTTACTGTAAGTCCGCATCGTTGTTACTATTGTCTTGAATTTTTTTCAGATTTTTCAATTTGGTGCGCCGCAGTTAAAAAAATTAAAAACCGATTTTTTCGCCGTTTTTTCCGTGTCAGAGTAACTAATAGGTCGAACTTTCGTACATACTTTATGGAATAAGCCTTTTATGCAATCTTCAACGTCTTCACATGCAGCAAAACAGCGTAGAAATTAAACGAACTAAACATGCTGTGCCATTACAGTCTAAAATGTCTATCATATTTTCAACGGTGTCAATGGCGCAGCGGTAAAGTGTCCGACTGTTGAATCGCTGTGAACTTTTTGAACGTAGGTTCAAGCCTCGGAACTTCCATGTCCCACAGGGTCATTTTTTTTCACATTAATTATGTATTTTTTCGATTTCTAGCTATATGACAATGATCGATATTTATATACAAATGTTTTAAAAACATATTAAAATTATTTCAATAGTTGAAAACTATTGTTAGGTATCATGCCAATTATAGCATTGTTTAACTTTTGAATTTTGGAAACCAGAATGAGTTGTATGATCTATAAGAAGAGGCGAAATAATTACAAAACAACACACAATTGTTGCTGTAATCCATCCACAATTGTTAAAGGTAAGAGATTGGAAAATCAATTTCATATAATATTAATTTAGTGCAGGGAATGTTACAACAATACTGTAATTGACGGGATACTTGATCAGAGAAACGGTGGCATCAAAATCTTCTCAAGTTATGTTTATGTATATTTCAATTATTAAAATATTTTTAATGTTTTTAAAACATTTGTATATAAATATCGATCATTGTCATATAGCTAGAAATCGAAAAAATACATAATTAATGTGAAAAAAAAATGACCCTGTGGGACATAGAAATTCCGAGGCTTGAACCTACGTTCAAAAAGTTCGCAGCGATTCAACAGTCGGACACTTTACCGCTGCGCCATTGACGCTGTTGAAAATATGATAGACATTTTAGACTGTAATGGCACAGCATGTTTAGTTCGTTTAATTTCTACGCTGTTTTGCTGCATGTGAAGACGTTGAAGATTGCATAAAAGGCTTATTCCATAAAGTATGTACGAAAGTTCGACCTATTAGTTACTCTGACACGGAAAAAACGGCGAAAAAATCGGTTTTTAATTTTTTTAACTGCGGCGCACCAAATTGAAAAATCTGAAAAAAATTCAAGACAATAGTAACAACGATGCGGACTTACAGTAAAAATATAATTATAGTATCAAGACTGCTTCGATACAAAACCGGCATTTTTCAGCATTTTTTGGCGTTTTTTATTTTTCACAGCTTGGTTTTTCAATTTAAAAATCTGACGCGATTCCCTAATATGTGCACCGGTGACAGACATGTCTCTGAATTTTTTCAAAATTTTTCATCCGCTGGTATAGGAGAAATTCGGCAAAAACCTGATTTTCTATTTTTACCCTTTACTACCCCCCGGGTCGAGATACGAAGTTGAAACTTGACAGAAATCATTCTTTTTTTATAAGCTTTCGAATGACTCATCGTGATTTGAATTCGGTTCAGGGGCACATTTGACCATCTTAACCGGCTATACCCTTTATCTAAAAGTTTTAAGGAAAGATAACTTTCTGTATATCCTTTATTCGTACTTGTTTTTCTGAAGAATATATTCAACCTTGTTCATCTGTGAGATTTTATATCAGGAAATACATTCGTCACGTATAGTTTATTCGAAGCTCGATGTAACGCGTATCCATATTCGACGCCTCTATAGCAGCGAGAAGTTATTCGAGAGGCATTATCCGTGACAGTGTAGCCGAGAGGTTTCAGCTTATCTTTAACCATTATTCGACAGTCGAAGGCAACTCAGTGGCCGCTCGGAGACAAAGTTATATCGCGCGATCTGTACCCATGTTGTAAAAATGTTTCGTTGCCAGACAGATTCAAAAATGGCCAGTTTCTACCATTGTTCTTTCTGGCAGCTATAACATTCTCGAGCTTCACAGTTTTTAAACCGTTCATTTATACACATGTATTACGACCTGGCAATGTCGGATCACAATGTCCAGTTATTCGAAGCCAACAAAAAAAATTACGAATCAAGATAACATGCGATTTTATCCCTTCTGACAATCTTATCACGGATGAAAGCATCGCATAAATCATATCGCTAGATCGAGATTCGGATAACGGATAAAGGATAACGGATAAACCCTGCGCGACATCTGGACGTTCGAATAACCTACAAGGTTACGCATGAATTTCTTCCAGTAAAATCTGACGGATAAACTATGCGACCAAGTTCCGACAGACATGGGCGTCGGATATATGGTGGCGCAGTATTCGACTGTCGAATAACAGTTGGAGATAACGAGAAACCTCTCGGATAGACAGAACGAATAAACTCTCTAAACCAAACTCTAACGGATAAAAGTTACAGATAAAGTCTCGTGCTACATCCGTCTTCGAATAACGAACAAAAGATACAGTAACTTTTATCTAAAACGTATTTTAACCCTCGGAAGACGAATGGTGGACATGGTCGCGTGAGACGAATGCAGGGTCAGTTTGACCCATAGCAACATTTCTATGGTACACGGGTGGCACGAAAAATTTGAATATAAAATGAATTTAATAATTCAAATTTCTAAAATTAACTAAAATTTATTAATAAAGAAATACATAAAAAAAACATTATTTATGTAGATTTGATACATAAAATAGATGTATCTACTGTATGATTTTTACAAATAATGTTACTGCAATTTAGGCATCTTATACTATATTTTGCCATTGCCAACACAAATATAACATCGTGATAGACTTTGTCAGAGTTGGATAAAAATGACCCTGCATTCGTTGTACGAGGGTTAATAATTTTTTATTTAGATAATGCTCATCTCTGAACCAAACGAAGCGACCAGACCAAGCAACTGGATACTTATCAGTTTCGTAGAGAGCGCCAAACAGAATGTACGCCGAGGAGATTGTTCTAATTGTGAAGTGCATTGAAAAAAAAATAAATAAAGAAGAGGCACCATTCAGCGCATTCTTTATTGTAAGATCGCCGTAAGAAAGGAATGTTTACTGGCTTTCTCATTCCCAAATAAATGCACCATTTCTTCTTATTGTTTTTTGAATGTCGCGATTGGAGTATTTATTATATGATAAGTCCCAAATTGCCTTTCGAGATTCAATTTGCAAAATAAATTTCTGCGTATCGAAACTCATTTCGTTGCTTGCAGGTGTCTGGTCGCCAACAAAGTCGATCGTCGTGTGAACGCGTGCATTGGAAACAGTGCACCTCGTTGATCGCCGCGACCACTTGGTCTCCCGTGCATCGCTCACGTTTTCGTGGTTGCCGACGACTGGCTGGTCGTCGCGACCAAGTGCGTACGAACTCATACAGGGTGTTCCAAAAATGCTGCGGTTCCTTAAAGGGGGTGATTCGGGGGGTGATTGCAAAAAACTTTTGCCGTTGCGAAAATGCTCTCCGAGGTTTCGTTAACGAGATAATAATAAAAAGCACCGACCAATCAGAGCGCGAGTCTGACGGCCGAGTTCCCGCGCTAGCGAGGCTACGAGCCGCGCTGCGACTGCGAACAAGCAACTCGGCATGCATCGAAGAAAATTGCGTAGAATGGCAAATGAAAAAGACGTAACAAATAAAATCGAACATGTTGTTATATGAATAAAGGATAAGTGGACGAAAATCACGTGTAACGTAAAAAGACGAATACACAGTTTTTTTTTTTTAGAAGATTCGAAAATAATAATTATTTGAAGTGGGAGGATAAGGAATACTTAAATTTCCTTGTGTTAATAACGTAGCCACGAAAAGGTAATGTAACAGGAAATTAACGAAAAGTGATCGTAGTTCGTTATTGTGATAAAAATCCGTAATTCAATAACGGCCAGCACTGTTGCTGATAACGAATAAGTCTGTTTAAAAATCCCGAATAAATATTTTCGTACGGAAATTTTGAGAATTATCGCCGGAAATAAGCCATCGCTTGCGTTAAATTTAAAAATGAATGATCACCAATAAGGTAACTAAAACTCCCCCCTGTCGGAAATTCACCTGCAGCTTGGAAACCTGTGTCACTGGGTCACTGAACCGATCCTGGTCATCGATGGACGAGCCCAGTGCACAGCTGGTCCCAGGTATACGACACTACCCAAAGTTAAGGGTCGCAATGTCAGGGGCGTCCAGGTTAATGTACCGAATATTCACTTCACTGCACGGCTACTAACACTGATCACTTAATGTATTTTTCATGGAACGTGTTGTTCCTACGTATTAAAAATTGGTGGCCCCTTTCGGGGCCGATTGTTATCACTGCAAGAATGGCTCCACGTGGCCACCGCCATTGTCGATACATTCTTCTGCGCGGAGAATCAGCTGCCTTTGGACGCCCTGTAATGTTTGCGGCGTTATGTTTGCCACCGCTGCGTGAATAAGCGCAACTGCTTCTTCAGGGGTATCTACCGGCTGACGATACACCTCATTCTGAAATGATTGTTGTACAACAAATACAAAACATAAGTAAAAAAAAGAATACCTACAACAAGAATAAGTAAAGAGTAACAGCAATAATCAAATTATCTTCAGGTAGCCCCAGAAGAAAAAATCCAGCGGATTCATATCCGTTGACCGTGGGGGCCGCGCAACGTGAGTCTCCTCTTCACGGCCGCGGCCAATCCACCTGCCCTGAAAGGTTTCACCTAAATTAGTGCGGACATTCAAGGTGTAATGTGGCCCAGCTCCGTCGTGCTGGTAGTATATGTTCTGTCGGATGTCATATGGAATATCGTCCATAAGATCCGGCAGAACATGTTCTAAATAATATTTATACGCTGGGCCGTCCAGCCTGTCTGGCAGAATGTACGGCCCAACGATAAAGTTGCCACAAATGCCGGCCCATAGTTTGATCGACCAGCGGACTTGTGCTGCACCTTTGGGATTTTCGTCGCTCCACACATTTCTTCTCTGTTGAAAAGTGTTTCATCCGTCCACAATATGTATTTGGTGAACGACGGATTCCTTAGCACTTCTCTCAACAGCCACCTGGAATATTGAACCCGCTGGATGTAATCCCCAGCATGCAAATGTTGCACCCGTACATATTTGTACGGATGCAACTTGCGATCCCTGAGGATTCAGTGGACCGTCGTGCTGCTGACACTAGAACAAAATGCCAAAACATCCACTATTAGATAACATTTTTTTTTCTTAATTAATAATTGCTGCAGTTATCTTGAACTGTGACTTACTTTAGGCGGCGGCTCAAGACGCGCACACTGATCGTTGGGTCCGCTTCAACGGCGTAGAGGATTCTCTCGATGGTGCCCATATTTCGCGCTGCTGTGGGTCTGCCCACCTCGCTGCCTCGTGGCATCATGGACCCCGTCGAGAATATCCTCGACGCTAAACGGCGAAATGTATCCTCGCTTGGCGTTCGGATCAGAGGATATTCCAGCGCAAATTCTCGCGCAGCAGCACTTGCGTCCCCGTTGTTCCGGGCGTACACCCAGAACGTCCTGTAATATTCTTGGGCAGTGAACATTTCTGTGACGTGATTGCTAGCTGACTGACACGATTTTTTCCAAGCAACTTCCTCTCCCCCCAAGTAGCTTCTCTCGTTCCATTATGAGTTAACTCCCACCAGGACAAGAGGCTTTAGGTAAAAAGAAGCCAGCACATTTTCGGAACACACGTGTTTTGCAGAAGTGCAAGGAACAATTTCACAAAAGTTCGCGCTCCGTCTTTTTACTGCTAATGTACCCATTGCTTCGAGATAGAAAGCAGACATCACGTGTATCGGTTCGAAAGGGTCCGAAGGGAAAAGAAACAGAAAGTCTTCGAGTTGCTGTAACGAAAAAAATGCATACCATTCCTATTTCCCCATTCCGATATCCTGAGTTCACGACTGCTACGAGGCGGAACCAATTAAATCATAAATTATCCAAGACTGTAGAAAACCGTTCTCTACCGCCGACTAGCGGGACAATACGGTCATAAACCGCGACCCTGGCGAAATGGTCAGCCTGAGTAATTTTGGAGAACTAGAAATTAAAGAGTATTATCAATACGCCTCGCGGAGAGACACAGGAAGAAAAGGGGTAGTCCGCTAACTGCGCGTTGTCCCGCCTGCGTCGTCCTCACTACAAATACCAAACAGATCCTTTGGGTCTCGAGTATAAACATGCGTGCGGGAGGGATGCAGGACCGATTGATTAGGTTAGGACAAATCGTACTTCTTTCGCTGTTTGGATCTGTTTGGAATTTGTAGTGAGGACAACGCAGGGTGGACCACGCGCAGTCAGCGGTCTACCCCTTTTCTTCCTGTGTCTCTCCGCGAGGCGTATTGATGTTGGATAATATGTTGGATAGTTGCTTGTTCGCAGTCGCAGCGCGGCGCGTTGCCACGCTAGCGCGGGAACTCGGCCGTCAGACTCGCGCTCTTATTGGTCGGTGCTTTTTATTATTATCTCGTTAACGAAACCTCGGAGAGCACTTTCGCAACGGCAAAAGTTGTTTGCAATCACCCCCTTTAAGGAACCGCAGCATTTTTGGAACACCTTGTAGACCAAATTGAAATACAACCGGGCAAGGGACGATTCTGTATTCACAAATGAGTCGAATATGTATAGAACAAGCTTCTTTTGTCTACACTGCGTTCCACATTAGAGCATACTGGTTTCGCGCAGGTATACACTGTTGATTGGTAATAAACCGGCGGGGAAAGTGCTACGACCAATCGCGAAAGTGCTACGACCAATCGCGTGTGTCAGATCCGTGGGAGCTGCGCAGATCGGTCGCAAATCGGTAGGGGCGTCGGTATGCTCTTATATGGAACGCAGTATATCTTCAAATTTATCATTTTCTCGAAAATAATGTTTTATGCAAGAAAAATTAGTTCTACGTTTCCGACTTATTTATGTATAAAGAATCGTTCCTTGCCACAATGTATCACGATTTTGTCTCCATCCTGTGCTTTGGATAATATGTTACTTCTTTTAATTTCACTGCTTTTCATTTACATAGGATAAACGATATAGTTATTGACCAGGGTACAGAAGTTGACCACTTCTAGTTTCTACCACTGTTTGAGAATGAGATGTTTGAGTACGCTGGATGAAGTGAGGTTAGGAACGACGGTGAAGAGATGCACACAAGGTTGATAAAACTGAGCTATGGTCTTTATTGTAAAACACTTGAGTCACATGAGCGTTGAGCTTGAGTTCACGAGAGCGTTGAGCTAGAGCTCTGAACCTGATTACTGGTTATACCTGAATTTCAATGGTGATAACCATTGAGTACGTGCGCGAACGCGTTGGATGAGCAACAGTGCGCTATCAGTGAGATAGACGCACGAGCGCTTGAGATGAGATATGAGAAAATGTGAGAGAGCAATGTTTCCCGAAGGAATTGTAAACTGGTGAACGCTGAGATTCTCACGTTGCACAGAAACGAAACCGCACGCGACACGTCCTTCTATGCACACGATGAGGACAAGAGTGAGTCTTAAGATGGATGATCATTTCCGTTACCGGCGTCGTCTCGAACATTCTCGAAGATCGACGGACGTGGGAAAATCTGATTGGTGATCGATAAATGTGATGAGATGTGATTAGTTGATGCGTATTCTTGAACCGACCGGAACAGCGTCAAGCGTTGCGCTGATTGGATGATCGATAAATGCGAACGCGTCGTTGATTGGTGATTGACTGTCGCTCAGCTTTTTCGATTGGCCGATCGACCGTCGATCTGTGACTCTGAGCTGAGTCCGTGAGGTGCTGCACCGAGAGTGAGAGTGGCGCCTTTGGGAATTAATGCATTCCCAAACAACCACCATAGTCTACTGAACCTGCGCGTTTCCGCATCAATGATGCACTTTGATCAGAAAAGACAGTCCTACCTTTCGTTTCAACCAACAATCGATGATTTCAGTGCAAGCGTTTCGCCGTGGTATCGTCGGAAAGGAAAACGTGTAATTTCAACTCTCAAAGGAGGTAACGGCTTAGTTGGCACCTTTGGAGCGACGATTTCTTTAATGACAGTATAATCATTGTTCAATTTTGTTTGCCGTGAATGCCATTGATCATAATAAGTGACAAGGGTCCAATGTTAACATTCGTCATATGTCCAGTTGTGTCGAACGTGATTATGTTGTTTTCGGGGGTGTTTAATAACTTTTTTAAATTTTTTATAATAATAATTATTTAATAACTGGTTCGACGAATGTACAGTAATACAGTTATTGACCACTCGTAATTTTCGTGCTAAAAGACCGCGAAGAAAATTTATTTAGATCTTTGGTGGCACGGGGCAATGTGCCCTGCTTTTATATGATTTCGGATATGCACCTCCGATGACTTCTGACTTTTCATTGGTCCGGAGGTCAGTACTATAATTCGGAGATCAAAGACGTTTGACGAAACAAAAAAATAAAGGAAAAAAGCAATGGAAGAAAAAGAAAGATGCAAAGAGAAGAAGACGAAGTAGAAGTTGTTACGTCCTGAAGGGACTCTTCGTATAATTCTATCGGGTTCTTGCTCTATCGAGGTGCTAAAGCACGCCTTGACTATACTTACCAAGGAAGGATAAGGAGTAAATGGGTTGAATCAATTGGTACACGGAATTTAAGGGGAAAACAATAAAGTAAAATATATTCTTGAAGAAAGTAAGATCAAAGAATTTTAAATAAACTAAATTTCGACCGTAAAACTTAACTACAATGATATCGGCGCACTGGATCGGTCAGATTAAAACAATTATTATCTTAATAAATTAAAATAATACATCAAAGCCATTTTGCAATTAATTAATTATATATATTAGTTTCCGACGTTTCGATCTTGGTTTAGATCATCTTCAAGGAAAGTTAAAAACATATATAAAATACTGCGTATGCTATTGAAAATAAGTCACCGTGCTCTGGCACAACGTGTGACTCGCGAGTCGGTTGGAATAAGACTAAGGTAAACCGTGAACAAAACATCTGCTTTTAGAAGGTGAAAAAGGGTGAATACCGTTGACAGTTATAAACATATCTAAAACTCCCGAAATTCAAAATTAAAGGATATACAGTCTACAGTAACCAAACATTCTTGCTCATATGGTGTGTTATATACACTCTTAAAGGTGTTAACGAGCAAACAAACAATTACATACCAATAAACTGATATGTAGGAATTAGTTAGATCATATGTAATTCTATGGAGCAAAAACATCATAAAACATTACTTCTTTAGTAATGTTGCGTGATATTCCTGTATTTTAGGTGTTTCATACCTAAGATTTACGCTAGGCTGTTTAATCATGTGAATTGTCTCCAAAAGAATTCTCTGATTTAAATTAGTTTCTTTATCAACAATCTTAACATTGTCAAAGTCAAATCTATGATCAAACTCTAGCGAATGTTTGGTTAAAGCAGTATGTTGTAGGGGAGATGAAAAAATATTTCTTTTATGTTCATATATTCGTCTTTCTAAAAGTCTAAAAGTTTGTCCGATATAAACCTGATTACAACCCATGCAAGGAATTGAATATACGATGTTGGAGTGTTTTGAAAGAGGTATTTTGTCTTTAATTAAAGGGAACAATTGTTTCGTGTAAAACGGTAATTTAAAAATAGTGTGAATTCCGGCTTTTCTAAAAATTCTTCTTATATCGTTAGAGATATTATTTCAAAACGGTAACACAACAGTGTTCTTCCAACTAATTGATCCTATTTCATTGTTTCTTACTTCTTTCCGTTTTTCTGTTAATAATGGATGGTAAATTTCAAAAGTACGTTCTTTAATAATTGACGAAACCATTTCTATAGGGTATCCATTTGGCTTCAAGGTGTTTTTTAACAGAAGTAAATTAGCTGGTCGAAATTCCGGATTCGAAAGTAAAATAGCTCGATCAATCAGTCCTTTAATTAATCCTACCTTGTGTTGCATGGGGTGTGCAGAAAAGAAATTAATATATCTGCCCGACCAACTCGGTTTATGATACCAATTTGTGATAAATTTATTATTTGATCTAATTACTATTGTATCCAGATAGCTAAGACATGAATCCTTCTCAATTGCATGCGTGAATTGAAGTCTAGCATGGAAACCATTAAATATATCCAGTAATGTTTGCAAATCGTCAAGTCTAAGACAAGTAATAATATCATCCACATATCTTTTGTAAAAAATAAGTTGAAAAGGTACCTTCGAGAGGGAAATCGTCTCTAATCTTTCCATTACTATATTGGCAATTACAGGGGAGATTGGAGACCCCATAGCTGTTCCAAACACTTGTTTGTAATACACTCCATTAAATAAGAAAATGTTTGATTCCAATACAAACTTAACTGCTCGGAGAAAATCGTCTCGATCAATTTTGGTGTGTTCCTTGATTTCATCCCAACGATGATGTAGTACCTGTATGGTACGATCAACAGGAATGTTAGTAAAAAGAGATACAACGTCCAAAGATACCAATCGTACCGATTCATCATTAACATGAACATTCCTGATTTCTTTGCAAAATTGCCAACTGTCCACTGTGTGGAACGACGATTTTCCTACTATCTTGGAAAGAATATTGGCTAAAAAACCAGATAATTTGTAAGTAGGACCACCGATCGAAGAAACGATAATTCTCCAAGACAAGCTCTCTTTGTGTGTTTTAGGAAGTGCATACGCTCTAGGTACGATTAAAAAAAAATAAAAATTGCTCAATATCGCTATTAAAGACACACATAACATACAAAAATCAATCATCAATAGAATAACACATCTGAATGAAGAAATTCAATTCATCCTCCCTTCACATATGTTTGAAAGATTTTGTACTCTTGAAAATAAGAAATACAAAAGATTGTTTAAAATTAAAAAAAAATAATTGTATTAAGAAATTCAACAATTTGCTAGAAACCAAAATTAATTCTTCTAACAATGATTGTGGTGGGGTTGTTCCTTTTGAAAATACGGCTTCAGATAGTAATAACGACAAGTGGCTTAAAAATCTCTCTAATGTTGAAATTCCAGCAAAGGTCAAAAAAGTATTATTGTTGGGACCCAAACATGCTCTTTGTGTACAAAAGAATTTCATCACCTCCCCAAAATTTATTGCATCAATAGAGTCAGGTTTATCGAAAATTAATAATGACGACATCCAAACGTCAACTAGAATTAAAATAGTTAATAAAATTTTGAATTACACCACCAATGCGACAAAACCCAACAGTATGTTTGTGTCTGAAGCCGAGATTGCTGAAACTAGGCAATTTTTCAAAAGAAATAATAATCTATTAGTTTTAAAATCTGATAAAGGTAACACTACAGTATTAAGGGGGTAGACACGTCACGTGACCTGGCCGATTCGGCAGGTCGGTATTACAGCAGGTTTTTTCTGCACAGAAATGGTAATACCGATAGATCGCCGATTGCCCGGTAAACGCGAGAGGGAGCTGTTTGCTATTTCCGTATTTTATTCTGAATAAGGAAAGAAATTCTCAGCTGTTGCGTTGTACTTATAAAAATTTAAACGGAAGTCGGCTGGTACTGCAAACATAGAAAATTCATTGTACATTTTAATTACTTGAAATGTGCTTATGCTACAATATTCTACGTTAGCAGTAAGGAATTATAAGTGAAAAGGGAAAATAGATGAGGGGATGTCCCCAGAAAATGAAGTTTGTTAGGTTAGACATTTTTTTACTTGCAAAGCACCGAAACAGAACACGAAATACACTTATTACACGTCCTATGCAGAAAGAAGCAGTTATGAACAAACATTATATATAAAATTGTAAGGAATCGATTGACGTCACTGTTGCAAAGATCTGATTAGAAATTGCAGAACATCAGATTCGTCACTGCTTAGCGTGCAACATTGTATAGTCCCGCTGGTTTCGAGCGTCGAAGCCCACGAAACTCAGCGAGACACATGATTGTTGGCGAGCATCGCGTTTGACGATTCTAGCTACAGAATCACCCCGTATAAATGCTAAGAAACGATAGTGTGAAGCGGCGTGCGTTTCAACTGCACATTGACAATATCGTAGATTCTAGGGCCTAGAATATTAGCTCCGTATTACGATGTTCTTCACCAGAGCACTGCATTACTGATGAAAATGATGCCAAACATGGAGCAATTCGGTCTATTTTTAGTGAACGTAGTGTGTGTGTCCTAATCATGTATTCATAAGAAAAAATAGACCGAATTGCTTCGCGTCTCGACTCATTTTCGTGGACATAAACTCACGAATCCATCGGTGGTAACACTCTTATCAAGGTGTAGTGAGAAATATGAACAATTTCATATTCAGTACTGGATGACTCAAGTCGCCGTCGACCGAGGGCCCTAATAAATGTGCATTTATTTGAGAAACCAAAGCCGTGTCACTCGTGACACCTACTCGCGAACAGATACATATATGTATGTACGAGAAGAAGTAATGCAATTTCCCGATGACTTGAAGCAACATTTCAATAGGTAAATGCATGAAACTCTGGGATCAGGAATTCCCAACCAAGTGATGCATATGTAAGAACTGGCGAAATTCAACAATAGTTTGTCGTCTAAATTTTACAATTAAAGTATTTATTTGACGCGAATATACATATGTAAAGTTTGTCAGCAAAGTCTTTCTCGATTTGAGTTCTATAGAAGGCTGACTTTCCTTCGCCATGCAAAGTCCTCTCTTGTCCTTCACGCTAGCAATCATGCAACTCGCTGAGTTTCGTGGGTTTCGACGCTCGAATCCAGCGGGGCCATACAATGTTACGCACTAAGCAGTGACAAATCTTCAGTTCTGCATTTCTAATCAGATCTTTGCGAAAGTGACGTGAATCGATTCGTCGTGTTTTCTCGATCAAATTGGCCCCAAAAATGATATTATTCGGACCATAATTAAGGAAATTACGTGAAATTTGTTTGCAGAATTGGAAGCCCGTTTCGTTAAAAATAGTCTGATTTAAATTATTTTCTGTCAATTTAATCGGGAGAATGCCAGGAATCCATTTGTGTCACTTTCATATTGATACGATGAAAAAAAAAACAAATTCTGTTTCTATATAATCGATGACACATCGCTGAGCAACGGCGATCTCGTGCGGCTCGGGCCACAAAGGTTCTCGTCAGTTATTCGAGCATCTAAGATCGTTACGGGCTCTGTTTGGTGTACACGGTACGGACTTTTCGCTATCCCCACCACTTCTGTCTCACTCTTGTCCGGCGAAGGCGAGAGCGAGATGGAAAGAGAGCGAGCGAAGGCACTGAAAGCGAGCGAGGACAGTACGAGACAGACGACGCGTTGATATTTTGTCTCGCTCCGTCTTTCGGACGCCTGACACTCCGTCCTTTGTATGCGCGACGGGCGTGCACGATGGTCGCAAGTGCTTACGGTGAGCACGGGAACCGCTTCGCAAAAACTTGACGCAGGCCCGGCATAAGTCTTTTTTGCGCCCTAAGCGAACTTGTCAAATTGCGCCCTTTATTATATTACATTTATTTGAGATTATTTATGACTTTACTCTGCAAAATTAGGCAACTGCTAGGGCGTAAGGTTGACAAGAAATGCAAAATGGCCTTTTCATTGTTGGCATTGTTGAAAATAAATTTTTAAATGAAATACTACAAATTATACTACAACGGTTTTAAACTACGAGTAGAGTAAGGTCATGAAGAAGCTCAACTAATGTATTATAATAAATGGCGGAATTTGTCAAGCTCGCTTATGGCGCAAAAAAGACTCGTGCCGTGCCTGGCTATCTGACCGTGGCGCGGATGCATCGAACAGTCACGATTCCATCTGAGCACTCGCGCCCGTCGCGTATACTCCCACCATAGGTACCGCTTAGCTGCCTCGGTGCTCCTGTTTGCAACGTTTTCTGACTCGCTCTCGTTCCATCTCACTCTCGCCTTCGCAGAACAAGAGTGAGCCAGAAGTGGAGGGGATAGCGCCAAGCTTCTGTTGTGTATAGGCCAAACCGAGCTGCAGCGTAGAAATACACACATCAGAATAGGTGTGCCTTAGCTCCGAAAAAATTCAGGAGCTTTATTGGTCAGAACATTGATTCTTTCTCGATAGCTTCATCTCGTATTAGTCATGACAGCCACACGGCTACGTTCAGACGGAGCCGCGCAGCATTCCCGTTACCCCACCATACCCTTGGGTGGCCGCGTAACTCCAACAGACAAATCCACGATCGTCAGATAGTGGTCGCTGATTTCTCCTCGATTGCTGTTCGCGAAAACGAATCGACCGACCAATATATCTGAATACGACCTTAGGATAAAGATATAATGAAAGATGAAAAATTATTCGAAGCTCAAGATGAAACGCTTTCGAATAAACAAAGGAAACTAATAAATACCCGGAGCTAAATAAAATTTTAGATTTAGGGTACACACACCCTACCCCAAACATCGTGTCGATTGGCCACTGGGGCCATTCGGAAGTATATTCTTTTATTTAAATAATGCCCATCTCTGCATAGGACCGTAAAGAATTACAAAAAAAATCAGGGAGTCAACTGTTGACTGATTTAGAGACTTTTCCTTGTTGTATGTTATATGCAATAGTCGGAAGAATAATAATAAGAGCAATAATTGCATATAATTGGTGTAACTTCCACATTCTGAAAATATGATATCAGTAAATCAATATTTCCAGTATTAGTAAAAAAGTTCCAATCTCTTTTTTTATTTTAAATAATGTGGCCATATAATTATAACATAAATTCGACAGCGGTTTCAAGTGATGTATGTGTTACAATAAAAGCGTTAATTTAGTAAATGTACACAGTTCCCAGCAGTTATATGCCTAAAATGCATATAACCTAACCTACAATCGTCCGAAAATTCATACATTGACTGCATCACGCTTTTACTGTGGCTTGTGTATCCAGCTAACGCTTCAGTTTTGCTATGACTCCACGTTGGCAGTCCTCCCGAGTAGGCGCCATCTCGTGTCTACTAGCTCAACTAAATTTGTCACGTGACTTGCTCTGTATTATCGCCAATATGGCGGAACTCGTAATTGGGAATGCAATTACGGGAATACGCTTTTCGTCCTTATATGAGCAGATTTTGAGCTGGGTGAGGTCTTATTCGAAAGAGGAAAGTTCAGTGCAGCGCGCTCTGGTCATCGTTTGAGTCACAAGACTCTTTTAGTGACCTAAAAATACGTTGGTTCATGCGGGTGTATTTTGTCGATTTTTGCTGTACTTTGAACACTCATATTATTAGATATCAACACAATCTCGTCGAACCATGACCAGAGCGCGCTGCACTGAACCTTTCTCTTTCGAATGAGACCTCGCCCAGCCCAAAATTCGCTCATATAAGGACGAAAAGCGTATTCTACTAAACCCATGTTTCGGGCCAGATTGTGTCGGTATACAGCGCGCTGCATTACCCGTGTCTACCCCCTTAATGGATAAAGAGTTTTATATCTCAGAAGTGATCAAATTGCTGAGTGACAGGATCACATACATTGTTAGTAGATTTGAATACACTTGTACTTTCGAGAGGGAGGCAAATTCCATTATTTCTAATATGTGTAAAAAGAAACAAATAAGTGAACAAATAAGCAAACTTCTTAAGGGGGTAGACACGGGTAATGCAGCGCGCTGTAATACCCACATAATGTGCCCGAAACATGGGTTTGGGGGGATACGTTTTTCGTCCTTATATGAGCAGATTTTGGGCTGGGTGAGGTCTCAATCGAAAGAGGAAGGTTCGATGCAGCCCGCTCTGGTCATGGTTCGACGAGATTGTGTTGATATCTAATAATATGAGTGTTCAAAGTAGAGCAAAAGTCGACAAAATACACCCGCAGGAATCCAAGTATTTTTAGGTCACTAAAAGAGTTTTGTGGCTCAAACGATGACCAGAGCGGGCTGTCTCGAACCTTCCTCTTTCGAATGAGACCTCACCCAGCCTAAAATCTGTTCATATAAGGACGAAAAACGTATCCCCGTGATTGCATTCCCAAATACGAGTTCCGCCATATTGGCGATAATGCAGAGCAAGTCACGTGACAAATTTAGTTGAGCTAGTGGACACGAGATGGCGCCTACTCGGGAGGACTGCCAACGTGGAATCATAGCAAAACTGAAGCGTTAGCTGGATACACAAGCCACAGTAAAAGTGTGATGCAGTCAATGCATGCATTTTCGGACGACTTTAGGTTAGATTATATGCATTTTAGGCATACATTGACTAGAAACTGCTGGAAACTGTGTACATTTACTAAATTCACGCTTTTACTGTAACACATACATCACCGCTGCCGAATATGTTATAATTATATGGCCACATTATTTCAAATAAAAAAAGAGATTGGATTTTTTAATAACACTGGAAGTAGTAATTTACTGATATCATATTTTCAGAATGTGGAAGTTACAGCAATTATTTGCAATTATTGCTTTTATTATTATTCTTCCGACTATTGTATATAACATATAACAAGGAAAAGTCTCCAAATCGGTCAACACTTGACTCCTTGATTTTTTTCGTAATTCTTTACGTTTCTATGCAGAGATGGGCATTATTTAATTAAAAGAATATACTTCCGAATGGTCCCAGTGGCCGATCGACACGAGGTTTGGGGGAGGGTGTGTGTACCCTAAATCTAAAATTCTATTTAGCTTCGGGTATTTATTAGTTTCCTGTGTTTATTCGAAGGCCTTTCATCTTTGGCTTCGAATAATTTTTCATCTTTCATTATATCTTTATCCTAAGGTCGTATTCAAATATATTGGCCGGTCGATTCGTTTTCGCGAACAGCGATCGAGGAGAAATCAGCCATCACCATCTGACGATCGTGGATTTGTCAGTTGGAGTTCCCTAGCCACCGAAGGGTATGGTGGGGTAACGGGAATGCTGCTCGGCCCCGTCTGAACGTAGACGTGTGGCTGTTATTCTTATTGTCAGCGTAGTACATATGTAGTTGTGTGCGTCACGAAGTAATGCGTAGACCAATACGAGATGAAGCTATCGAGAAAGAATCAATGTTCTGACCAATAAAGTTCCTGAATTTTTTCGGAGCTAAGGCCTAAGGCACACCTATTCTGATGCGTGTATTTCTACGCTGCAGCTCGGTTTGGCCTATACATGACAGAAGCTTGGCGCTATCCCCACCACTTTTGGCTCACTCGTGTTCTGCGATGACGAGAGAATACGCGTTACGAATAGGAGTGTGCGGATCGTCCCGCGGCCCGGATTCTCGGCCCTCGGGACGGGTCGGAAAATTTCGGGCGGGATCGGGCGGGGTCCCGATACTTTCGTATTGCTCGAGATCCCGACGGTTTCGGGATCCCGAGACTCGATTCGGGCTACAAGCATGACCGCCATGAGCGGGCAATTTGATTTCAGGTCGGCTTGGCAAAACTCGGACGCGATTGGCTCGAAAGCCAGCTATTACGAGCGGGCCGAGACGGAAAGAATTATGTATATCATTTATATCGATACCAGAGTGATAAGTTTTTACCTTTCTGTCTCCTGTTGAATCATAATTTGTATCTTATTATTTATTTACATAAATGTATTTTCATTGCTACCAAATAGTCTGTGAATACTGAATACATCCATATACGTACTTAAATAAACACCATGTTCAGAATTTGAGAAGAAGACTATTTTTATATCGACAATATTTTAAAATCTGAATAAAATATACTTCATACTTAGTACTTTATGTAAAGGGAATATATAGGGTATTATCTTTTTCTGGATAGGTTCAGATTTAAAATAGAAAACGTAAGAACTATAAGCATACAAAAAGGAATATTTCCTGGATGTTTCATAATAACAACAATATACAGGAGGCGAATATTTTATTATTTCAAATTAACATGTAAGAAACATAATTTTTCTATGTTCTCAGGTAATAATTTTAATCTATTACTGGTAACGATATCGTCCGATCGCGTCCGAGTTTTGCCGAGCCGACCTGAAATCAAATTGTCCGCTCATGGCGGCTATGCTTGTAGCCCGAATCGAGTCTTGGGGTCCCGAAACTGTCGGGATCTCGAGCAATACGAAAGTATCGGGACCCCGCCCGATCCCGCCCGAAAGTTGCCGGCCCGTCCCGAGCCCGAAAAATCGGGTAACCGCACACCCCTAGTTACGAAACTCACCGGCCAATAAATCTGAATACGATCTTAGAAGTTCGAATAACCGACGAGAACCTTTGTGTCCCGAGCCGCGCGAGATCGCCGTGCTCGGCGATGTGTCATCGATTATAAAGAAACAGAATTTTTTTATTTTTCATCGTATCAATATGAAAGTGACACCATTGGATTCTTGGCATTCTCCCGGTTATATTGGCAGAAAATAATTTAAATCGGACTATTTTTAACAAAACGGGCTTTCACTTTTACAAACAAATTTTTCACTTAATTTCCTTAATTTTGGTCCGAATTATATCATTTTTGGGGCCAATTTGATCGAGAAAACATGAGGAATCGACTGACGTCACTTTCGCAAAGATCTGATTAGAAATGCAGAACTGCAGATTTGTCACTGCTTAGCGCGCAACATTGTATGGCCCCGCTGGTTTCGAGCGCCGAAGCCCACGAAACTCAGCGAGTCGCATGATTACCAGCGAGAAGGCCAAGAGGGGACTTTCCATGGCGAAGGAAAATCAGCCTTCTACAGAACTCAAATCGAGAAAGACTTTGCTAACAAACTTTATATTCACGTCAAATAAATACTTGTAAAATTTAGACGACGAACTATTGTTGAATTTCGCCAGTTCTTACATATGCCCCACTGGGTTCGGAATTCCTGATCCCAGAGTTTCATGCATTTACCTATTGAAATGTTGCTTCAAGTCATCGGGCAATTGCATTGTTTCTTCTCGTACATATGTATATCTGTTCGCGAGTAGGTGTCATGAATGACGCGACTTTTGTTTCCCAAATAAATTCACCCCTATCAGGGCCCTCGCTCGAACCGCTTGACAAGGAGACCGCACGATGTGAACCGAGTGCGAGTGAAATAGCGCACCAGCGGTACACCCTCGGTCGACGGCGACTTGAGTCATCCAGTACTGAATACGAAATGTTCAAAATTTCTCATTTCACTTTGATGAGAGTGTTACCATTCATGGATTGTTGGTGAGTCAAGACACGAAGCAATTCAGTCTATTTTTTCTTATGAATACATGATTAGAACACACTCTACGTTCAATAAAAATTAATCGAATTGCTCCACGTTTGATATAATTTTCATCGGGAAATCCTAAAAAATTCATCGGTAATACTTTCATCAATACTTATCAAAAACACGAACATTTTATTTTTCTGTACTGGGTATTTTATCTAGCTCGTCGGTTTTATTGTTCTCGGCTGTCAACGGGCGGTCTACTAGGACCCGAAGGTCCACGCTCGCAACGAGAAAGCAAAACAGTGGGGTGGGTAGGTCTTTCCCGATAAACTGAGCCCAAAGGCTTCTCAACAATTGAAACATTGGAAGACTGTACATATTCTTTCTGATGCTTTCGGCGATATGCGCAACCATTTGTATGCCCGGTTTCATGTCTAACAAGCCAGGCGATTTTGTTTGTGAGAGCCATATATAAAGACAGTCCTGTAACGTTCACTACATCTTCAATTATAAAACTGCAAATATGTTATTTTACACATGTGTCTCGCTGAGTTTCGTCGGCTTCGACGCTTGAAACCAGCGGGGCCATACAATGTTGCGCACTAAGCACTGATGAATCTGAAGTTTTGCAATTTCTAATCAGATCTTTGCGATCGTGGCGTCAATCGATTCCTTATACTTTCTCAATCAAATTGGCCCCAAAAATGATGCAACTCAAACCATAATTAAGGAAATTACGTGAAAAATTTGTTTGCAGAATTGAAAGCCCGTTTCGTTAAAAATAGTCCGATTTAAATAATTTTTTCATAAAAAAAATGCGCAGGCTGGATGCGCGTGATTATTACGTGGCCCCCTCCATAGACATATATAGACGGATCAGAAGATGGGACTATCGGCGTGGGGAAGGAAGGCTTGGAAGGGTAAAGGCATAGGTTCAGATACAGGCACGTCGGATAGCTTCGGATGCATTCGGCATGCATAACCACAGCGTTATCCGATTTACTCGTATCGCTCCCCTTACCGCGAACCTTGCCACCCCCCTCAGCTTACGCTCCGCCGTCTATATATGTCTATGGTCCCCTCCTCGAAGTGACAGAAAATATAACCTATGTATACGCTATCTTTTGCGCTACATTTGTGAACTTTTTATCATCCTTCCGAAACATTAGTATTACGTCGCAACAGTATCTTTAGGAAATCGGGTCTAGCATATAGGTTATATTTTCTGTCACTTCTCACTTCGAGGACAGAAAATCCGGTCCTCCAAGTGACAGAGAATATAACCTATATGCTATACCCGATTTCCTAAAGATACTGTTGCGGCGTAATAATAATGTTTCGGAAGGATGATGAAAAGTTCACAAATGTAGCGTAATACAACGAAATAGCCGCTAAATATTTATTGTCTTATAGCATATACATAGGTTATATTTTCTGTCACTTCGAGGAGGGACCACATAATAATCACGCGTTGGATTGATCATCAAACACAATTTTATATATGTTTGTTCATAACTGCTTTCTGCATAGGATGTGTATTTCATGTTCTGTTTCAGTGTTTTGCTAATTAAAAAATGTCTATCCTAACAAACTTCATTTTCTGGGGACTTTTCACTTATAATTCCTTGCTGCCAACGTAGAATATTGTAGCATAAGCACATTTCAAGTAAATGTACAATGAATTTTCTACGTTTGCAGTACCAGTAGACTTTCTAAAGTACAACGCAACAGCTGAGAATTTCTTTCCACATTCAAAATAACATATGGAAATAGCAAACAGCTCCCTCTCGCGTGCACAGGCAGCCGCGTATCTATGGGTAATACCATTTCAGTGCAGAAAAAACCTGCTGTAATACCGACCTGCCGAATCGGCCAGACCACGTGACGTGTCTACCCCCTTAAGACGTACAATGCGGTCGTACCTAGAGCGTACGCACTTCCTAAAACACACAAAGAGAGCTTGACTTGGAGAATTATCGTTTCTTCGATCGGTGGTCCTACTTACAAATTATCTGGTTTTTTAGCCAATATTCGTTCCAAGATAGTAGGAAAATCTTCGTTCCACACAGTGGACAGTTGGCAATTTTGCAAAGAAATCAGGAATGTTCATGTTAATGATGAATCGGTACGATTGGTATCTTTGGACGTTGTATCTCTTTTTACTAACATTCCTGTTGATCTAGCCATGCAGGTACTATATCATCGCTGGGATGAAATCAAGGAACACACCAAATTTGATCGAGACGATTTTCTCCGAGCAGTTAAGTTTGTATTGGAATCAAACATTTTCTTATTTAATGGAGTGTATTACAAACAAGTGTTTGGAACAGCTATGGGGTCTCCAATCTCCCCTGTAATTGCCAATATAGTAATGGAAAGATTAGAGACGATTTCCCTCTAGAAGGTACCTTTTCAACTTATTTTTTACAAAAGATATGTGGATGATATTATTACTTGTCTTAGACTTGAGGATTTGCAAACATTACTGGATATATTTAATGGTTTCCATGCTAGACTTCAATTCACGCATGCAATTGAGAAGGATTCATGTCTTAGCTTTCTGGATACAATAGTAATTAGATCAAATAATAAATTTATCACAAATTGGTATCATAAACCGAGTTGGTCGGGCAGATATATTAATTTCTTTTCTGCACACCCCATGCAACACAAGGTAAGATTAATTAAAGGACTGATTGCTCGAGCTATTTTACTTTCGAATCCGGAATTTCGACCAGCTAATTTACTTCTGTTAAAAAACACCTTGAAGCGTAATGGATACTGTTTATAATGTTTATCAGATCGGTGCAAGGAAGACTAGTTCACAATTACTTAGCACAACATTTAATTATAAAGCGATTAGAGGAGCACAAGGAAAGTATAATTCTAGCAAATGTATTTACAGCGCAAGGTTCACTATGTTCTCTCGTTTATGTACAAAACACGCTTTAATAAATAATTAGTTACACTTAAATATCGGATGTTGAAGCTTTAGCGAGCACTATTGATTATTAGCGAATATTTAGCGATTAAGAGCAAAGCCAGACAGTGGTTAGCAAGCGCGAAAGCAAGTTACTAAGCAGATGAGTAACTTTTACGAAACGGTAAAAGGCGCTAGCAGGAGAATTCGCGAACCAAGGGTATCTTCCAGGAATCGCGATCTATTTCCTGGAAGGAATAGCAGTCCCCCTTCCATCGATCGTAAGGCGATGGAAGGGGCCGTGATCGACGCTCCACATGAGTCAGCGCGCCGTTGCCATTGCCTAATTATCGGTGGGCCCACGGAGATGGCGTTAGCATGCAGAATTTCCTTAACAGATACCCTATAGAAATGGTTTCGTCAATTATTAAAGAACGTACTTTTGAAATTTACCATCCATTATTAACAGAAAAACGGAAAGAAGTAAGAAACAATGAAATAGGATCAATTAGTTGGAAGAACACTGTTGTGTTACCGTTTTGTAATAATATCTCTAACGATATAAGAAGAATTTTTAGAAAAGCCGGAATTCACACTATTTTTAAATTACCGTTTTACACGAAACAATTGTTCCCTTTAATTAAAGACAAAATACCTCTTTCAAAACACTCCAACATCGTATATTCAATTCCTTGCATGGGTTGTAATCAGGTTTATATCGGACAAACTTTTAGACTTTTAGAAAGACGAATATATGAACATAAAAGAAATATTTTTTCATCTCCCCTACAACATACTGCTTTAACCAAACATTCGCTAGAGTTTGATCATAGGTTTGACTTTGACAATGTTAAGATTGTTGATAAAGAAACTAATTTAAATCAGAGAATTCTTTTGGAGACAATTCACACGATTAAACAGCCTAGCGTAAATCTTAGGTATGAAACACCTAAAATACAGGAATATCACGCAACATTACTAAAGAAGTAATGTCTTATGATGTTTTTGCTCCATAGAATTACATATGATCTAACTAATTCCTACATATCAGTTTGTTTGCTCGTTAACACCTTTAAGAGTGTATCAAGAGACACCGTAGTGTCTCGCGCCAAGTATATAGCTATATGCGCAGCGCGAGACGCACAGTGTCTCTATTACGCCACGACCCGCTATCAAAAACCCTGAGATTATCGAATCTCAATAACGGCTGATCCGATTAGATTTTGAATGGTTTTAATGGATAGCTTGGGTTTGATTTACATCAGAAAAGTGTCTTTGTTTTGGTCCTACGTGCCTTATGAGCTGAGATATTTCAATGCAAAGTTCCAATTTGACGAATTTCACGTTCTTAAGAATTAAGCATCGTCAACGTCAAGTGTGGGCAAGAGGGGAACATGAAAGGGAGAGGAAATGTCTCCAATATGCACGTCGTTCATTGGATGAAGATTTCGGCACTTTCGGCCAATCGCGTAACAAATTTTTGTCACGTGACAGCAAGAGAGAGAGCACATCTGTGGAGATAAACGTAACCTCGCTAGTGTCAAACAATCATAACCTGCGAAGTGTCAAATAAGGAAACTTGTCAAAATTTTTGAAATGTCACGAGTTTCTACACCATTTAGGACACTGAATTAGTGTCTCAATTAACAAGGTAAGTCGCCAAAATTTTTTAATAGACTATTTATGTAGAGCTTATAGAAACGTAGGAGACGTACAGACTTGGAAGTTGTCTGAAGAAGGTTCGACAGAGCACCATCTTCTTTTGTACAAGTTTCTACAAAATAATATATTGTTCTTATACCAGCAAACTATTTTTACATTAGAGTTTATATGTAAAGCTTATAGAAATGAAGGGAACGCACAGGCTTGGATAGAAATGAAGGGGACGCACAGGCTCGGATAAAAATGAAGGGGACGCACAGGCTTGAATAGAAATGAAGGGGATGCACGGGCTTGGAGGTTGTCCGCAGAAGGTTAGATAGACAGAGAAGCATCTTGTTTCGCACAAGTTTCTGGAAACTTGTCAATTAAGGTAAATGGACAAAAATTTTCAAATTAGCGTAGCGTTAAGAATTAAGAAAATTATGGCGTACTGCTTGCAATCTAGAGTAAGTCACATTAGTGAAGAAAGTACGCTGAAAACGCATCTCCCTTGATAGTTTTCAATCTTTTGAGAGAGATATTTGTACTACTTTATTAAAATCCACAGTAGCTCCCACGCTATTCATTAATTTAATTAGTTTCCCATTAACAATATTTCAATTCACCAATAAACATGCTAAATAAATTTTATTCCAACACCAATAATCTGTGCGTTAAAAATATTGGATCTCTTCGTTCATTTTCTCTAAATTACCATTAGCATTTAAATTTCCTCCAACAAGACTTTCTGCCATACGCTCTCACCTCCTTCGGACACATTATGTAGTCTCTACATCTATAGCAAAAGTCCACTCTTTTTCTATAAGTTCTACGTTATGTTGTAACTAAAAAATATGGCTTTTATATATTTACAGATAATCGAAGCAGAAGATGATGCAGTGCGATCTACGTCAGAGAAAAAAATTTATTGTGACATAGTATTATATTAATTAAACCAGGCATGGAACTAAAGTGAACGCAGCGGCCGTTTTTCGGAGGCAACGCCTCCTTTCTCCCGCCGCGCGTCTTGGCCCCCGCGGCGGGCCTAGGAGCTTCGAGCGCCTCAGACCCGTACCATATGAACCGCGCGTGGCGCATTGGGGCGACACCCGTATCAATAGATTTCCGCATCACCCATCGGGTACTATTATCGATGCGTTTTTTTTTGTCAGTGGTATTCCCTGTAGGCCTATTCCACTGTGTCACGCGATAAAAATGGATAGGAAAAATGCGTTTTACTATCAAAATTTTAAATACGTTTGGGAAAACTTAATTTTCGCGCACGTTTAGACGTGCTGGGCATATCTAAAATATCAACGGGGATGCTGGTCGACGTTGTACGCCTCCCCGTTGATATTTTAGATATGCCCAGCACGTCTAAACGTGCGCGAAAATTAAGTTTTCCCAAACGTATTTAAAATTTTGATAGTAAAACGCGTTTTTCCTATCCACTTTTATCGCGTGACACAGTGGAATAGGCCTACAGGGGATACCACTGACAAAAAAAAACGCATCGATAATAGTACCCCATGGGTGATGCGGAAATCTATTGATACGAGTGTCGCCCCAATGCGCCACGCGCGGTTCATATGGTACGGGTCTGAGGCGCTCGAAGCTCCTAGGCCCGCCGCGGGGGCCAAGACGCGCGGCGGGAGAAAGGAGGCGTTGCCTCCGAAAAACGGCCGCTGCGTTCATTTTAGTTCCATGCCTGAATTAAGCGATTTTATTCAGCTTCGATCCTCTGTTTGCTTCTTGTATGTTTGATTCATATCTGAAAACTGAAATTTAAACCAATTCCTCTAATCCAATTGTCTTGAAGCTTTGCAGGCGTGCGTAGTTTGGATGATAATACAATATATTAAAAAAAATAACCCGTAAAGGGTGATAAAATTATCCAGTCATCAATAAACACTAAAAAATGTGTGGAATCCCACCAAAATAACTTTTTTTTAAAAAAAGGTATAAAAAGTGCGCCAAGTATATAATCCCGTCAAAAAAGAATCCCACTTAAAAACATTGTCGTAAGTTAATATCCTATCAAAAAGAATCCCACTTAAAAACATTGTCGTAAATTAATAGCTTCACAAAACTAATGATATACAAAATTTGCGGCAATTACAACAATGGCTATTTATACAAAGACAAAAATGTATTTAATAATATTAAGCACATATAGTAGTAAATAGGTTTATTTTTTGCCTTTCGGCCTCAAAATGGGGTTACATGTGTTATATGAGTAAGTGTTTCTGGAACTGTTAACTCAAGGATGCGCTTTCGATTTTATTTCTTCCTTCATCTTGTTCTTCTTTTCTTCTCCTTTTTTCCAGAACCATTCGCATCCACTCCGCTCCTTCTTCTTCTCCCTTTAGAATCGCTCTGATCGTTGAATTCTCTCTTTTCAGCTCCTTACAGTCTTGTAGCATGTGACTCAGCGTCTCTCTAGCCCCATTGCATAGTCTGCATACTGTGTCTTTTTCCTCCTTCCAGTACTTGCTCCCCCGCTCTTCGTTTCCACATCTGAACCTAGCAATCATGCTTTGGTCTCTGCCTCTGCAGTTTCCGTCTAGGTTATTTGCTCTCTGGTCATCCCTGATTTCTGTGTAATGTGCGTTGTATCTGCCTCCTTGTATTCTGTCGTATTGCCATTGAACCTGCTCTGCCCTGTCCCTTTGCGCTAGTTTCTCAGCGAACTCTCTTCCCCGCCTTCTTTCTATTTCCATTTCTTGGATATCCATCATTTTCTGCCTGTAGTGTAGTATGCATCTCTCATTTCCTCCCACTTCAACTTTTTCTCTGCTTGCTTCGCGTCTATTTCCCTCCAGCATTCTTGTACTATTTTATTCTTGTTCAGCCGTTTCGCTTTCTCCTCATATTTTATTGCTCTTTTCCCCGCTTCTATCCTTACTTTGTCCGTTTTTGTTTCCTCCAAAATTAGATATGCTGGTGTATTAAAGTCCAGACCTAAAGTCCACCTTATGTATTTCTCCTGTATCTTCTCTACCTTTTCTGCTTCCATCCAACCCCAAATTTCTGACGCGTACAGCAAGATACTTTTCACTATGCTTCTGAATATCCTCATTCTTCTCTCAAAATTGTTCTTGAACATTCTTTGTCCTATTCCCCATATCTGCGCCATTGCTATTCTAGCTTTCTTTATGACTTCCCTTATGTGCACCTCTCTGCCCCCGTTTTTCTGAAAATTATACCTCAAGTATTTGAACTCCTTTACTTCTTCCAGACTGTGCCCCTGCCAGCCCCATTCTTCTCTCTTCTTCTTTCCTCTTCCTTTATGGAAAATCAGCACCTTAGATTTCTCTGCGTTCAGTTGTAACCCTTTCCTTTCAAGGTATTTTCCGAATCTTCGTATCATGTCCTTAAGATCCTTTGGTTCATTTGCCAGTAATGCTATATCGTCCGCATATGCTAGAGTCCAGATTTTTTCTTTTCCTACTCTAACTCCTCCTGCTTGGTTTTTCCTCATGGTTTCCTCCAAGTCCGCTACATATATTGTAAATAACGTTGGACTCAGTGGGCATCCCTGTCTTACCCCTTTTGTTGTCCAGAATTTGGATGACATTTCTCCGTTTACTTTTATTGTATTTCTTGTTTCTTTGTAAATTTCTTCGATTCTCATTCTCAAGCGTTTACTTATTTCCATTCTCTTCATTATGTTCTGAAGTTTTACTCTATCCACGTTGTCAAATGCAGCGCTTAGGTCCGCGAAAAACGTATACAGCTTCCCCCCTTTTTTCTGTATTTCTCTGTTAGATACATAGTTCAAAATAAAAATGTTATCTATTGTCGACCTACCGCTCCTGAATCCTGCTTGCGTTTCTGGTATTATATGGTTCCTTTCCAGTTCCTCTTTTAATCTTTTTTCTAGGACCATAGCATATATTTTGTACGCTGTGTTTAGGATCGTTATCCCCCGGTAGTTGTTTACTTTTTCTCTACCTCCTTTTTTGAATATTGGTGAAATCACCCCTTCTTTCCATCTCTCCGGGAATCCTTCTCCCTTCCCCACTTTATTGAAAATTTCTGTGATCCTTTTTACTATTTTCACGTTACTGTAAATCCAGGCTTCATTTTCTATTTTGTCTTCCCCTACTGCTTTCTTTTTTTTTAATTTTCTGATTTGTTCTTTTACTTCTGCTTCTGTTATTTCCTCTTCCTCTTCTCCTTCCGTGTTATCTATTTCTTCGAACTCCTCTACTTCTTTTTTACAGTCGACGCCTTCTAGCAATGTTTTAAAATGATCCTTCCATTCTTTTAAATCTATTTTATTGGAAATACCTATTCTTTTCTTTCTTTGTTTATTTATATATTCCCATATTTGATTTTCTCCTTTTAATTGCATTATCTCATTTTCTATACTTTCTTGTAATTCCCTTCTCCTTTCTTCACACACTTTTTTGTACTCCCTTCTTTTCTTCTGATAGTCTTCTTTGTCTCCTTTGCCCCTTCTCCAGTTCCTCAGTGCTTTCCTGGCTTCTCTTTTCTTTTTTGTACAGTTCGAATTCCACCACCTAAAGCTGCCCAATTTCCATTTCTTTATTTTTACTTCTTCTTTCCGTACTGCATTATTTATTTTTCCTACCATTTCTTCTACCATTTCATTCACCTCTGTCCTATTAAAGTTTATTTTGTTTAATTCCATTTGAAACTCTCTCTTTCCTTCCTCTGTCCAGACTCTTCTCTCTCTCCACCTCCCCTCCTGATTTCCCCCTCGGTCTCTCATTTTATTTCCCCTATATAGTTCTGCTATCAGAGGCATATTATGCAGATATATTTTCATAGAAATAAATATTTTTATATGAATAAATTTTTTAATTATTTTACGAAAAAATGTTATTAATTGTCTTGGTTAATAAATAAAACAATATAAAACAAGACAAGACACCATTGAGACAAGAAAGATGTATATAATAATATTAAGCAGATATATTTTCATAGAAATAAATATTTTAATACGAATAAAAAATTTATTTTCAAAATACTTGGCGCTGCGGAACCGAAAAAATGTTAACTAATTGTCTTGGTTAATAAATGAAACAATGTATAAAACAAGACAAGACACCATTGAGACAAGAAAGAAAGAAAAAGATTTTAATGCAATTTATACATATTTATTCAGTTTAGCAACACCAATTCGGTTTCGCAGCGCCAAGTATTTTGAAAATAAAATTTTTATTCGTATTAAAATATTTATTTCTATGAAAATATATCTGCTTAATATTATTATATACATCTTTCTTGTCTCAATGGTGTCTTGTCTTGTTTTATATTGTTTTATTATTAACCAAGACAATTAATTATCATTTTTTCGTAAAATAATTAAAAATTTTATTCGTATAAAAATATTTATTTCTATGAAAATATGTCTGCTTAATATTATTAAATACATTTTTGTCTTCGTATAAATAGCCATTGTTGTAATTGGTGCAAATTTTGTATATCATTAGTTTTGTGAAGCTATTAATTTACGACAATGTTTTTAAGTGGGATTCTTTTTTGACGGGATTATATACTTGGCGCACATTTTGTACCTTTTTTTAAAAAATATAACACACCATATGAGCAAGAATGTTTGGTTACTGTAGACTGTATATCCTTTAATTTTGAATTTCGGGAGTTTTAGATATGTTTATAACTGTCAACGGTATTCACCCTTTTTCACCTTCTAAAAGCAGATGTTTTGTTCACGGTTTACCTTAGTCTTATTCCAACCGACTCGCGAGTCACACGTTGTGCCAGAGCACGGTGACTTATTTTCAATAGCATACGCAGTATTTTATATATGTTTTTAACTTTCCTTGAAGATGATCTAAACCAAGATCGAAACGTCGGAAACTAATATATATAATTAATTAATTGCAAAATAGCTTTGATGTATTATTTTAATTTATTAAGATAATAATTGTTTTAATCTGACCGATCCAGTGCGCCGATATCATTGTGGGAAAGTAAGATCAGATTAACATTCCTATAGACGGCGCTCCGTCTCAGCTGTCGCTCGCTGTGTTCTCGGTTAACGCACGGCATGCTTGCTGTCTATCGTTACTGTCGCTCGCTGTGTCGCTGAACCGAGCGCAGGGCGTGGTCGCTCGCTGTGCTCTCGGGTAGCACACGAAAGTCGGTGAACTCGGGGTCCGTCTTGTCGCTCCGTTTCGTACCGTCACGCGTCTTCGTCGTATCCCTGTGGTCCCAATCGGCGCGTAAGGGCTCTCCCGGCTAGGCCGTTCTCGATGCGTTGGATGGAGTTACTCTTATGCCTATCCTGATCGGCTAAGCGTGCTTCGCGGTATCTACGCGGAGATGAGGTCGCAATTTCTAGACGGCCCGCTGGCTCGTCGCAACTTCCTAACTCGAGCTCCCGAAATCGAATGTCCGACGCAAGTCTCGCGGTCGTGGCCCGTGCCTCGCACAATCCCCGCGAATGGGGGAAACTGCCCCGTCGGCAGTCATCGACCTTCTCGAAATTCCTGGGCCCGGGCCATCGATGGTCACGATGTGCCTACGGCGATCGCTTCACGTTTTGGCGCAACGTGACTGCCACGCGCGAGGCGATTCCACTGAATCGCCGGAGGAAAGCAACGCGGGGACAGCAAGCACGGAATGGACCTGAGGGGCCCATGTAACAAAGTAGAAGAAAAGAAAGAGCAGATGCGAGAGAAATCGATGAAGCCAAAAAAAAAAACGAATGAGAAGCCAATGAGACCGCGGCGAAGTGCACGACATAGGTACGTCGTAAAGGGTGTGTTTAAACGATTGCCTTGGAAAGGCGGTGTGGATCGCCATTGGTAGGGCCAGGGAAGGGATGCACTCCAACGCGAATAACACGTCCACCAGTTGATGGGATGGCACGTTTATTTGGCCGTACGTGGGCGTCGTCACAATAACAGGCGAGCACTCCACAGAAATACAGTACGAACAAACACGACTTACAAAACACGTGATTACACCGAACAGAAATATGTACAAACTATGTACACGGGCGCTGGGCGCGAGGGCTCGAAGGGCCGTCTTAGAGAGTCCAAAAACTAGACGTCGCTGGGCGACAAACGGTTGCAATACGTGCGTGCGAGAGCGTGTTGTTGTCGTTCGAGAGATTCGTGGAACTAACTGCCGGATTCTTGGAAGCGCGCAGCGCTCGAATCCAGATAAAACTTGTGACGTAGTTAACCGTCTTACCGGACGGTGTGTCATCGTGTTTACACGCTCTCGCACGCACATTTAAATCCGCGCGACAGCTGATCGGGGAATTTTGGCTGCAACAGGGTGCACATGGAACTCAGTCTGCCCCAAGACAATATATCTTTGATTTTAATATGTTGGCAGATGGTTTTAATAATAAATGTGACTTTAAAGTAAAAAATATGCAATTTTCTTTTATATTCAGGAAGTGGTCAACAACTATACCGGTCAATAACTATAATCTTCGATACTTCTCTTTCCGCCTGGCATAACAAAACTTCATTTATAGAATTTGAGTTATTTATTCCATAGCATTTACCTAAACTGAAGCTCTTAGGTGGTCAACTACTGTATCGTTTACCCTACCCCCTTATTTCTTTTTTACAGTGTCAATATAACACCTAAAAAAAGAGGTATGTTCACGGCCTAGGTGATTTCCCGGCTCAGGCTTAACCGAAACCAAAAATTCCAAAAGATTCTTAATCTGTATGAGTGTCTGTATAGCCCGTAGCTCAATTAACCATTTTTGTCGAGAAATAATCGAGATTTTTCCCATGGAACATCCGAGAATACATCCTTTTGGTTGTTTTGTCAGACTTTTTTTCAAACCGGCGCCATCTTTTACTTTTCCATAAAATTTTTAATTGAGCTAAGGGCTATAGTGACACTCGTGCAGATTAAGAATATTTTGGAATTTTTTGTGTCGGATAAGCCTGGGCCGGGAAATCACCTACGCTGTGACCATACTTATTTTTTTAGCTGCCATATTAACATTGTAAAAAAAAAACAAATTGCAAAAATTCTTTTTAAATTTTTTGAGTATAATATTAGAGTAACTTAATAATTACCAAAAAGATTTATTTAATTATATGTTGCGTTTACTGAGAAAAATATCTTTAAAATAGCTTTATTTTGACAGCGGTTCAAAGTAGAATGATCCCTTAACTCGCCAATAATATTAAAAAATTACGCCTGTTGCGAAAGGATACAAATTGTGAACTTTTCTTACTATTTTATAAAAATTTATTTAAGTAATTAATTACAACTAATTGAAAATTATAATGTCTTATAATCTAGTGCAAGAAAAAGTAGATGCTCTTAATGAAAAACTTGAAAAAGAATGTTATGGTTCTGGAGAACGGAGTTTACCTCTTGGAGATGTGGCAGACTTCCCAGATGCAAAAAGTCTATCGAAACACAAATGTAAGGAAGTGAAGATAATTTAAAAAGTACTATGGACCTACTATTTTGTCGAGTCATTATTAGTTTATACTGCATGTAATTGCAGATAGTATTGAAAACATTCAATTAAACTTTTTATAATGAAGTTAGAGCGAAAATAACCAGACACATATCCAAGCGATCATACCAATGAACATATTTTATAAAAATATTTAACGCCAGTCATGCATCAATTGAAGACGTTTTGCGACTACCCTAACAATACAGTCTTTTGAGTTGGCAGAGTTACTGGTAATGTCGTTCGTGTGTTCTTTTCTTTTCGGAGGTCTGTTTTTAATCTTTTCCTTCATTTCAAGTGGTACTTTTTTACAATTACTATAATGATTTTTTGAACAGTATTATACACTACTGAGAAACAAAAGCGGCACCTCACTAAACGCATATCTGAATTCTTAAAATTGTATATATTTCTTCTTAACCTTTAGGCTGCCGCTATTTTTTCGTAAAAATAGGGGTCCTTTTTTCCAAAAATTTGTATGTATGAGTAGTCAATAGGTCCCATAGAGTCGAGGGGGTAGAACCGTGCCAATATAGTGGCTATAGCGGCAGCCTAAGGGTTAAACATAGAAAAATGTACCAGTCTATTTAAAGATATTTTTTACTAACATTTGTTCACCTTCTACTCCTTGCTACAATTCAACTTGTGACAGGTATTTTCTCAGGTAATGTTGGAAATAAAGAATTTCCGCAAGAATTATAAGTTATAATATCTATAAACAAATTCTGCACAGTCAGTTTTGTCACCTTATACATTTGTCTCTTACAATGAGTTACTGTTAGCCTCATACTCTATTTACTTTGCCGACTCAGAGTACGATATGCAATATCTCACATATGGTAGTCGTGTAGTGTCTGCAATGTATACAATTTCAACGTTCAGCATTTCCATAAATTTAATAATATGCGCTGGCACAAACGCTTGAACATGTGTATGCTCAGTTTCGCTCTAGACTCATCACAAAATGTTTGGTTGAAATCCTTGGTAGTTTGATTAAATGAATTATATGTATCGAAACTTGTTGTTTTTGTGATATCTCTTACCCACTTAAGGCTGCCGTCTCCGCGGGCCCTGAATGTGTGCGTACGCTCATACAAGCAAAGTTAAGCGTGTACGTATACGCGTGTAGTAAACAAACCGTAGTTTTCATCTTTCGCCCTGGAATCGGCAAGAAGGAAGTTTTTGCGGGTATAGTTGCCTCCAGTAGACATTCGTGCAAACGGGTACGGTGCGTTTGAACGCTAATAAGCACCGTACGTTGAAATAATAATGAATTTAGGACTCGTGTACTGAGACAGACTCGAGAAATGACAGAATGAAGCTTCAAGGATTCTCCGTCATCGGCGTTGATGGTATATTCGTGCATTGTACCATCAAAACCGGTGGAAGTCCAATCTAGCCGATAAATGTAGGAAAGACATAGTTGCCGAGATGTATCGAGAGTCGAATTGCGCTGTTGCCGCATTTCCCCTATTACTATTTTGTCGTCAGGGAGGCTTGAATGAATTACGGCGAAGCGGTTGGAGAACAGAGATGGGCAAAGATAATATCTGGATAAACTCAAATAAAATATACTACAGTATTGTCTCATTACGGGCTCGATTTGATGTACACGATGTGGACTTTTCGCTATCTCCACCACTTCTGTCTCACTCTTGTCCGGCGAAGGCGAGAGCGAGCGAGAGGTAGTGATGGGATCTGAAGCGCTTCGAAGCGCTTCGAATCTATATATATGACGAAAACTTCGGAGCGCTTCGAACATGATGCGAAGCTCTTAAAAAGTCTTGGTCGGCTTCGAAGTCTGAACGGATTCGAAGTAGTGATCGGCTTCGAAGTCTCGAAACTCTTGGTTCGAACCTCGGTAGGTACCCCGTGGCGAGGACAAATTTTATGGCTTTCAACCCTCGAAGGGGTTTGAATACCATTAAAAAGTGAGAAATGTCTAGGATTTCCGAATTTCTCATCACATCTTTGCGAAAACGACGCCAATCGATTCCTTATGTTTCGCCGATGAAACTAACACCAAGAACAACGTAATTAGGACCATAATGAAGGAAATTCCATGAAAAATCGAATTATACCATTTGAAGCTGCCTTCGTTAAAATAGTCCGATTTACATGAAATTTGATATGATTTTCATCGGAAAAACATAAGGAATCCATCGGTGTCACTTCCATATCCATACGATAAAGAATAAAGAATTATTTTATTTCGGAAACATGTATGAATCTTCGGCCAACCGCAAGTTGCGATCCGCAGCGATTCCAGGTCGACGCCCCGCTGTCGAGGGTGGAAATGTGAAGTATTCATTTCAGCATATTAAGAAATTCTTTATTCTTTATCGTATCGATATGGAAGTGACACCGATGGATTCCTTATGTTTTTCCGATGAAAATCATATCAAATTTCATGTAAATCGGACTATTTTAACGAAGGCAGCTTCAAATGGTATAATTCGATTTTTCATGGAATTTCCTTCATTATGGTCCTAATTACGTTGTTCTTGGTGTTAGTTTCATCGGCGAAACATAAGGAATCGATTGGCGTCGTTTTCGCAAAGATCTGATGAGAAATTCGGAAATCCTAGACATTTCTCACTTTTTAATGGTATTTAAACCCCTTCGAGGATCGAAAGCCATAAAATTTGTCCTCGCCACGGGGTACCTACCGAGGTTTCGAGCCAAGAGATTCGAGACTTCGAAGCCCATCAAGACTTCGAAGCCGACCAAGACTTTTCAGCTTCGAATCATGTTCGAAGCGCTTCGAAGTAGTCGCCTGACATTCAAGACCGATTCGAAGCGCTGGGAACCGACTCCGGAGTCCCATCACTAGCGAGAGGCACTGAAAGCGAGCGAGGGCGGTACGAGATAGACGACGGGATCATGTTTTGTTTCGTTCCATCTTTCGGACGCCTGACACTCCGTCCTTTGCGTTCGCGGCCGTCGCGCAGGCAAAGCGTTCCATCTCGCTCCCCCTTCGGCCAGAAAGAAGCGAGAAACGAACACTGGGAATTAGGGCTCTGTTCGCGATACGGGCTCAACGCCGCGCCGCACAGTGGGGCAAAGTGACGAAGTTTGTTTCACAATCAAAGAACTTTTGATAGAAATGAGATAGAGCGATGATTTTTATTTAAATTAAAGTTGAAAGATTGCAGAATAAGCGAAAATTAATGAAATTATGATACGAACGTTTTTTACCTTTGAAAATCTGTGTTAAACTTTAAATCGATTTTTTTTTCAAAATCCTGAGGTAGTAGACAAATTTTGCGAACGGATTTGAAATCAGCGCGACAAAATCTATAGGAAATGATGTACAACATGTCAAGAAAAAATTCTAACCGAACATGGTATTGGACAAAACATATTTTTGTTGTAAAATGGAGAAGAGGAATTACACAGAATGGGAGAAAATAATATTAAGGCCCAAACCAACGCGAATATTGCCGCGCGGAGCGAATCCGCCGCGGATCAGAGTTTTTTATACGTGTCGGCTTATGGGCGCCTTATCTGATCCGCGGCGAATCCGCTCCGCGGCGCGAATATTCGCGTTGGTTTGGGGGAGCCTTTACAGTATTGTCTCGTTAGCGGATCACTGGTCGGGACCGGCGCGGGCGTTGAGCCCGTATCGTGAACAGAGCCCGAATTCCCAGTGTTCGTTTCTCGCTTCTTTCTGACCGAAGGGGGGAGCGAGATGGAACGCTTTGCCTGCGCGACGGGCGCGGACGCAAAGGACGGAGTATCAGGCGTCTGAAAGACGGAGCGAGACAAAACATCATCCCGTCGTCTGTCTCGTACCGTTCTCGCTCGCTTTCGGTGCCTCTCGCTCGCTCTCGCCTTCGCCGGACAAGAATGAGACAGAAGTGGTGGGGATAGCGAAAAGTCCACATCGTGTACACCAAACCGAGCCGCTATCGAGACAATACTGTATTCTTCGAAAAATATACACTTTTTTATCTGTAATTGTCCATTTCAAAAGAAAGCGTCATATGTTTTTAGAAGAATTATAGCATTCATTAATTTCATTACGATCGGCGTGTTACACTTCGGTTATGTACCTTATTGAAATTGTATGCTTTGAATTTGCAACACTGATTATACAAAATATTACATCCTTCAATGTGCAAATTAGTATTGTTTCATTGACATGTTTCCTAACTTTACTACTCAACCTCTCTATCTTTCATTATTGCTATCCTCCTTTACGTTCAGCGAGGCTCTGATGCTAGACGCAGCAATCGGACGCGCTACATCTACAGCTGATGCAGAGGGAAACACCTACAGGAGCGGTGGTTATGTGTCCGTGACTGACGCTCGCAGTCACGCACACATAACCACCGCTCCTGTAAGTGTTTCCCCCTCCATCAGCGGTAGCTGGAACCCGCCGATCCCTGCCTAGACGCAGCTCTTGTGCCGTATTCCTTCAAACTTCTCGATAGAAGGAGCTATGGCAACAGCGCGGCAGAGACAGAGAGAACAGAAAATGTGGCAACTATGCGTCAAAAATTCGTCTACATAGAGTACCTGGAGATGTCACCTCTGTACAACTTCTTTTTATCGACCGCAGTAGTTTCATTAGGGTCCGTCTGTTTACAAGGGGCGCTTCGATCGATTCGGACCAAAACAAACTTGATACGGCAGCCTTATGTCTTTATTTATAATTGTGAAACACCGTGTATAGTACTATCTGATTAACGGATAAAAGCTCCCGGATCATCCCTCAACATGTTTCATTTCTACAGGCTACTGATATTTTCAAGTTTTCTGTTTATAATTGTATTTTCATAAAAGTGGTACCAATGGAATCCTGCGATTTTCTTGATTACACTGAGTCTAAACACCACATTGTTCGGATTATTTTTATTGAAACAGGCAAACAAGGAATTTGATTTGCAAAATGTAGAAATTATTCCACTACTGTATAGTAAATTCTCGCTGTGGGCTCATCTCAACTATGCGTTAAGCGTTTGTTGCTATCCCCAACACTTCTTGGAATCATTCGGTCAAGACTGAGATAACCCAAGAGTGAACGGAAGGCGACGAATGAGCTGCCGCGACGGTACCGACTGCTACGAAACAGAGAAACAATGATACTCTGTCTCGCTTCGTCTCTCACGTGCCTACGCTCTGTCTCTCTTTCGTGTCATCGGCAACTCCGAAACGTCCTGAATAATCGTTAAGCGCTCGCCGTGAGCCACGAGTGCGAGCCCATAGCGAGAGTTTACTGTATCGTTAAAAATAATTCGAATAACATTGGATTTTAGCTCAATATCGTCAGAAGAACCTCAGGAATCTATTAGAAATACTTTTATAAATATATAATGAAACATAGAAAACCTGAAAATGTCAGTATGCATGATTCACTCCAAACATCGCGGTTATCATTACCGGCTTTCGATCACCGGCCGTACGTTGCTCTGTTTCACTTACTCTGGATTTGATTTCCTCGTCGAACGGTTTGCTAATAAAATCCAGATCGGGATCGGACGCAAGCCCTTATCCGAGCAGTACTGTACTTGGTTTTCCCATTTTGATTTGCACTATAAAATACGAATTTTTTGTTCTGCAGCTATGGCAGGGAATTCAGTACAAAAACCGAAAACAGCTTCTAATAAGTTGAAAGCCCAGACAAGTAAGATAGTTTCCAGTTTTAAGACACCGACTATGACTTGTAGTATGCAAAGGGAATATTCTGGGCATCGAGATGGTGTTTGGGAAGTTTCTGTTGGAAGATCTGGTCAAATTATTGCTACAGCCTCTGCGGATCATACTGCGAGGGTCTGGGCTGTGGATAGCGGACGCTGCCTGTTGCAGTATATAGGTTTGTTTTGTTTCTATGAATCGAGGTTTAGAGAAATAATCCTCCAAGTCGGTCTGCCGAGAAATTCCGTGCTTTGATTACATGCCGACAGTAATGAAAATCTAGATTTTCATATTTTTTATTAGATTTTTTATTATTTACCAATAAAAATCACACCGAATATGTACTTCTATGGGCTATTTTTCAGTATACATAATTTGAATCGCTTCTACAGGGTGTCCCACCTAAGACTGGACAGCCGGTTTTCTCCTAAACTATTGGAGATAAAAATATAAAAAAAATAGGGAATGGCATGGTTCGAGGGGGCCAATTAATTAGCGCGAACGAATTTTTTTATCGATTATTATTTTAAAAGATACGATGGTCAAGTTCGGTTTATCAAATGGAACTATTTTTTTGAACACCTGAGTTGATAGTACGTTCCAAGACAAATTCAATAAGCTTTAATGTATACACTTTATTTTCACTGGTTTTTAAGATATTGCGCTTGCAAATTTACTGATTTCACTGGAAGAAAACTGTCTGGTATAGCACGGACCGGGGACGGTCTTACTGGCTCCACGGGTGGCACTGCCTTTTGAAATAGATACCTACCTGCCAAAGGTCTACGCCAGGCCCAAAGGCTGGACAATTTTTTTCCGTCAGAAATGCTACTTAGGTAGGTACATCTGCGGTATCGAGAAGCGCACCGTTACTTTTATTTCGCACTTGCTTCTACGCTCGGATGGCCGGTTCTTTTGGGAGGGATGCAAGTTCGATTGGTTAGGTTAGGAGGAGTGAAAGTTGCTAGACTAAATTTCCATCATAGGGAGCAGATTGTATCAGAACCATTCGGATTTGCATTCCTCACAAACGGCTGCTCTGTTGAAGAGGCCCTCTTCACAGCAATGCCCACCTTCTCTCGCACGGAATACGTTAACGCTTGCTGTTGTTCTGATATTGAAGCTCGTGTTTATACTCGAGATGACCACGCGTCGACAGCGGGCTACCCCTTTTCTTCCTGTGTCTCTCCACGAGCCGTGTTGACGGTCGATTGTAGGAGCGTAGATATCTGGATGCCAGTTATTGAATTCAGGAGACGATAGAAACATTTTATTACAAAACACACATGTACTCTAATTAAAGTAAATCGTATTCCTCTCGGGTAGGAGTACTGATAATGATCGAACTTGCGCCCCACTTCGCGCAGACCAATTACACGGAGGGTAGTCGGGTCACACACTGCCCAAATGATACAGGGTAATTCTGGAGCAACGCCCGTCAAGGAGATGCGCTGGCACCCCGTGGCGAGGACAGACCTTCGCATTGCCTCACCCGATTTTTATGGTTTTTTTTCCGGAAAAAGGTACGAATCCTGGGCCGAACGTAGCGAATTGAAGTCGACCCTCCGCAGTCGAGGGTAAATTAAGCGTATTAAGAAACCCTTTTCTTCATCGTATCGAAAAGGAATTGGTGCGAATGGATTCCTTATGTTTTTCTGATGAAAATCATACCAAATGTCATACAAATCGCACTACTTTGACACAAGCAATTTGTATTCCTTATGTAAGAGTTGTCCGATTTACACGACACTTGGCATGATTTTCATCGGAAAACCCCAAGGAATCCATCCGCGACACTTCCATATCCATACGATAAAGAATAAAGAATTATTTTATTTCCTAACCAGATACAGGGTAATTACAGAGCAACGCCCGTCAAGGAGATGCGGCGGCCTGGTTCCCCCGTGGCGAGGACAGCCCTTCGCTGTGCCTCACCCGATTTTTATGGCTTTTTCCGGAAAAGGTACGAATCCTGGGCCGGACGTAGCGAATTGAGGTCGAGCCCCCGCAGTCGAGGATGAAATATCCATTTGAGCGTATTATGAAATTCTTTTCTTCGTCGTATCGGAAGGGAAGCGGTGCCAATGGATTCCTTATGTTTTTCCGATGAAGATCATACCAAATTTTATGTAAATCGGACTATTTTTAACCAAGTGAAGTTAGCTTGAAATGATATAAATCGATATTCCATGGAATTTCCTTCATTAAGGTCCGAATTACGTCGTTCTTAGTGTCAGCTTCATCGGCGAAACATAAGGAATCGATAGGTGTCGGTTTTGCAAAGATCTGATGAGAAATGCGCAAGTCGAAGATTTCTCACTTCTTATTAGGCACTCGAACCCCTTCGCGGGTGGAAAGCCATAAAATTCGGTCAGGCACTGCGAGGGGTTGTCCTCGCCACGGGGTACCAGGCCGCCGCATCTCCTTGACGGGCGCTGCTCCTTAATTACCCTGTTTCTGGGTAGGAAATCAAATAATTCTTTATTCTGTATCGTATGGATATGGAAGTGTCGCGGATGGATTCCTTGGGGATTTCTGATGAAAATCATGCCAAATATCGTGTAAATCGGACAACTCTTACATAAGGAATACAAATAGCTTGTGTCAAAGTAGTCCGATTTGCATAACATTTGGTATGATTTTCGTCAGAAAAACATAAGGAATCCATTGGCACCACTTCCCTTTCGATACGATGAAGAAAAGGGTTTCTTAATACGCTGTAATGGATAATTCACCCTCGACTGCGGAGGGTCGACTTCAATTCGCTACGTTCGGCCCAGGATTCGTACCTTTTTCCGGAAAACAAAACCATAAAAATCGGGTGAGGCAATGCGAAGGTCTGTCCTCGCCACGGGGTACCAGCGCATCTCCTTGACGGGCGTTGCTCCAGAATTACCCTGTATCATTTGGGCAGTGTGTGACCCGACTACCCTCCGTGTAATTGGTCTGCGCGAAGTGGGGCGCAAGTTCGATCATTATCAGTACTCCTACCCGAGAGGAATACGATTTACTTTAATTAGAGTACATGTGTGTTTTGTAATAAAATGTTTCTATCGTCTCCTGAATTCAATAACTGGCATCCAGATATCTACGCTCCTACAATCGACCGTCAACACGGCTCGTGGAGAGACACAGGAAGAAAAGGGGTAGCCCGCTGTCGACGCGTGGTCATCTCGAGTATAAACACGAGCTTCAATATCAGAACAACAGCAAGCGTTAACGTATTCCGTGCGAGAGAAGGTGGGCATTGCTGTGAAGAGGGCCTCTTCAACAGAGCAGCCGTTTGTGAGGAATGCAAATCCGAATGGTTCTGATACAATCTGCTCCCTATGATGGAAATTTAGTCTAGCAACTTTCACTCCTCCTAACCTAACCAATCGAACTTGCATCCCTCCCAAAAGAACCGGCCATCCGAGCGTAGAAGCAAGTGCGAAATAAAAGTAACGGTGCGCTTCTCGATACCGCAGATGTACCTACCTAAGTAGCATTTCTGACGGAAAAAAATTGTCCAGCCTTTGGGCCTGGCGTAGACCTTTGGCAGGTAGGTATCTATTTCAAAAGGCAGTGCCACCCGTGGAGCCAGTAAGACCGTCCCCGGTCCGTGCTATACCAGACAGTTTTCTTCCAGTGAAATCAGTAAATTTGCAAGCGCAATATCTTAAAAACCAGTGAAAATAAAGTGTATACATTAAAGCTTATTGAATTTGTCTTGGAACGTACTATCAACTCAGGTGTTCAAAAAAATAGTTCCATTTGATAAACCGAACTTGACCATCGTATCTTTTAAAATAATAATCGATAAAAAAATTCGTTCGCGCTAATTAATTGGCCCCCTCGAACCATGCCATTCCCTATTTTTTTTATATTTTTATCTCCAATAGTTTAGGAGAAAACCGGCTGTCCAGTCTTAGGTGGGACACCCTGTATTTTCTGTGGACGAATGTATTAATACATTTCGTATGAGTAAGAGGGATTGCGCCTTCTTGGGCCGAAAAATACGTAATTGTTTGTGATTTTTTTGTACAAAAAGGGTTCGACAAATTAATTTAAGGTTTGGCAGACTTTTATTGTATCTTCAGCTGTTGTTCTGAATTTTTGTGTGACAGTGGAGAAAACATCACAGATACAGAGTGCTGACTGAGAGCGTTGAAAAATCATCGGGTAGTCCTGGCATTGATGGAAAGTACTGTAAGGGTTATCTGAACCACAAAGGAAAAGAGAGTCTTAATTTGACGGAGACAGGTTGAGGGGGGGGGGGGGGGGCGTCGACTTACCGAGCGAAGCGGCGCGTATTTCTCGCGCCCGGCGCGGGCCGATTCAAATCGGCTAATGTTTACAAAGGAGCTGAGTGAGCAATCTCTGGGTGTCCCTAGCTAATTACGGTGTCTCACTCAGCTGCTAATTACGCCATCTTGACTCACGTGACTTTCCGGAATTCTGGCCAGGATTCCGGGAGACGAGATTTCTGCCTTCTCGCTTCGAGTGCCGAACGACGAGCACGTTTTCACGATCGCGCGAAGGTTTCTAAAATCCAGTAGAGTCGTAATCAGCCTAAGTGGCCAGATTGCTGGTGCAGTGGATAAGTGTTCCGTAATAAAGATTATTATCAAATCCGTCGTAAATATTAGAGCCACGTGAACGACTTGTAAATAATTGTATATAGTGAAGTGGTTTATTAAATGGTACATGTTTCTTTGTGTAAATCCAACGAACAATCAATTGTGTGAACCCGTACATTTCTCTAACTTAATTCGTAACATAATTTAATATATGAATGTGGCAAAAACGAATCGACCGACCGGTTTCGATTCAGTGCAGAGGCAGTGATCGCGAAATCGAATTTTCACAGCAGAAGCGTATTTCCCGAAAATTTAATCGCTTTGGACCAATGCCCGATTCACCCAATTTCTTTTCAACGATCTTACAATTAGTCAGCACTTTCAGTGTCACACAAAAATTCAGAACAATAGCTCAAGATATAATAAAACCTCTAATTAAGCCTACAAAACCTCAAATTAATTTGTCGAACCGTTTTTGTACACAAAATTCACGAAGAATTACCTATTTTTCGGCCCAACAAGGCGCAACCCCCCTATTGGGGGGAGCTTGGAGTAACTAGCTGAAAATCGAGGCATTTTTCGTGAATTTTTTTTAAAGAAAGAATCCTGAAACTTTCAGGATATTGTATTGTCAGATTAAGGTAGACAAAAAAAAAATTATTAAAAGAGAGCGGCAAATAACAGTGTTATAAGGGCTTATGCCCAGTCCGTTGGCGACGCAATTATTCCGCGGCCGGCAACGTAGCGTCTACTGCAGGCCTGGGAATTAAGTGAACGCAGCGGCCGATTTTCAGAGGCAACGCCTCCTTTCTCCCGCCGCGCGTCTTGGCCCCCGCGGCGGTCTAGGAGCTTGGAGCGCCTCAGGCCCGTACCATATGAACCGCGCATAGCGCATTGGGGCGCCCCCCGTACCAACACATTTCCATATCACCCATGGGATACTATTATCGATGCGTTTTTTTGTCAGTGGTATCCCCGTGCGATCTTCAGCACGACATTTCTTTGAAAACGAGGGAAGAAAAAGGAGCCGAATTCTTTAAAACACTGGAAAATCGACATACCCCAAACTTAGGGATTTCGCGCTCCGAATTTTCTCCATGTTCGGATCCACATATTTGTGCGAATGTTCGTTCTCGAAAATGCGTAGCATTAAGACCGAACAGCCCACGGGGTTAAACGATTCCTCGCTTTCAACTTTGATACGTACATCGTCGTCCAGCCTCCCCGTTAATATTTTAGATTTGCCGAGCACGTCTAAACGTGCGCGAAAATCTAGTTTTCCCAAACATATTTACAATTTTGATAGTAAAACGCGTTTTTCCAATCCATTAGTTATCGCGCGACACAGTGGAATAGGGGATACCACTGACAACAAAAAAAACGCATCCATAATAGTACCCCTGGGTGATGTGGAAACCTATTGATACGGGGGGCGCCGCAATGTGCTACGCGCGGTTCATATGGTACGGGCCTGAGGTGCTCCAAGCTCCTTGGCCGCCGCGGGGGCCAAGACGCGCGGCGGGAGAAAGGAGGCATTGCCTCTGAAAATCGGCCGCTACGTTCACTTAATTCCCAGGCCTGGTTTACTGTATTCATCTGAAACCAAAAATTCAACAATTTTTGTTTAGTTTATGAGCGCACGCACAAATCGTATAAATTCATTTAAAAGATGCAAAATTGAACAAATGGCGGGCTCTTAAAAAAAACTTTACTTTTTCGTACGAAATTTTGCCTTAAATGTATAAAAAAAAGTTATTTATTTAAACAATATCATTATACCAATAGCTTAGCTCTGTGGAGAAAATGTTCACAAATATCCGTGCACATGGTCAAGTCGACCGGTTGAATATTTTTGTAGTTACATTGCCCGCCAATTGGTAAACTGTCGTTTCGAGAAAAATGAATTTAAAGTTTTCTGGTAACCTGGTGCTCCCTAGCAAAATCGGTTATATCCGCTTTAATTTTCCGAATTTCGGTTTCCGGCTTTGGGAACATTATCGTGATGTTCAACTATTGATTTAGGCAAAAAAAAACTCGGTTTCTTCGCCCCGCTACACCAGACTCCTTCCTTAACCCTTTAAATACGGCTATAGTCAATAGACGACAGTAGAAAACTTTCGTGAGATACGGCCGTCGCCAATAAGCGATTTAATGAATTATGCCGGGAACGGGGATCGCTTTTTGTTTTGCGTTTAGACAGACACATTTGTAAATATGGTTTATCAGTATGAAACCGCATTTTTTTTAATTCGGAAAAATTTAAATATTTCAGAAATTAAAGCAAAATTTGTCACTCAAAATAGTTGACCTCGCTTGCTATGCACATTTGCCATCTTTCGGGGAGCTTATGGATCCCCCTCCAATAAAACTCCTTGCCCTTTGAAGCAAAAAAGTCGTCGACCCATTTTCGCACATCTGCGTAGCCTTCGAAGTGCTGCTCGTTAACGGCGTGTCCCATAGATGCGAAAAGATGAAAATCGGACGGGGCCAAGTCAGGGGAATAAGCCGCATGAGACAAAACTTCCCAACCAAGCTCTTCAACCGCAGCTTTAACTGGATTCGCCTTGTGTGCTGGCGCGTTATCGTGCAGCAAAATCACTTTATGCTGCCTTGATTGATATTTCCGACTATTTGCACTTTTCTCATAGCTTTTAAGCGGTCGGAAATCGCTTGTTGGGAAACGTTGAGGGCGTCTGTTAATTGTTGTTGGGTCTGGCTGTCGTCTGCGTCTAACAACGCTTGCAGTTCGTCATCTTCGAACTTTTTTGGTGGCCGCCCGCGATCTTCATTTTGCATGTCGAAATTGCCGTTTTTAAATTTCCGGAACCATTCTTTGCATGCTGTTGCTCACGGCGAATGATCGCCGTATGCTTCTTGAAGCATTCGATGTGCCTCGGCCGTACTTTTCTTCAGCAAAAAACAAAACCGCAAAGACGTCCGCAAATCGAAATTACTTGGAACAAAATTTGTCATTTTGCACTCGAGATTTTTGCACAACTATTAGTGAATCTGAGCAAACATGAAACAATAAATATTACGTAATGTCAGACGAGTTAAAAAAAAAAAAAAAAAAAAAAAAAAAAAAATTCATTCAAGGGTTAAAAAAATATTGGCAAAAAACTGTGGTGGGCGGTTTCATACTTGTATACCTATATACCAGTAGCTAAAGGGTTAAGGGTATTAGGCAGACGTTCCTGTCAAAAATGAAGCATTTCTGTTTCAATTAATTACAAAGAAGCAAATTTAAACTGAGACTTGTTCCTGGGCATGAAGTTTATTAACATGATAAGCTTTAAAAAATATGTTTGTTTAGTCAAAATTATGCATTATATATGACGCTACAGATGGATCATTAACCCTTCGGTGGGCGCGCTCTTCAGACTTGCATGAGTGGGCGCGTTGCGGCTTTTACACCGCAATCGGAGTTCTGGTTGTTTTACCTCTAAATTTAGACAATTTTAGGTCTCACAGAAGAAAATCGAAATTACATTACTTAGTTGCTTAATAATATTTTATTCAATGAACATAGGACATAGCCGACGGCAACTTCGTGTCGACTCTTTCGTTTCCTCTCACTCGTTCTTGGGTTCTCTCACTAGCGACCGAATGATTCCAAGAAATGGTGGGGATAGTCGCCGGGCGTACAACGCATGATAGAAACCGGGCTATCACGAGTGCGTACTGTACCCAATTCTGCCCGGCAGTCGAAGAAAATGAATTGATTTTCGGTATTTTGAGGGCTCAAAGACGAAGTGGAGAACGGGAAGACACAAGAAAGCATACACAAAGATAACTAAATGTGTGGAAAGTAACATTATTCTCAAACAAATAAGGGCCTTTGTACACGAGCGACTTTTAGCAGCGATACAGTCACGCGTTTCGCGAACGCACGACTGTATCGCTGCAGAGGGGCAGCTGAAACAAGTGCCAGCGACTGTACCGATGCAAACGCGTGATTCAGCGTTCATTCGCTACTGCATCGCGACTGTGCTACGCACGTGTGCAAAGGTAGACGGGCAACGACTTCATCGCGTATGTATCGCTGCTGCATCGCGACTGTATCGCTGCTAAAAGTCGCTCGTGTGCAGAGGCCCTTAGGGCTTAAGTAGTTGCCTAACGCGACAGCGACAAAAGTAATGAAAAGCAATCGGAGACGAACACCTGAAAACCTTATACCTTTGAGGGGTGGTGTCACCCCTAAATATGAAAACGGGCCGCTATAAAAAACACGTATATCTTAGTTTTCGGTACTATAAAACATATCCAAAAATCAAAGCAATCGGAGGCGGACACCTGGGAAACTCTTTGTGAGTACACGGGCGCTCGCCGGCAGGATACGCGGTATACTTTCGTTTTCATTCAATTAGAGACACTTCCAAACTGAATTTGAACCTGACAAGTATGTAGCATGATGCAAAAATGCCCGCTGGAAGAATCCTTAACTGGACATGGATCCAGTTTGAACACTACATATGGTACGATACGAAATGTAAAATTTGCGGCTAACTGCCGCGGGCGCGCCCATCGAAGGGTTAAAGAGGCTTTTTAGAAAAATTTTCTTTTGTTTTGCAGTGATAACTCAAAAACGAAGGTTCCAATCGATTCAAAACAAATTGGAGCACCTTCACAAATTGTGTAGTTTCGGACCAGACCTAAATTGAAGTTAATGAAAATTCTTATTCTTTATGAAAATACACTAAGTCCTCATCTTTTGGGGCTTGGGGGATGGTAAAACTTCATCAATGGGGTTTTAGTTTCTTTGCCTCTGAAAATCGGCCGAGAAGTTCACTTAATTCCCCAGCCTGACCTAGAACACAAAACCAAACCGATTTATTTTCTACATGCCTACAACTAGAAAAGTACGTATGGAAACCCAGAAAACTGAATTTGCCTCGAAATGGTGAACATGGGGAGAAAAAGTGCATTTTTTTTAATAAAAGTGTCAATTGCAAAGAATATATTCAAGATATCGCAAAATCGATACGTAGGGTAGGGTGAGGCTAAGAGTCCGGCGGGTAAAACGTCCCGAATGCAAAATCTCTATGCCTAAACAATGTATTGAGTTTCGCAATATACTAAGTAAAAGGCGAGAAGAAACGGAGGTGACCACAGAAATCGCCAGTCGCTCCTGGACGTTCGTGCGAATTACACGACGCCTTCGTTATTTTATGTATCGAAAACTAAAAGAAATACGTTGTCTTTGCTGTTTTATACGAACCACAGTTGTTACAAAGCGTGATATTGGATCGGCGCGAGGATGCACGAAATTAAAGAAGCACTACGAAGGAACTAAGTTTAAACATTCACAATTATAATTCAAAGTTTGTACAACGGTCACACGTAAAATACACTACAATAAACTACTATTTACACTAGAACTGTTAATTATCTTATTCGTAAGAAGCACAATTATTATTAAGCTAAGCGTTGATTTCTGCGCAAGCAAATCTTAAGCAAAAGCAAGCTCCTCTGCAAATGAGGGACTTGCGTGTAGCAAAGCACAAGCAGGTGAGGTGCGTAGCGTCAGCAAAACGTGTATTGTTAGCAGATAGATCGCGAACAAAGTGAGTTCCAGGAAATCGCGCTCGATTTCCTGGAAGGAAGAGTCCTCCCCCTTCCATCGATCGCGTATTGATGGAGGGGGTCGTGATCGCTGCTCCACAGGAGCAAGCAAGCCGTTGCCATTAGGGCCCTTTACACGGACGTTCCAGCGCGCGTTCCGGCGCGCGTTCCGGCGCGTCACACGCCGCGCGGCGCGCAAAAGTACGTGAACGCCGGAGCGACGCTCCTTCGTGCACGCCAGACGGTTAGACTCGCCACTACTTAGAGACAGCGAGTTCGGCCTGATATTTCTACGGTCGACATCTACATGTTTTTTCCACGATCCACCGCAGTGGTGTATTGTGTACTACCTGTTCGATGTATATGATCGATCTGCGAAACGATCGGCAAGACACGATCGCGATATATGTTCGCGAAAAGTATACGAATTCTTCGATATACCTGGCTAGTACGTTTATTACGGTTGCTTTCCTTATAGGGTAAAAGACCCAATTGCTGACACCTAACCAATTACTGTCATCTTAAGCTATTTTTCTTAAAATAACCAATAAATAAACGTTGTAAACTCATACGAAAAAAGAATTACGTAATTCAACCTATAATCTATACTATAGATTATATACTATAGTTTATTTATTCGTTATTGTAAGTAAAATAGCTTAAGGTGACAGTAATTGGTTAGGTGTCAGTAATTGGGTCTTTACCCTATTTATTTTCTTTTTATTAGGTTCTTTGCTCGTTCTGGTCATCGTTCGGACAATGGAATGCCTACTCCTTTTATGAATTGTATTGTTTGTGTAAAAGTAGTCCGATTTGCACGACATTTTGGATAATTTTAATGGGGAGAACGCCAGGAATCCATTAGTGTTACTTTCATATCGATACGATGAAGAATAAAGAATTTCTTAATACGCTGTAATGAATATTTCACCCTCGACTGTGGGTCGCCGACCTCGATTCGCTGCGGTCGGCCAAGGATTCATACCTGTTTCAGAAAAACTGTATACTTTATTCTTTATCCTATCGATATGGAAGTGATACCGATGGATTTCTCATGTTTTTCAAATGAAAATTATGCCTACCAACTTTCATATAAATCGAACTATTTTTAACGAAATTATGGAAATCAATTTATTACAAAGATTCCTTAATTACAATCCGATTTGTGTCGTTTTTGGACCATTTTCATCGGGAAAACATAAGGAAACGATTCACGTCACTTTCGCCAAGATCCGGTGAGAAATGTAGAATTTTCTATTCGCCACGTCTTAGGGGGCAAGATTGTACGGCCCCCCTGGTCTCGAGGGTCGAAGTCCTCGAAACCCATCGAGGCACGGCTTATCGACGGCGTTGCCTCTGGAGTCTTGGCTGCCAGGATCGGCTGCCAGGCTCGTCGCGCGCCTCAGGATTTCTGCACTGTTAGAAATCCTGAGGCGCGCGACGAGCCTGATTTCAAGTGCCGTTTTTTCCTTTTCTAACTACCTTTTCTGTCTCTTATGTAAACTCTTCTGGAGTCAAGGTTGGAGCGCGGGCAGGAGCGTGGTGCTTTCTAGCACGCGGGCAGGAGCGTGGTGCTTTCTAGCACGCGGGCAGGACTGTGGTGCTTTCTTGCGCGCCACGCAAGAGCGTGGGTGAAAAATTTGACCTGCATCACGAGCAATCAGAAGACTACCCCCTTCTTCAAAACATCTTGCATATTACATCTCTTCATCATTTATCTTACGTATAACATCACTTGCATACCTATGTGTATGTATTGTCTATCAATATTAGTTTTTATATTAAAACAAGCAGTGACATGGTAAATTATTGCCGTTGATAGTAATAATTATGATCGTCACAACAGGGAATGTGTTAAATGCAATTTCATTTGCCATCGCATTGTCGGGGAAACATTTGGACATTTTTTAAAGTACCCTTGTAAAATTTTACAGTCGTTATAACTGAGTCATAAAACATTTCCAGAATTTGTAGCACCTTCAGGTCAACCAAATGTAGCTTCCTAAAAACAGATGTTTCAGTGTACCCTACAGTAACAGTATTTATGATATCCTCTACTAGCCAGGTATATCGAGGAATTCGTATACTTTTCGCGAACATATATCGCGATCGTGTCTTGCCGATCGTTTCGCAGATCTATCATATACATCGAACAGGTAGTACACAATACACCACTGCGGTGGATCGTGGAAAAAACATGTAGATGGAGTCGACGTAGAAATATCAGGCCGAACTCGCTGTCTCTAAGTAGTGGCGAGTATAACCTTCTGGCGTGCACGAAGGAGCGTCGCTCCGGCGTTCACGTACTTTTGCGTGCCGCGCGGCGTGTGACGCGCCGGAACGCGCGCCGGAACGCGCGCTGGAACGTCCGTGTAAAGGGCCCTATTGTCTAATTAGCGGTGGGCCTGGCAGATGTCGCCCAAATGCCAATTTCTTGAACAACAGTTAAACCACAGTTTAAAAGCATATCAGCCAAGTATGTTAAGATTGTATGTTCCTTTAGTAATGTGTGCATGATATTGTTTATTGCTGAATGATAATATTTTCTAACGTACATATCGCATAGAGGTACTACCATTGGGGCAAAAAGTCCGTCAGACTGAAAATATATATTTTATCATTTGTTTTTATAATAAGACGGCAAAACTATAAAGAAATGATGCCAAAGTCTTTAAATAGTGTTTTTTGTTTTAGTTGAGTGATTTTTTTTAGTTTTTAGTTCAAAGTGAGCCTCTGACTAATATTTTTATTTTTTGGTATAGAAGTCATACTTTTCTATCAATATTGTATACTAAACAGAATATTTGTTGATTTGAAAAGAGTTTTTTACTTATTTAGTTTAATCTTAGACGAAAATACATTAGGAACTTTCTACCCTATGCAATGGAGTTTTTGCCTCGTGCGTGGGGCAAGAAGTCCATTTTACATTGACAAACATTTTGTGGTATAACTCAACAGAAAATAACAGCATCAACAAACGAACATCGTGAACGTAAAGCATAATAGTTATAGTTTATACAAAATAACACCAGATATCTCTAGATTGTTAGTACTAAATTTTACATAGGTTTATATGAAAAACGGGACTTTTAGCCCCACCCTACCCTACTTCTCTAGTTTTAGGCATGTAGAAAATAAAAGGTTTTGGTTTTTTGTTCTAACAAGGGAACACCGCAAACCCCCACTCACCGATTGAAACGCAACATTGTGGATTTTTGGAGTGACTCAAAACAAGAACAACGGTGTGTTTCATTCGGGCCCTATCGCCCTTTAAGGGCGTGAAAACTAACCTCAAAGTCGAATAAGCACTTCCTCTTTTTCGCGTATAACTCCTAAAGTACAAGAAGAGACAAAAAAAAATGTTTCAAACAGAAGTTTAATCGTACAATACGCGCTGCAAACTTGCGTTAACAAAATTTTTAAAACAATTTTATTTCGTTCAGGTATTTTTTTTTAAATTCTTTTCAAAATTTTGTTAACACAAGTTTGCAGCGCTCGTTGCACCATTAAACTTTTGTTTGAAACATTTTTCCTATCTGTTGTACTTTGAGAGTAATACGCGAAAAGTGGAAGTGTCTATTTAACTTTGAGGTTAGTTTTCACCTCCTTAAAGGGCGATAGGGCCTGAATGAAAACAACCGTTGTTCATGTCTTGAGTCACTCTATAAACCCACACAGTTGCGTTCCAATCGGTAAGTGTCGGTTCGCGGTGTTCCGTTGTAAGTCGAACGGTACAGCCGTGAGATTGAACACCGTGGAAAATGTCGCTTTTCAAGATCTACCGCCGCCATTTTGTAAGAAAAAAAAAATACGAATTTTTCCGACGAAAGTTGTACAATAACAGGCTTCATATTGAATTTTCTGTTTATTCCATTATCTTCCTACAAAAAATGCCGCAAATGACTGCAATTTTGCTCCGTCCAAGGTGGCCTAACCCCTTAAGGCAGGGGTGCACACTAAGTCGGCCCTAGGGCAGTCGGTACGCCCTCGAGCTCGACCGTAGTATACTCAATCCCCACTCCTCGGTATAAGATCTCGTGGTGGAGAACTCTACAGGGTAATCGTTTAATCCTGCAACCCGCGCGCGCGCGAACTTGTAAAATGGCAAAACCGCCTCACGGACGCATTCCACTACAACCATACACCGGCCCAGCGGAGAGCTGCCAGCGACCGCTGGACAAGAGTGATGCCCGAGCTTCGAAAATTTTAGCGTCGCAAAGAGCTAGGTATTGGGAATTTCCGGCCCAGATAATCGAGCCGCGTGCTCCGCTTTTATGATCGGTTTACCACTCGCACCCCAGATTACTGTAATGAGGTTTGAAAATAATGTCAACTGATCTCGCACCCGTCTCAATTTCAAAAATTTTAGCTACGACAGGGTTGACCGCGGCGCTATACCCTTGTACGGAGAGATTTTTCGCCATCTGCTTGTAAAAGCCACAATAATGGCACATCGTTACAAAAAATGACATTAACGAAAGCCGGTATAGGCGTGGCGTTGAGCAGCTAAAACATTCAAACACAAAAATTCTAGAAAAAAGATTCAAACACCGCTACCATCAAAGATACGTCGCATTAGTTACCCCTTACGTCTGATCTAGGTATGCACCGCATTAAGGACAAAATCATAAAAAAGAAAACCAGAACAATAGATTCTGAGGTCTGCAGAACTAACACATAATTGAATAAAAATTTAATTTCTCAATTTATGAAAGTAATGATACAGAAACAACTAGCCTATTGTTTATCAACACCACGAATTTTAAAAACAGCGTTAAATACATTATCAAATAAACAGTTTCCAACAGCTTTTTAAACAATTATGGTTAAAAAATTGATAAAAGAAAAATTAAGTAAACGTAAAATATGTTAAATTATCCATCATTAAGAAGGAATAATTTTCCTCATTTTTCGGCGCAAATTGCATTCCGATATCTCTTATAGTTCAAAAGTTATACGAGAAAGGCCCCAACTTTTTGAACCCGGACCGGGAAATTCTGAATAGTTCTTTGCAACGTTAATTTGAAAGAGACCACCCCAATATTCTCGAAGCTCGGGCATCACTGCTGTCCAGCGGTCGCTAGCAGCTCTCCGAACGCCGGGACGGTGCATGGTTGTAGTGGAATGTGTCCGTGAGGCGGTGTTGCCATTTTACAAGTTCGCGCGCGCGCGGGTTGCAGGATTAAACGATGACCCTGTATAACTACAGAGGCCGTATGCCCATTTTGTTTTCTCCAAGGAAAATATGGTATTGTCTCGAGCTTCCCATTGATGTTCCAACACGATCACCGGAAAGGCCCAGTTTATGCTTTTATGACACCCCCGACAGCTAAATGATCGCTTGGCCGCAACTGATATACACAGCTCCGTCACTGTGTGCCAGAGATGGGCAAAAAATTATTTTAAATAAAAAATTGATTTCGAATAAAAGACAAAAATTTTATTCGAGAGTCGTCGAATAAAAATAACTTTGGGTAATTTTTATTCGAAGCGCCTCAAAATAACTTTTTTATTCGACGAGATTCATTCGACGGCTACGCATGATTTTTTTATTCGACGGGAATTCATTTTAAGCTTGAAATGATTTTCTCCGTTTCAGGCGTCTTTTATTTCAAAAGTTATTCGAAGTTAAAATAACTTTGGGCGAGCCTCGAGAGCCTTCGATCGAAGCCGCCGGCTTCTCGAGCCGAGCGACATTGTATCGTTCACCCGTATACACTGCAGCGCGGAGTTGCTCGGCGATGTGTCATCGATTATACAGAAATGGAATTTCTTTATTTTTCGTCGTATCAATATGAAAGTGACACCAATGGCTTCCTTGCATTCTCCCGATTACCTAAATTGGGTTATTGTGAAATTTACAAACAGTAAAATTTGAATGTTTGCTGAATTACGTTTTTGGTGCTGTTAAGTACCGTAGTAAACTATAACTTTAGAATCTGTTGATTCCTAGATTCCGTCATTTCCGTTGTGTTCATAAGTTCCGTACATTTCGGAATTCATGCGATCGTGAAATTCGAATACAAAGATTAGGGAACCGTTATTAAGCAAAAGTTCAAACAGTTTATCCACTTTAATAGAGAAAAAATCTATTATTCTTTGTCAATTAATGCTTTTTTCAGGGAAATATTAAACTTTTTTTCAGGGAAATATTATTTGGGACAGTAAAATTAGAATTAAAATTCCGGGCGAAGCCGGGTAATAAAGCTAGTTAGGCATAAAATTAATTTGCATGATTGAAAGCCCGTTTCATTAAAAGTAGTCCGATTTAAATATTTTTTTGTCAATTTAATCGGGAGAATGCAAGGAATCCATTGGTGTCATTGATACGACGAAAAATAAAGAAATTCCGTTTCTGTATAATCGATGACACATCGCCGAGCAACTCCGCGCTGCAGTGTATACGGGTGAACGATACAATGTCGCTCGGCTCGAGAAGCCGGCGGCTTCGATCGAAGGCTCTCGAGGCTCGCCCAAAGTTATTTTAACCTCGAATAACTTTTGAATTAAAAGACGCCTGAAACGGAGAAAATCATTTCAAGCTTAAAATGAATTCCCGTCGAATAAAAAAATCATGCGTAGCCGTCGAATGAATCTCGTCGAATAATAAAGTTATTTTGAGGCGCTTGGAATAAAAATAACCCAAAGTTATTTTTATTCGACGACTAGTAGAAATAAAGTCTCTTTTATTTGATACGTTATTTAAATAATTTTTTATTTAAATGATGCCCATCTCTGCTATGTGCGTCAGTAATCTCAAGCGGTGGGTTAAAATTTACTCAGGCACAGGATACGGAGGGTTAATTGAGATTTGAAAATTTTTTATATGCAATAATAATAATTTTGTTTAAAGTTATAATGTTAGCAGTAAGAAGGGTTTAAAAAAGTTTGTTGCTGGCGAAGATGATTCTGGCTGTCGTAGTCATCGGAAACAAAAAGCGCAAAAATTTTCTTAATCTATATGAGTGTAGTTATCGTGTGAACTAGAATGAAGTAATTATTTGCCAAAATCCAATTTTACAACACAGAAAACTAACAAATGCTTTTCCAAAAAAGGATTTTCCAAATACAACCATTTTTGTGCGTTTTAACATTATTCATTCAACATGAACTAAAGTTGATACGATAACTACACTCATAAAGATTAAGAAATATTATACGTTTTTTTGTTTCAGATGATTACAACAGCCAAAATCATGCTCGTCAGCAACAAACTTTTTTTTCAAACCCCTCTTACTACTAACATTATTACTTTGAACCAAATTACTATTATTGCAAACAAAAATTTGAACACATTTTTTAAATTTAAGTTAATAAAAGTACAGAGATTGGTATTATAATACTCAATATTTTTCTTTTAAAAATTCCCCAAAATGTGCCTTATTTTCGGAACGTCAAACTCTGGAAACGGCAGCCTGCGACGCTCCGCCCCCACTACTCCAACCGCTCCCCACTCCATTGGCGGACTTGCTTGCCTTGAACGAGCTCGAATGTGCGCTCGCGCCCGGAATTGAGGGTCCTGTGCATGCCTGCCTTAAGGGGTTACACCATCTTTGCAGCACCAAAAAATCGAAAAAACATTTTTTCATATAATAATGGCACATATAAACCCTTAGCATTGTTTTGGTAGTACAGTCATAATATTGTTTGTATTTAGATTTTGAAAATTATATTGACTGCGGTCAAAATCGGCATCAACAGGCTCATTTTATATATAACCATTTCCCAATAACAATAAAAGAGCAATATTTGTCTTTTTAATGGCATTTTCTATTTCTGTTCAATGGATTATGAACTTAGAACTCATTCTAAGTATATTGCGCTTAGAACTACCTCTCTGTGGCAATTTTTGAAGTCAGAATGATTTCAAAGTGTACTACGTATGCTGGGTTGTATCACTCGTTTCGTATGGGTTAAATAAAGTGTTTCTAATTTAACTTGTAGGGCATTCTGGATCTGTAAACTCAGTACGTTTTCATCCAACCAAAGAATTGGCATTAACATCCAACGGAGATAATTCTGCCCATATATGGCAAGCAGCTGTTGACTGGGACTTTCCGAAAAGGCAGAATTCGGCTGAGGAACTTTCAGCATTGAATTCCGATAGAAACGTTAGTGGTGTGATTACTGTGTCCGAAGAACAGGAGGAACCTCCGACTCTCAGGTAATTGTACAAGTATCCCAGTCGAACTACCTAAGGTCGGGTTCAGATATATTGGCTGGTGCGTTCGCTTTCGCGAGCAGCGCATGAGGAGAAATCAGCCACCACCACCTGACGACCGTGGATTGGCAGTTGAAGTTGTTGGGCCGCCGAAGGGTATGGTGGGGTAACGGGAACGCTGCTCGACTCCGCCTGAACGAAGCCGTGTGGCTATTGTTTATTCTAACCCACCGTGGGACGACCAGGCGTAGCCCGAGAGAGAGTGAGAACGTAGAAAAAAGGAGCACTCAGGCTGGCAAGCGGTGTGCTGGGAGAATACCCCTCACGAAACTCACCGGCCAATATATCTGAACCCGACCTTAGGCCAAATAATACATAAAAAAAATGGCATACAGTGTTATAAGTTATAAATTGTTTAGAAGAGAATTGTTTTCGGCTGTCCTAAATACTATTACTACTGCTCTCTTACATGCTACTAGAGATTACAAATTTACCGACTTTTTCAATTACCGGTAATTCGGTAGAAGTTTCAATCAAAACCGGTTTACCGGTAATTTACCGGTATTTTTTAAGGTATCGAAAATAGAAGTAAAAATTTTATAAAAACGTCTAATCGATCATTATAAAAAATAAATGCATATACAACTATTATTCGTATATAATATTTTTTATTTATCAACACTTTTTAATAAATATGCACGCAAAAAACATAATTTATTTAAACTTTCGTCGCCTAATCGCGACCTAATCTTCGTACAAAACAATCCCGCCGCGGAAAACGCCCTCTCCGATTCCACACTTGTTAGTCGGGTAGTCATGAGGAAATTATATGCTAATTGGATATATTTTCCCTTTACATTTCCTTCGTGAAAATATGCTAATTCTTTTTTTATGACTTGATTTATACTTTTATTTTTTTTCTGGATCAGAGTTGGCTGCGCAGGAACTTCGGTTTTTGCCTTAATTAAGAATTTAAGTTTTTCTTTCATTGATATTGTAGATGTCGAAGGAATTATATTTACAGAATTTTCGGGATCAGAATCACTAATTATTTCTGATAATTCAGTTGATGTTTCATTTTTATTATAAGTACATTCAATTAATTCCCCGATTATCTTCGCAATTGCAGTTTTATTGGTTTTATTAAAAATTCTGTAATCTTCCTCATTCGAATTTTTGAGATTATAATCAGAAAGATATTGTAAAACATCAGAATAAGAAGTTCGTCTTTCCTTTATTCGTTGTATCAAAGCATTCTTAAGTTCGTTACTTAAAAGCCTGTGTTGATTCATTAATTCGTCAAGCATGAATTTCAGTGTAACATCAGCAATATATAAATTAACATTTTCAGAACAAAGTGTTTCAACAGCAAGTTTTATCGGTTGTAACGCTACTATTGTATCGGACAACAATGTAAGTTCACTGTCTTTAAAATTGATTTCTGATTTTAAATCTATGAGACTCTTTCTAATACAATTTTTAATCATTGAGAAACGCTCCAACATAGCCAGCAACTGTTCCAGCGAGTTTTAGAGTCTAGTATCAACGAAAATTCTTTACCGAATTCTCCTTTTACATGTTTTTGTAGTATATCATCGTTTTTTGTTGGGGATTTGCGGAATGTTTTAACTACTTTCCGTATCTTTGTTATTAGAGAATTCAGTTGTACGTTTTGTAAAGGATTTAGGTGAGAATCAATAATCATGTTTTGTACCACTTCTAAACCTTCACCATTATTTTCAATATCTTCGTCGTTGTCATCGTCAGAGTTGTCACAATCATTTGTATCAGGTAATTCAACAGGTTCCTGATATTCGTCCTCAATTTCGTCGGTATTATTTTTATTATAAAGAACTTTGATTACGGCCAACTGAATTCCATGTACAAGACATAATTGATGATTTGCATCAATCAATTTTATTGTATTTTTCATTACTGAATTTCCATCTGTAGTCACTGACACAATATTTGCTAAAGAAATACCAAATTCTTTCAGTTTACTTTTAATGACAATTACACATCTTTCAGCAGTCATAGATCCATGAATACGACATAATCCAAGGTTCCAAAATTTGTTGTTACTTCTATGGATATTCATATATCAGCGGTTCTTAAGGGGGTAGACACGGGTAATGCAGCTCGCTGTATACCGACATAATCTGGCCTGAAACATGGGTTTGCGGGCTGACGCTTTTCGTCCTTATATGAGCGAATTTTGGGCTGCGCGAGGTCTCATTCGAAAGAGGAAGGTTCAGTGCAGGGCGTTCTTGTGTTGATATCTAATAATACGAGTTTCAAAGTAGAGCAAAAGTCGACAAAATACACCCGCATGAATCCAAGTATTTTTAGGTCACTAAAAGAGTTTTGTGACTCAAACGATGACCAGAGCGCCCTACACTGAACCTTCCTCTTTCGAATGAGACCTCACCCAGCTCAAAATCTGCTCATAGAAGGACGAAAAGCGTCAGCCCGTGATTGAATTCCCAAATACGAGTTCCGCCATATTGGCGATAATACAGAGCAAGTCACGTGACAAATTTAGTTCAGCTAGCGGATACGAGATGGCGCCTACTCGGGAGGACTGCCAACGTGGAATCATAGCAAGACTGAAGCGATACCTGGATACATGTGCCACAGTAAAAGCGTGCTGCAGTCAATGTATGAATTTTCGGACGATTGTAGGTTGGGTTATATGCATTTTAGGCATATAACTGCTGGGAACTGTGTACATTTACTAAATTAACGCTTTTATTGTAACACATACATCACTTGAAATCGCTGTCGAATTTATGTTATAATTATATGGCCACATTATTTAAAATAAAAAAAGAGATTGGAACTTTTTTACTAATACTGGAAATATTGATTTACTGATATCATATTTTCAGAATGTGGAAGTTGCAGCAATTATTTGCAATTATTGCTCTTATTATTATTCTTCCGACTATTGTATATATCATGTAACAAGGAAAAGTCTCCAAATCAGTCAACAGTTGACTCCCTGATTTTTTTTTGTAATTCTTTATGGTTCTATGCAGAGATGGGCATTATTTAAATAAAAGAATATACTTCCGAATGGCCCCAGTGGCCGATCGACACGAGGTTTGGGGTAGGTTGTGTGTACCCTAAATCTAAAATTCTATTTAGCTTCGGGTATTTATTAGTTTCCTTTGTTTATTCGAAGGCTTCGAATAATTTTTCATCCTTCACTATATCTTTATCATAAGGTCGTATTCAGATATATTGGCCGGTCGATTCGTTTTCGCGAACAGCGATCGAGGAGAAATCAGCCACCACCATCTGACGATGGTCGATTTGTCAGTTGGAGTTACTTGGCCACCCAAGGGTATGGTGGGGTAACGGGAATGCTGCTCGGCTTCGTCTGAACGTAGCTGTGTGGCTGTTATGTCCAATACGAGATGAAGCTATTGAGAAAGAATCAATGTTCAGACTAATAAAGCTCCTGTATATTTTCGGGGCTAAGGCACACCTAATCTGATGTGTGTATTTCTACGCTGACAGCTCGGTTTGGCCTATACACACCAGAAGTTTGGCGCTAACCCCATCACTTGTGGCTCACTCATGTTCTGCGAAGGCGAGAGTGAGATGGAACGAGAGCGAATCAGAAAACGTTGCGAACAGGAGCACCGAGGCAGACAAGCGGTACCTATGGTGGGATAATACACGTTACGAAACGCACCGACCAATATATCTGAATGTAAAGTCTCGTTAGCCGCTCGCTGGTCGGGACCGGCGTTGAGCCCGTATCATGAACGGAGCCCTAATTCCGAGGCTGAATTTCTCGCTTCTTTCTGGCCGAAGGGGGGAGCGGGATGGAACGCTTTGCGTGCACGGCGGGCGTGCGCGACGGGCGCGAGCGCTCAGATGGAATCGTGACTGTTCGACGCATGCGCGCCACGGTCAGATAGCCAGGCACGGCACGAGTCTTCTTTGCGCCATAAGCGAGCTTGCGAAATTTCGCCATTTATTATAATACATTTAATTGTGCTTCTTCATGACCTTACTCTTAACTTTTACTCGTAGTTTAAAACCGTTGTAGTATAATTTGTAGTATTTCATTTAAAAATTTATTTTCAACAATGCCAACAATGAAAAGGCCATTTTGCGCCTCTGGTCAACCTTACAACCTAGCAGTTGCCTAATTTTACATAGTAAAGTCATAAATAATCTCAAATAAATGTAATATAATAAAGGGCGCAATTTGACACGTTCGCCTAGGGTGCAAAAAAGACTTATGCCCGGCCTGCGTCAAGATTTTGCGAAGCGGATCATCGCGCACGCCCGTCGCGCACACAAAGGACGGAGTGTCAGGCGTCCGCAAGACGGAGCGAGATAAAATATCAACGTACACCAAACTGAGCCCGTAACGATCTTAGATGCTCGAATAACCGCCGAGAACCTTTGTGGTCCGAGCCGCATGAGATCGCCGTTGCTCGGCGATGTGTCATCGATTATATAGAAACAGAATTGTTTTTTTTTCATGGTATCAATATGAAAGTGACACGAATGGATTCCTGGCATTCTCCCGATTAAATTGACAGAAAATAATTTGAATCAGACTATTTTTAACGAAACGGGCTTCAATTCTGCAAACAAATTTTCACGTAATTTCCTTAATTATGGTGCGAATAATATCATTTATCCTTAATTATGGTCCGAATAATATCATTTTTCGGGCCAATTTGATCGAGAAAACATGAAGAATCGATTCACGTCACTTTCGCAAACATCTGATTAGAAATGCAGAACTGAAGATTTGTCACTGCTTAGTGCATAACATTGTATGGCCCCGCTGGATTCGAGCGTCGAAACCCACGAAACTCAGCGAGTTGCATGATTGCCAGCGTGAAGGACAAGAGAGGACTTTGCATGGCGAAGGAATGTCAGCCTTCTATAGAACTCAAATCGAGAAAGACTTTGCTGACAAACTTTACATATGTATATAAGTGTCAAATAAATACTTTAATTGTAAAATTTAGACGACAAACTATTGTTGAATTTCGCCAGTTCTTACATATGCATCACTTGGTTGGGAATTCCTGATCCCAGAGTTTCATGCATTTACCTATTGTAATGTTACTTCAAGTCATCGGGAAATTGTATTGCTTCTTCTCGTACATACATATATCTGTTCGCGAGTAGGTGTCACGAGTGACGCGGCTTTGGTTTCCCAAATAAATGCACATTTATTTGGGCCCTCGGTCGACGGCGACTTGAGTCATCCAGTACTGAATATGAAAATGTTCATATTTCTCATTACACGAGTCATCATTGATAAGAGTGTTTCCACCGATGGATTGGTGAGTTTATGTCCACGAAAATGAGTCGAGACGCGAAGCAATTCGGTCTATTTTTTCTTATGACTAGATGATTAGGACACACACACACACTACGTTCACTAAAAATAGACCGAATTGCTCCATGTTTGGCATCATTTTCATCAGTAATGCAGTGCTCTGGTGTAAGGAAGTCATAACGTCTGTTCGCGAATTGAGAGGAATGTCGCGATGAGCGTGAGCGAGTGTACCGGTTAGGTTAGGTTGCCACGCAAGGCAGGTATTTGATTAAAATGTTTGAGGCTTTATTATAAAATCACTCGTTGAGCAGTGTGTACAACAATGAGCGATGAGAATATTTAATGAGATAAGAATGATGAGAATAAGAATGATTTACAATACCGTTGGCAACACGCACGCCGATAGCCACGTGGAGGCACGCTGTGCCACAGCCACAATCGATCAGCTTGCGACCGATAACTGAGAAGCTGTTGAGATTTGTTAGTAGATGAGTTTTTGAATGAGCACAATGATGTTTGAGAACGAGGGATGATGAGAAAGTTCACGAGTTACGTGAGAAAGTCGTAGCCGAAACCGACGCGTCTTTTCTTGTACGCTACGTGAACGAGATTAAGAACATGAGCTGAGAAGACTTCCGGACGCGTCGTCTCGAACATTCTCGAAGATTGACCGACCTCGGGAAATATCATTGGTTGATCGATATGATGTGTTGAGGTATGATTCGTGGCGCGCATTCTAGAACCGACCGAAACCGTTTCAACCGATACGCTGATTCGCCGCTTGTCGGTCGCTCAGCGTTGCTGATTGGTGATCGACCGTGTCTCTGATTGGCGGATCGATCGTCGATCCGCCACGCTGAGCTCAGTCCAGGAGGTGCTGCTGTGAGTCGGGGTGTGGCGGTGAGCAGAATTAGTTGAATCTCAAACAACGCCCAATACGAGAATATTAAAAATCACACTGGACATCGCTCGCCGTCGTCGAAGGCGAGGCCCAGTAGGACGCGTAAGATGTATATACAATGTAACTTGGATTCTCGAGCAATGCCGATGACGTCGGGGGCATCGACGAGGGTTCGAGGCGCGTAAAAGGAACGAGAGTCATTCGTTTGCACGACTCAGGATGGTTGAGATCGACGAGCCAGAGTGTTATTTACACTGGTGAAGAACATCGTAATACGGAGCTAATATTCTAGGCCCTAGAATCTACGATATTGTCAATGTGCAGTTGAAACGCACGCCGCTTCACACTATCGTTTCTTAGCATTTATACGGGGTGATTCTGTAGCTAGAATCGTCAAACGCGATGCTCGCCAACAATCATGTGTCTCGCTGAGTTTCGTGGGCTTCGACGCTCGAAACCAGCGGGACTATACAATGTTGCACGCTAAGCAGTGACGAATCTGAAGTTCTGCAATTTCTAATCAGATATTTGCAAAAGTGACGTCAATCGATTCCTTACAATTTTATATATAATGTTTGTTCATAACTGCTTTCTGCATAGGACGTGTAATAAGTGTATTTCATGTTTTGTTTCGGTGCTTTGCTAATACAAAAATGTTTAACCTAACAAACTTCATTTTCTGGGGACATCCCCTTATCTATTTTCCCTTTTCACTTATAATTCCTTACTGCTAACGTAGAATATTGTAGCATAAGCACATATCAAGTAATTAAAATGTACAATGAATTTTCTACGTTTGCAGTACCAGCCGACTTTCCGTTTAAAATTTTATAAGTACAACGCAACAGCTGAGAATTTCTTTCCTTATTCAGAGTAGAATACGGAAATAGCAAACAGCTCCATCTCGCGTGCACCGGGCAATCGTCGATCTATCGGTATTACCATTTCTGTGCAGAAAAAACCTGCTGTAATACCGACCTGCCAAATCGGCCAGGTCACATGACGTGTCTACCCCCTTAATAGATGTCCACTCGTCTAATGTTAGGCTAAATGCTTCATTACTAAGAATCCAATGGTGTCACTTTCATATTGATACGATGAAAAATAAACAAATTCTGTTTCTTTATAATCGATGACACATTGCCGAGCACGACGATCTCGCGCGGCTCGGGACACAAAGGTTCTCGTCGGTTATTCGAACTTCTAAGATCGTATTCAGATTTATTGGCCGGTGAGTTTCGTAACTAGGGGTGTGCGGTTACCCGATTTTTCGGGCTCGGGACGGGCCGGCAACTTTCGGCCGAGATCGGGCGGGATCCCGATACTTTCGTATTGCTCGAGATCCCGACAGTTTCGGGACCCCGAGACTCGATTCCGGCTACAAGCATAGCCGCCATGAGCGGACAATTTGATTTCAGGTCGGCTCGGCAAAACTCGGACGCGATCGGACGATATCGTTACCAGTAATAGATTAAAATTATTACCTGAGAACATAGAAAAAGTATGTTTCTTACACGTTAATTTGAAATAATAAAATATTCGCCTCCTGTATATTGTTGTTATTATGAAACATCCAGGAAATATTCCTTTTTGTATGCTTATAGTTCGTACGTTTTCTATTTTAAATCTGAACCTATCCGGAAAAAGATAATACCCTATATATTCCCTTTACATAAAGTACTAAGTATGAAGTATATTTTATTCAGATTTTAAAATATTGTCGATATAAAAATAGTCTTCTTCCCAAGTTCTGAACATGGTATTTATTTAAGTACGTATATGGACGTATTCAGTATTCACAGACTATTTGGTAGCAATGAATATACATATATATGTAATTAAATAATAAGATACAAATTATGATTCAACAGGAGACAGAAAGGTAAAAACTTATCACTCTGGTATCGATATAAATGATATACATAATTCTTTCCGTCTCGGTCCGCTCGTAATAGCTGGCTTTCGAGCCGATCGTGTCCGAGTTTTGCCAAACCGACCTGAAATCAAATTGCCCGCTCATGGCGGTCATGCTTGTAGCCCGAATCGAGTCTCGGGATCCCGAAACCGTCGGGATCTCGAGCAATACGAAAGTATCGGGACCCCGCCCGATCCCGCCCGAAATTTTCCGACCCGTCCCGAGGGCCGAGAATCCGAGCCGCGGGACGATCCGCACACTCCTATTCGTAACGCGTATTCTCTCGTCATCGCAGAACACGAGTGAGCCAGAAGTGGTGGGGATAGCGCCAAGCTTCTGTCATGTATAGGCCAAACCGAGCTGAAGCGTAGAAATACACGCATCAGAATAGGTGTGCCTTAGGCCTTAGCTCTGAAAAAATTCAGGAGCTTTATTGGTCAGAACATTGATTCTTTTTCGATAGCTTCATCTCGTATTGGTCTACGCATTACTTCGTGACGCACACAACTACATATGTACTACGCTGATAATAAGAATAAATAACAGCCACACGTCTACGTTCAGACGGGGCCGAGCAGCATTTCCGTTACCCCACCATACCCTTCGGTGGCTAGGGAACTCCAACTGACAAATCCACGATCGTCAGATGGTGATAGCTGATTTCTCCTCGATCGCTGTTCGCGAAAACGAATCGACCGGCCAATATATTTGAATACGACCTTAGGATAAAGATATAATGAAAGATGAAAAATTATTCGAAGCCAAAGATGAAAGGCCTTCGAATAAACAAAGGAAACTAATAAATACCCGAAGCTAAATAGAATTTTAGATTTAGGGTACACACACCCTCCCCCAAACCTCGTGTCGATCGACCACTGGGACCATTCGGAAGTATATTCTTTTAATTAAATAATGCCCATCTCTGCATAGGAGCGTAAAGAATTACGAAAAAAATCAAGGAGTCAACTGTTGACCGGTTTGGAGACTTTTCCTTGTTATATGTTATATACAATAGTCGGAAGAATAATAATAAATGCAATAATTATATTTTCTGAAAATATTATATCAGTAAATCACTACTTCCAGTGTTATTAAAAAATTCCAATCTCTTTTTTTATTTGAAATAATGTGGCCATATAATTATAACATATATTCGGCAGCGGTGATGTATGTGTTACAGTAAAAGCGTGAATTTAGTAAATGTAGACAATTCCCAGCAGTTCCTAGTCAATGTATACCTAAAATGCATATAACCTAACCTAAAGTCGTCCGAAAATGCATGCATTGACTGCATCACGCTTTTACTGTGGCTTGTGTATCCAGCTAACGCTTCAGTTTTGCTATGATTCCACGTTGGCAGTCCTTCCGAGTAGGCGCCATCTCGTGTCCACTAGCTCAACTAAATTTGTCACGTGACTTGCTCTGTATTATCGCCAATATGGCGGAACTCGTATTTGGGAATGCAATCACGGGGATACGTTTTTCGTCCTTATATGAACAGATTTTAGGCTGGGTGAGGTCTCATTCGAAAGAGGACGGTTCGAGACAGCCCGCTCTGGTCATCGTTTGAGCCACAAAACTCTTTTAGTGACCTAAAAATACTTGGATTCCTGCGGGTGTATTTGGTCGACTTTTGCTCTACTTTGAACACTCATATTATTAGATATCAACACAATCTTGTCGAACCATGACCAGAGCGGGCTGCATCGAACCTTCCTCTTTCGATTGAGACCTCACCCAGCCCAAAATCTGCTCATATAAGGACGAAAAACGTATCCCCCCAAACCCATGTTTCGGGCACATTATGTGGGTATTACAGCGCGCTGCATTACCCGTGTCTACCCCCTTAATAAATTAATGTTGTGTTGGCTTTTGAGATGGCTATGCAAACCGCTGGTACTTCCACCTACGGCTTTTATTTTTTTTTAGCACTGTTTACACACAGCTACATCTCTTGCTGCTGTACGATTAAAATAATGCCACGGTGAAATGGTATCCATGGCTACAAAAAATTTAAAATAAAAATAAAAGTTTACAAACCCATAACCAGAGCATGGACTAAATAAAAAATTATTTAAATAATGAATCAAATAAAAGTTATATTGTTCGTCAAATAATCTAAAGATAATGTAACTTTTATTTGATTCATTATTTAAATAATTGTTTTATTCGATGAATAAAGTTAATTTTTTATTCGTCGAGTGTTTCAACTTCAGCGTCAAATAAAGTTTTCAACTTTAACTTTAACTGTAACGTTAACTTATACTTTATTCGACGTCAAATAATTTTCTGGCACATGTTCGAGCCGCCGAGGACCGTTATTGGGCGATACTAGGTACATTGTAACGCGCGCGCCAGGCCTCAATCGGCGGTACATACTCGCCAGCTCGAACGCGCGCCAGAAAATTATTCGACGTCGAATACATGTAAAGTTAAAGTTGAAAAATCAATTGAACGGTGAAGTTGAAACGTTCGACGAATAAACAAATTAACTTTATTCATCGAATACAGTTAACCCCAGTCAACTTTACTTGACAAACGACGATTAATGTTTTTAACTTTTATTCGTTATCCGAAATTTATTTAAATAAAAATTTTGGTCATCTCTGCCCATTACTTACCTTTGATTTTTTGTTTTATTCACCTTATAACACAAACTGAGCAATCGACTAACCCACTCACTATGAGTGGAAGACTTTACTTTGTATAAAATGAATCAGTGGTTTGGTCGTGGACAGCCCAGCTTGTCGCTGTCAATTATTTCGTTCTCTCACCAGTCGTCGGTTGCCGAGCAACCGTAACTTGCATCTTGTACTTGCGCGGCACAAGTATAAAACGCATTTACGCGCTATATTGGTACATATATGTAATTTACCGAATTACCGGTAAAAAAGTGTCGAATTACCGGTAAATATTTTAGGGAATTTTCCGCGATTTACCGGTAAACCGGTTTACCGGTATTGCAATCCCTACATGCTACATACTGCGGGGAGGTTTTTTTTTTAAATGGACTCCTTCGACAAAGACGTCGAAATTATTTGAAATTGTTTCTTTTTCATTTTCGTTGATATGAAAAATATTGTTAGTGAAAGTGACTACAATGTTTTCATCAATGATGACCGAAGTTCACATTGTATCTAGTTACTAAAGTCGTTTTCAGATTTATTGACCGGTGAGTTTCGTGAGGGTTATTCTCCCACCACACCGCTTGCCTGCCTCGGTGCTCCTTTTGTCTACGTCAGGGGTGCACACCAAGTCTGCCCTAGGGCAGTCGGTGCGTCCTCGAGCTCGACCGTGATATGCTCACTCCCCACTCTTCGGTATAAGGTCTCTTGGTGGAGAACTCTATAACTACAGAGGCCGTATGCCCATTTTGTTTTCTCCAAGGAAAATATGGTATTGTCTCGAGCTTCACATTGTTGTTCCAACACGATCACCGGAAAGGCCCAGTTTATGTTTTTATGACACCCCCCACAGCTAAATGATCGCTTGGCCGCGACTGACATACACAGCTCCGTCACTGTGTGCGTCAGTAATCTCAAGCGGTGGGTTAAAATTGACTCAGGCACAGGATACGGAGGGTTAATTGAAAATTTGAAAAATGTTTAACTTTTTGTATCTAGTAATATTAATTTTGTTTAAAGTTAAAATGATAGCAGTAAGAAGGGTTTAAAGATGTTTGTTGCTGGTGAAGATGATTCTGGATGTCGTAGTCATCGGAAACAAAAAGTGCAAAATTTGTCTTAATCTATATGAGTGTGGTTATCGTGTGAACTAGAATGAAGTAATTACTTGCAAAAATCCAATTTTACAACACAGAAAAATTAATATTTTCATTTGAAATACAACCATTTTTGTGCGTTTTCACATTATTCGTTCAACATGAACTAATGTTCATACGATAACCACACTCATATAGATTAAGAAAAATTATACGTTTTTTGTTTCAGACGATTACGACAGTCAAAATCATGCTCGTCAGCAACAAACTTTTTTTCAAATCCCTGTTACTACTACCATTATAACTTTGAACCAAATTACTATTATTGCATACAAAAATTTGAACACATTTTTCAAATTTCAGTTAATAAAAGTACAGAGATTGGAATTATAATATTCAATACTTTTCTTTCAAAAATTCCACAAAATGTGCCTTATTTTCGGAGCGCCAAACTCTGGAAACCCCTGCGGCAGCCTATGACGCTCCGCTCCCACTACTCCAGCCACTCCCCACTCCGTTGGCAGACTCGCTTGTCTTGCACGAGCTCGGAGCTTAAGCCCGAGCTCAGCTCGAGCTCGAATGTGCGCTCGCGCCCGGAATTGGGGGTCCTGTGCATGCCTGGTCTACGTTCTCGCTTTGTCTCGGGTTACGCCTACTCGTCGGGCGGTGGGATTGGTGTCCGTGAGGTATGTACACACGCAGCGAAGCATTCCCACCACTTTGAGTACATAGACGGGACACGATTCCGAACGGTCGTTTCTCGCTTCTTTCTTCCCGAAGGCGAGAGCGAGATTCTTTGGTCGAGAGTGAGAGCATCCGAGAACGAGCAAGAGCGGACAAAAGAATCACACGTAGTTCCCGTCGACTACGAAAGAGAGAAAGCATGATACTTTGTCTCACTTCGTCGTTCACGTGCATCGTACGCTCCAGAGTTGGACAAAATTTTATCTAAATAAAAATCTCAAATAACAAACTAAAGATAAATAATTTTTATTCGTTATTCGAGGCTCGAATAATCGAACTTATCTTTGTTCGAAGAGCAATGTGTGACGTCCCACTATTTTTCGCGCGGTATTATTTAAAGTCTCCCTCATAAATCACTCCACAACTCCGCCAAAACTCCCTAAAACTCAACTCTTACCCCTATTCCCCAATCATCGGGCCATTTAGACGATGTACCTTAGCGGTCCCCATCTCGAGTTGGTCAACTACGAAACCCCCTCCCCTCTTTGCCTTACGAGGTATGATCTCCTCCCTCATATTTAATTTTAAACAAGTCCCTCGTCCCAAAAACCCTCTTAACTCGAGACCACGTCTCACCCCCTCTCTATAACCCTCCAAGCCACTCTCACCCCTTTCCATTCAAAACATCCAAAATCAAACCAATGGGTTGAGTACCCCCTTTTCAGAAGCCCAAATAAAAACCCCGGAAGTCCTATTGCGACGAATATTTCGCGCATGAGTCACCAACACGTTCTAATTATAGATGCATATTTCGCACATGATGAGTCATGGTGCATACCGCGCATACCCCTCATACCTGACATTCCTACAAATCATATAAATACCAGGGTTCCTGACGCCGTAGCTCTCTTCTACGGAAATTCTCCCGCGAAGTATTAACATATATATATTTAAAACTAAACTCAGTGAACAACAAATAATCTACGTCAACTACCGTAAGCAATTACGTCTATTTATTGTTATACGACATATCATCTCCACACACATATCATTTTGTATTGCTTCTGCTTTTCATATTAATGTTTATTGCATATATTATCGTTATTATTAATGCTTGTTGATTATATTCTATTCTTTGCTAATTCTTATTCCTTTTCATACTATTATCTGTCTCTTATACTCGTGTATTTCATGTTCATACATACATATTGTTAAAATAACCATTTATATAAATGTTTACATAATGATGCTTATCGTCCAACGCAGTATTTATGTTAACTAACGGCTACTGCATTAATAGCGCATGGCCTATTTTCGTACTTCTCATCTAATAAACAATTTTACTTTAAATTACGCTTCGCATTATTGCAACTATCCAATGGTTACGAAGATTCCAAACCATAACAGGCTACTGTAACAGCTGATCTCGGTTCGCGAACGCGAGAGTTCTTATAGTGTTTACGAGTCTTACTTTCACATAGGTCTTGTACGACCGTATGGCTAGACATATTTCGCGGAAAGATTACGTGTGGCTTCTTATATAAATGCAGCGGTAAATCCAATTACCAAGCCTAAACAAAAAGCTACAAGTGCTCTAACGGAGGTCACCCCGGCGCGATTATCGTTTAAATCATCCCTGGTCGTTCAGTGCTACGAATCTGGCATTCGCGCCTGCATTCCCTCTTCACGTTCAGTGCTACGAATCTAGCATTCGCGCCTGAATTCCAACTCACGTTCAGTGCTACGAATCTGGCATTCGCGCCTGAATTCCTACTTACCCTCAGTGCTACGAATCTAGCATTCGCGCCTGAACTCCTACTCACCCTCAGTACTACGAATCTGGCATTCGCGCCTGAACTCCTACTCACCCTCAGTGCTACGAATCTGGCATTCGCGCCTGAATTCCAACTCACCCTCAGTGCTACGAATCTGGCATTCGCGCCTGAAATCCTAACCCCACATTGTCATTGTCCTAATGACCTCGACCCGGGACGTGACAAATGAATAAATAATTTTATTGGATGAGAATTTATATGACGAATGAAGATAAATTTTTTTTGGATGAGAATTAGGGATAGGGAATTTTCCGCGATTTACCGGTAAACCGATTTACCGGTATTGCAATCCCTAGTGGAGAGTCAGATCGTTGAAAGAACGCCAACCACGTGGACGTGCACACGGGGAATAGTGAAATAGTGTTGAAGCAATGGACAATATGAATAATGTAAGTATTATATTGTATACTGTTATGCAGAGTGATTCTCTGCTTAAATTCTTTAAAGGCGATGCCGCCAATAAGCCGCGCCCCGCTGAGTTTCGTGGACTTCGACGCCCGAGACGAGATTCACTACGGCATGTTAAAAAATTCTTTATTCTTCATCGAATCGATATGGCGGTGATACTAATGAATTCCTGGCGTTCTGCCGATCAAAATCATGTCAAATGTCATGTAAATCGGACTATTTTTAACGAAGTTAGCTTGGGGCCATTTTCATCGGCACGACATCGATTGACGCCATTTTCACAAAGATCTGATGAGAAATGCAGAACGTGGAATTTGTCACTTCCACGAAACTCAGCTAGGCGCGGCTTATTGGCGGCATTGTGTTTGCGGACTCTAGCGAGTGAATTATCCTGTATGTTCATACAATCTTTCTATTTGTCATAAAATAATATAGGGGAGACCTGCGCACAATGACGAAACAAGGGGGGTGGCGGTGGGCAGCGGGTGTTTCTGCCTCGGGCGCCGATTTGCGTGGGGCGCCAAATGAAAAATATTTATAAAGAAAAGACATAGTTTTGGCAAAGCTACATCAATGGCTTTATTCAAATTTATATATTACGCTATTCCATTGGGAATGAAGGAGATACACATTTTATGAAACAGTAATTAAAATTTATCTATTTAAAATTGATTGATTTGTTATCAAACAACAAACAAATTAGGGTACCTGCAATATGTTTGAAACCAGTTAATAAACACGTTTATTATGCCTCTTATATGTAAAGTGTGGACTCAACCTCCTGAAGCTGGGATTTCCAATGCGCGGCGAGCGGTGGTCCCACTAGTGCAAGGGAAAAGTATGCATCTGTTTCTCCTTTGCACTAGTGGGTCCGCCGCTCGCCGCAGCGGCGAGCCGCGCATTGGAGATCCCAGCTTAAGCTGGGCAATACAAGGTAGTAAAATGTTAAGGGGGGGGGGGCGCCAAATAGAATCCTTGCTCCGGGGCGCTTACAACCTAGTTTCGTCCCTGCCGGAGCAAAGTGCCACGAAAAAAGTTTGAAGTCGGATAAAATTTTTCCCTTTCAATAAAAATGTTTGGAAATAGATTTATAATATAATTAAAACATAGCTATTGATAAATGACGAATAGCAATACTTAAAATAAACTTGGAGTATATTAAAATTCACCTTGAAAAAAATGATGAAAGGGGTATCACTTTACCCCATGTATGGGGTACTGAACTCCTATCCGGGGTAAAGTGAGGTGCAACAAAATAAGAACTTTAATTCGACTATAGGTAAATATTAACCCGTTGCGCTGGAATGACGTGTGTAGCACGTCAGCTTCTGGCTTTTTTGAACCGTGGTTGTCAGAAATTATGAAAATTTTTTTGAGGTTCGTTTCTGTTCCACCATGCCGCGTGGTTTTCTAACCAGCTGACAGGTTAGGATATTGCGCACATCACTTACGCATTGGTTCTTAGCAGCCATTTGCAGCTCAGTTTACCCCGGTCACTTTACCCCGAACATGTACTTGATAGAAAATTAATTATTTAATAATGTTAAAATTAACGTTTTCTTAAACGAGTGTACATGTATGTTTATAATCTTGTTATAAACACGCAGAAAAAGATTGGAGTTAAAATGACACATTTAAGACTCAGTTATCCAAAAAGCTAAATTGAAAAGAAAACCAATTTCCATTTTTCGATATCTGAATGTGCATAATTATCATTGTGGTATTACACACATTTATTACGTCACCAAAATTTGTAAATATCCTCTATTGTTAAAGAATAAATTAAGAAAGCTCATTTTACCCCGAGGTTCACTTTGCCCCGGTCTCCCATATTCATTATTTCATTTCCAGATGAAAGAAGCGAGGGGAGGCAAAGGTGGAACAGGAGGGAACGGAGGCACAGGAGACAAATGAGGAAACAACGGTGAAGGCGAGGGAGGACCCCGAGATGAGGGCGGAATTACAAAAAGTAATTATGTGGAATGTGGTTTTTATGGACGGTATTCAAAACGTGTCTTAAGATTAAGCAAATGCTTGAGCATTCGGCATCCTTTACTAGTTACTAGGGTTAGTAAAGGATGCCGAATGCTTAAGCATTTGCTTAATCTTAAGACACGTTTATGAATACCGACCTATGTGACCGTATCAATAGCATATGTGTGAATCAGAGTTGGACAAAATGTAATCTAATTACAAATTCTTTAATCTATAATTTTTTGTAGTTGACAAAATATTGTGTGTACTTGCGTAATTGATTATACATTTTCTGTAATTGTTAATTTAGGTAGTTGACAAAATATGTTGTGTACTTGTGTAATTGATTACACATTATTTTCAACACATAATATTTTGTCAACTACCTAAATAAATTAACGATTCCAGAAAATAGTGTGTAATCAATTACACAAGTACACAAAATATTGTGGTCAACTACCTAAATTAAATTAAATTAAATAATGTGTAATCAATTACGCAATTAAATTTTAATCGTAATTTGTAATTAGATTACATTTTGCCCAACTCTGGTGTGAATATTATTTCGTTTGTGTCAGATATTTTTTATGTTATGTAATTTTATGAAAATGTAATTTTAATGTTACTGTTCCAGATAAAAAAAGGCACTAAAACGCCTGACCTATCGGCGCGGAGGCGGCTGGGGAGGACGCCACGGAGGTCGCTGGGGAAGAAGGCGCGGAGGCGGCTGTGGTGGAGAAAGGGGAGGACAAATTTTTATATACCAGCGCTAAAACAATAATTATATTAATAATAAAAATATATTAAAATATTTAATGATTGTGTATTTTGTTTGTATTAATACAATGTAAAACGTTCACATTTTCTATCGTATCGGCATGAACGTTTCAGTAACATACTGCTGAGATTTTCCAGATGAAAATAAATTTAAACACGCTATAAATCGGATTATTTTTAGCATTATCAGATTAGCAATGTTACATTTATAGTCAATTATCAAGAACAGTTCTAGAAATAAACCGATTTATACCGTGTTTCAACTCATTTTAATCTGGAAAATCTCAGCAGTATGTTACTAAAACATTACGTTTTGCATTTTATTAATACATAATCCACCGCAAGCAACATTGTATGTCTCTCGAAGCGAGATCAGAAGCCGCCGAATAGCCGAAATCTTCAGCTTGAAGAGAGACAACGAATAAACATAAAGTATCTTTTATTTGATTTTATCCAGATATTTTATTTGCCCATCTCTGTTCTCCAGCTGCTTCGCCGTAATTTATTCAAGCCTCCCTGACGACTAAATAGTAATAGGGTAAATGCGGCAACAGCGCGATCCGACTCTCGATACGTATCGGCAACTATGTATTTCCTACATTTATCGGCTAGCTTGGACTTCCAACGATTCTGGTGGTACATGGTGCGAATTAGTGATCCTCCAGGGAGTGATCGGTATAACCGCAGCCATTTGTGGCAAAACCGGAAATAACATAACCTAAACATTCATTAAATTGTCTGCTATCCAGGCTGATTGTTTATCTATCTCTTTCTATCCGTATTTCTGTATCTTTCTTTTTTACAGTTTCTTTCTCTGTCTATTTCCGCTTTTGCCACAAATGATTGCAACCAATCAGCTACGATACAGGTTGTTCCGATCACTCCCTGGAGTATCACTAGCGCGAATATACCATCAGCGCCGGTGACGCAGAATCCTTAAAGCCTCATTCTGTCATTTTTCGGACTGTCTTGAGTACACGATTCATAAATTCATTATTATTTCAACGTACGGTGCTTATTAGCGTTCAAACGCACGAGACACGTCTGCACGGATGTTTACTGGAGGGAACTATACCCCTCAAAAACTTCCTTGTGGCCGATTCCAGGACGAAAGTTGTAATATATGGTTTGTTTACTATACGCGTGTACGTATACGCTTAACTTAGCTTGTGTGAGTGTACGCACCCATTCAAGGCCCGGTGAGACGGCATCCTTGTGTTGTGCCCTGCGTGATGGTTCGAGACGCTGGTACGAGATCTGACTTTATCGTGGGTTCGGGAGTGATTAAAGGATAAGAATCCACCGGGTGAACTACACGAAGTTTATTTAAACTCAATACTAACAAGGGGACCTTAAGGACTGGCAAATTCAGAAATTGTTTATACTTAGTATACGCAAAAGTCTTCACTCGGACTTTAATTTCCCAAAGCAGTGTGGCGCGGTTCCCATCAAAATTCGATAAAATCGACTTTGAAACATGCCGAGTTCACTTGTATACATTTGATAGAAAGCAATTATCGAGGAATAGTGTGGCCCAGTGCGTAGCGCTCCCGAATAGTAAGCCTGAAGTGGCCAGTTCACGTCCTCTTCCCCTCCACTTGTGTTGTTGGCACTTCCTTTGTTTTTATTCATTTGAATACCTAGACCTTCCACATGTAAAGCTTATCAAATTCATGCTAGTTAACAGATATTTAAACATCTATTACATGTATGGGTGTACGGGGTATATCGGTGCTCCTCCTGCCAGGAGATGGACATCACTTTCCATTAAAAACACACATCTTATTTTAAATTATCTCTTGCTTGAAAATCGTACTTTCTACTGAACATAGTAATTTTTAAATAGGAATATTTACAATAATTTTTATTTTTTTATTTTTTTAAATAGTGCCACTCAGGGGGGTTGGAGGGGGCGGACGCGAACTGGCGACCTCACGCATACTAGTTGGGAGCGCTACGCACTGGCCCATGCTATTCGTTGGTAATTGCTTTCTATCAAATGTATATAAGTGAACTCGACATTTTTCAAAGCCGATTTTCTCGAATATGGATGGGAAGCGCGCCTTGCTGCTTTGGGAAATTAAAGTCCGAATGAAGACCTTCACGTACACTAAGTATAAACAATTTCTGAATTTGCCAGTCCTGAAGGTCCCCCTGTAAGTCTTTATTCATAAACGACGAAACTAGACTGAGGTGTACAAGTAGGTTTTTAGCCGTGTTACCCGGTCGAAGGTCGGATCACGAGTCTGCCGATTTGCGGAGACAAATCGGTTTTTGTTTCGCTATTTGGCGTGCTGCCATCGCTTCGCATTACCATATATGGTCACGGCGAAGCGCTCGCATTTCTGCTGATTTTATAGATTCGCGGTTACCTTGCGGATGTCTTAGCTTAGAAACGTCGCGAAAACGTTCTTGAGTAATAAGTATAATATGTATAGTGCGTGTGCTTGGGCGTTGCCTGGGCACAACATCGATCCTCATTCGGGGTATCTCATATCAATTCCCTTTTCCCCACTTCACTAATTAATAATTCCGTGTCAATATTAATAGCCATTTATATAAATAAGATTGTAATGTTACACGTCTACAGTTACAACTCTTGCTCTATATATACCATACTCATTTATTTACCGGTTGCCCGGGTGATCCCCGATTCTTCTCGAAGCGTTCGCGGTTTGCATGCGGAGGCGGCCACCTCGACGCGTGTCGTTTGGGACTGCAGGTGTCGAAGTCAGCTCCGTCACCTCGCGGGCTCACCACGGGTCCGGTGAAAAAAACACGCACGCATGCATCTGAAATACAATTACACGACAAATTTGCATCTCGATCACGCATTCTTTACTCACGCACAACAAACTATTCATTTATATCCCACACATTTTTTAGTAAGAGTTAGATCGGCGACTTAGTCGACAAGAGACCAGAAACCATTGTTGTTCGCCACAACTCCGTGCGTAAGAACTCATATTCCCGTGTACCTCGTGGTCATCGGCGACTGATCAACAGTGCGTAAAGGATTTTATAGCACGATGATCACGCAACGAACGACTGACGGTAATGCAGTGCTACATTCACGAGTATGTAATACAGAACGTGCGTTGACGTGTTCCAACGACCGTTCTAGCATAAATACGTCGATGAAAAATTAACGCACGTTGCACCGTCCGTAAAAAGTGACGTCAGTTCCTAGTGTACGGTCTCTAATATACTGCAATATATATCTACAAAGCACCGTAGTGACGTCCAACGCAACGGACGATGTTTCGACGCTCGAGGTGCCCTCAGCCTAAGGCCGAGTCAGCTGAGCGCGCGACAGCGTATGCTAGCACGCATACGCAGGAGGCGCCTGCAGATACAGGTTCACATTCAGACAGTTGAATCCACTGCGCTGGTTCATTTTCACGGTTTGAATCAGCGCGGGGTTCTCTCTGTTGAGGATGTGTTATCACATTTTCAGAGTGAGTGAGTGTGTGCGTGCGTGTGTGTGCGTGAACTAATAAGTCTCTGTAGTGGAAATACGCTAGAAGTCTGCGGTATATGTGTGTGCCGTGGTTCTGGTTTGCAAGAGTAAAATAAATCGATATAGTTTATCTTGCATCAAATGCATTAACGATTTTGCTCTAATCATAGACGAATAAAATCATCTGCCCTTAAGGGGGTAGACACGGGTAATGCAGCGCGCTGTATACCGACACAATCTGGCCCGAAACATGGGTTTAGTAGAATACGCTTTTCGTCCTTATATGAGCGAATTTTGGGCTGGGCGAGGTCTCATTCGAAAGAGAAAGGTTCAGTGCAGCGCGCTCTGGTCATGGTTCGAGGAGATTGTGTTGATATCTAATAATATGAGTGTTCAAAGTAGAGCAAAAATCGAAAAAATACACCCGCATGAACCAAGGTATTTTTAGGTCACTAAAAGAGTCTTGTGACTCAAACGATGACCAGAGCGCGCTGCACTGAACTTTCCTCTTTCGAATGAGACCTCACCCAGCTCAAAATCTGCTCATATAAGGACGAAAAGCGTATTTTCGTAATTGCATTCCCAATTACGAGTTCCGCCATATTGGCGATAATACAGAGCAAGTCACGTGACAAATTTAGTTGAGCTACTGGACACGAGATGGCGCCTAATCGGGAGGACTGCCAACGTGGAGTCATAGCAAAACTGAAACGTTAGCTGGATACACAAGCCACAGTAAAAGCGTGATGCAGTCAATGTATGAATTTTCGGACGATTGTAGGTTAGGTTATATGCATTTTAGGCATATAACTGCTGGGAACTGTGTACATTTACTAAATTAACGCTTTTATTGTAACACATACATCACTTGAAATCGCTGTCGAATTTATGTTATAATTATATGGCCACATTATTTAAAATAAAAAAAGAGATTGGAACTTTTTTACTAATACTGGAAATATTGATTTACTGATATCATATTTTCAGAATGTGGAAGTTGCAGCAATTATTTGCAATTATTGCTCTTATTATTATTCTTCCGACTATTGTATATAACATACAACAAGGAAAAGTCTCTAAATCAGTCAACAGTTGACTCCCTGATTTTTTTTTGTAATTCTTTACGGTCCTATGCAGAGATGGGCATTATTTAAATAAAAGAATATACTTCCGAATGGCCCCAGTGGCCAATCGACACGATGTTTGGGGTAGGGTGTGTGTACCCTAAATCTAAAATTTTATTTAGCTCCAGGTATTTATTAGTTTCCTTTGTTTATTCGAAGGCGTTTCATCTTGGGCTTCGAATAATTTTTCATCTTTCATTATATCTTTATCCTAAGGTCGTATTCAGATATATTGGCCGGTCGATTCGTTTTCGCGAACAGCGATCGAGGAGAAATCAGCCACCACAATCTGACGATCGTGGATTTGTCTGTTGGAGTTACGAGGCCACCCAAGGGTATGGTGGGGTAACGGGAATGCTGCGCGGCTCCGTCTGAACGTAGCCGTGTGGCTGTTATGACCAATACGAGATGAAGCTATCGAGAAAGAATCAATGTTCTGACCAATAAAGCTCCTGAATTTTTTCGAAGCTAAGGCACACCTATTCTGATGTGTGAATTTCTACGCTGCAGCTCGGTTTGGCCTATACACAACAGAAGCTTGGCGCTATCCCCACCACTTCTGGCTCACTCTTGTTCTGCGAAGGCGAGAGTGAGATGGAACGAGAGCGAGTCAGAAAACGTTGCGAACAGGAGCACCGAGGCAGCTAAGCGGTACCTATGGTGGGAGTATACGCGTTACGAAACTCACCGTCCAATATATCTGAATGTAAAGTCTCGTTAGCCGCTCGCTCAGGGTTGCCAGATCTTCCGCATTCAGCCGGAGTCTCGGGTTTTGAACCGTTGTCTCCGGCCTCAGGCAGGCACAATAAAAATCTCCAGCAGAATAGAGAGTATGTTGCAGCGTGCCATAAACAAAATAGAAATCTATTAAAATCTGTAACAAATTCTAATAACTATTCATAATACTTTTATTATTATTATTATTATTATTATTATTGTTATTACTCGTTTATAAGAAGTCATTATTATAATGAATTTTAGATGCCTGTTTTTTCTTCGCCCCTTTTTTTCTCACTTTCCCCACTCCAATCCTCCACGAAATTGAAATCTCCGGCAAAAGATCAGGCTTGATCTGGCAACCCTGCGCTCGCTGGTCCGGACCGGCGTGAGCCCGTATCATGAACGGAGCCCTAATTCCGAGGCTGAGTTTCTCGCTTCTTTCTGGCCGAAGGGGGGAGCAGGATGGAACGCTTTGCATGCGCGGCGGGCGTGCGCGACGGGCGCGAGTGCTCAGATGGAATCGTGACTGTTCGATGCATCCGCGCCACGGTCAGATAGCCAGGCACGGCACGAGTCTTTTTTGCGCCATAAGCGAGCTTGCCAAATTCCGCCATTTATTATAATACATTTAATTGAGCTTCTTCATGACCTTACTCTACTCGTAGTTTAAAACCGTTGTAGTATAATTTGTAGTATTTCATTTAAAAATTTATTTTCAACAATGCCAACAATGAAAAGGCCATTTTGCATTTCTTGTCAACCTTACGCCCTAGCAGTTGCCTAATTTGGCAGAGTATAGTCATAAATAATCTCAAATAAATGTAATATAATAAAGGGCGCAATTTGACAAGTTCGCTTAGGGCGCAAAAATGACTTATGTCGGGCCTGCGTCAAGTTTTTGCGAAGCGGTTCCCGTGCTCACCGTAAGCACTTGCGACCATCGCGCACGCCCGTCGCGCACACAAAGGACGGAGTGTCAGGCGTCCGAAAGACGGAGCGAGACAAAATATCAACGCGTCGCCTGTCTCGTACTGTCCTCGCTCGCTTTCAGTGCCTTCGCTCGCTCTCTTTCCATCTCGCTCTCGCCTTCGCCGGACAAGAGTGAGACAGAAGTGGTGGGGATAGCGCAAAGTCCGTATCGTGTACACCAAACAGAGCCCGTAACGATCTTAGATGCTCGAATAACTGACGAGAACCTTTGTGGCCCGAGCCGCACGAGATCGCTGTTGCTAGGCGATGTGTCATCGATTATATAGAAACAGAATTTGTTTTTTTTTTCATCGTATCAATATGAAAGTGACACAAATTGATTCCTGGCAATCTCCCGATTAAATTGACAGAAAATAATTTGAATCTGACTATTTTTAACGAAACGGGCTTCCAATTCTGCAAACAAATTTTCACGTAATTTCCTTAATTATGGTCCGAATAATATCATTTTTGGGGCCAATTTGATCGAGAAAACATGACGAATAGATTCACGTCACTTTCGCAAAGATCTGATTAGAAATGCAGAACTGAAGATTTGTCACTGCTTAGTGCGTAACATTGTATGGCCCCGCTGGATTCGAGCGTCGAAACCCACGAAACTCAGCGAGTTGCATGATTGCTAGCATGAAGGACAAGAGAGGACTTTGCATGGCGAAGGAAAGTCAGCCTTCTATAGAACTCAAATCGAGAAAGACTTTGCTGACAAACTTTACATATGTATATTCGCGTCAAATAAATACTTTAAAACTATTGTTGAATTTCGCCAGTTCTTACATATGCATCACTTGGTTGGGAATTCCTGATCCCAGAGTTTCATGCATTTACGTATTGAAATGTTGCTTCAAGTCATCGGGAAATTGCATTGCTTCTTCTCGTACGTACATATATGTATCTGTTCGCGAGTAGGTGTCACGAGTGACGCGGCTTTGGTTTCTCAAATAAATGCACATTTATTAGGGCCCTCGGTCGACGGCGACTTGAGTCATCCAGTACTGAATATGAAATTGTTCATATTTCTCACTACACCTTGATAAGAGTGTTACCACCGATGGATTCGTGAGTTTATGTCCACGAAAATTAGTCGAGACGCGAAGCAATTCGGTCTATTTTTTCTTATGAATACATGATTAGGACACACACACTACGTTCACTAAAAATAGACCGAATTGCTCCATGTTTGGCATCATTTTCATCAGTAATGCAGTGCTCTGGTGAAGAACATCGTAATACGGAGCTAATATTCTAGGCCCTAGAATCTACGATATTGTCAATGTGCAGTTGAAACGCACGCCGCTTCACACTATCGTTTCTTAGCATTTATACGGGGTGATTCTGTAGCTAGAATCGTCAAACGCGATGCTCGCCAACAATCATGTGTCTCGCTGAGTTTCGTGGGCTCGAAACCAGCGGGACTATACAATGTTGCACGCTAAGCAGTGACGAATCTGAAGTTCTGCAATTTGTAATCAGATCTTTGCAAAAGTGACGTCAATCGATTCCTTACAATTTTATATATAATGTTTGTTCATAACTGCTTTCTGCATAGGACGTGTAATAACTGTATTTCATGTTCTGTTTCGGTGCTTTGCTAGTAAAAAAATGTCTAAACTAACAAACTTCATTTTCTGGGGTCATCCCCTCATCTATTTTCCCTTTTCACTTATAATTCCTTACTGCTAACGTAGAATATTGTAGCATAAGCACATTTCAAGTAATTAAAATGTACAATCAATTTTCTACGTTTGCAGTACCAGCCGTCTTTCCGTTTAAATTTTTATAAGTACAACGCAACAGCTGAGAATTTATTTCCTTATTCAGAATAGAATACGGAAATAGCAAACAGCTCCCTCTCGCGTTTACCGGGCAATCGTCGATCTATCGGTATTACCATTTCTGTGCAGAAAAAACCTGCTGTAATACCGACTTGCCGAATCGGTTAGGTCACGTGACGTGTCTACCCCCTTAAGGTAGTTCCTGAATAATGTACTAAATTACAGAATTCTTTCAAATTTCGTACTAAACTTATTTGGAATACAAGAAACCCTTGTACAAAGTTTACAATCGATTTACCACATAGTTATCGAGAAATTGTAAATTAAAGTTGATGCATTTTAACACAGTGGCATATGGCGAAAACAAAAAAAGAGGGTTATAGTTTCAGTTTTTTTTCTGAAACAGGAAAACCATATTATAGAAATGTACTAAAATTGGCACAAAAGTACATCGAAATGTCAGGAAATGAATTTATTAATTTTTTCAAATCTGTCCACATAGTTTCTTCGTAAATGCCCATAAAAAAATCGGTTTACGTGCAAATTTTTCAGAAACTTCGTAGAGCAATGAACGTGGCAACGTCGCACAATCGATATGTTTAGACATTTAAATAGCGAACGACAATTCAAATTCATATGAAGACTAATTATATTGTAAGTCATATTAGTTATCCGAAATTTGTAGATAAAATATTAAATAACATAATTGTGACTTAAATTTATTAATTGTTCTTAAATAATTTTCTCAAGTTTGTCAAATTTTCTTTTACAAGTATTAATTGTGGAAATAAAATATAACAGGTTTTATTAAATTTTTCAACGACATTACATATGTTAAATAAAGTTTTATTACCATATTTTTAACAAAGATAATTCTACTATAAAAGGGTCTAGCTGGATAAGCATAGTGAAATGTGCCCTTGAACCGATTTTAGCTGGCAATGCACCTTTCATTAGTGTAGCACAGGAATACATTGTACACCAAGTTTCAACCCCCTATCTCAACCAGGAGGGTAGTTATAGGGTAAATTCGAATTTTCAGTTTTTGCCATATTTTCTCTATTTAATGGTCAGCAAAAATTCTAAAAAAAATCTGAAATATTGTAGACATGATTGTGTATGATTGTGAATTTTTTCAGATTTTTTCGTTGCAACTGCTAAGTGTAAGAAATAAAAAACGCAAAAAAATGTCGAAAAATGCAGATTTCGTGTTGAAGTTTTCGAGCGACTAGATTTTTAATTTTACAGTAGTTAGATATTGACATGACTATTATCTATAATTTTTTCCAGATTTTTCGGTAAGGTGCGCCATAGTTAAAAAAATCAGAAAACGATATTTTCGAGATATTTCGCGTGAAAACGTGATAAGTACTTTCAATTTTTGCATTTCCGTCATACAGTGAATGCATTATATGATTTTTAATATCTCTACATTCGACAGAGTAATATGTAAACGGAGGGAATCAAGTTAATATGATTAATTGGAAGTGTATACGCATCATATATCATATGGTACGAAAGAATCATTCAGCGCCGCAGTTAGCGGAGTGGTTAGAGTGTTAGATTCCAAAACCGCCGCATACTCTCTTTTGTCGTAGGTTCGCACCCCACCAAGGTCCAATTTTTTTTTTCATGATATAAAATTTTTTTCATCGTTGATTACATGACAATACACGATATTCATTTAAAAATGTTTCTAGTATATTTTAAAAATATTTTATCATAAGGTTTCCATAAAAATAATTTAAATGCACCGCCACACCGGCCGGTTTTCTGCCTATGTATTGTTCTAGCTCCGGATAGTTTATAATTATTTTGTCAATGGAACAGATGTGTGGTATTGGCTTATGATGCGTATTCTGAATCCACTGGTTGGATTCGCCATTCTTTTATCAACGTACACCGTCCTCATTCGATTGTGGTCGCGGTCCGTTCACTTAGTGTCTGATTCCCTGATCAATAAAATAATATAATATAACATAATATAACAATAGTATAGCATAACAACAAAAATATAACAAAAATGCAATGCAATGCAATATAATATAGTATATTATAATGTAATAAAGCATAATAACAGCTGTACACTACAGCTAGCTTATGGCAATATTTTTACGTTTATTTTTTTAAATCAGACCATTGAATTATTTTTTTAAATCAGACCATCAGAAATTTACCACAATCGAATGAGGACGGTGTACGTTGATAAAAGAATGGCGAATCCAACCAGTGGATTCAGAATACGTATCATAAGCCAATACCACACATCTATTCCATTGACAAAATAATTATAAACTATCCGGAGCTAGAACAATACATAGGCAGAAAACCGGCCGGCGCGGCGGTGCATTTAAATTATTTTTATGGAAACCTTATGATAAAATATTTTTAAAATATTCTAGAAACATTTTTAAATGAATATCGTGTATTGTCATGTAATCAACGATGAAAAAAATTTTATATCATGAAAAAAAAATTGGACCTTGGTGGGGTGCGAACCTACGACAAAAGAGAGTATGGAGCGGTTTTGGAGTCTAACACTCTAACCACTCCGCTAACTGCGGCGCTGAATGATTTTTTCGTACCATATGATATATGGTGCGTATACACTTCCCATTAATCATATTAACTTGATTCCCTCCGTTCACATATTACTCTGTCGAATGTAGAGATATTAAAAATCATATAATGCATTCACTGTATGACGGAAATGCAAAAATTGAAAGTACTTATCACGTTTTCACGCGAAATATCTCGAATATATCGTTTTCTGATTTTTTAAACTATGGCGCACCTTACCGAAAAATCTGGAAAAAATTATAGATAATAGTCATGTCAATATCTAACTACTGTAAAATTAAAAATCTAGTCGCTCGAAAACTTCAACACGAAACCTGCATTTTTCGACATTTTTTTGCGTTTTTTATTTCTTACACTTTGCAGTTGCAACGAAAAAATCTGAAAAAATTCACAATCATACACAATCATGTCTACAATATTTCAGATTTTTTTTTAGAATTTTTGCTGACCATTAAATAGGGAAAATATGGCAAAAACCGAAAATTCGAATTTACCCTATAACTACCCTCCTGGTTGAGATAGGGGGTTGAAACTTGGTGTACAATGTTTTCCTGTGCTACACTATTGAAAGGTGCATTGCCAGCGAAAATAAGTTCAAGGGCACTTTTCACTATACTTATCCAGCTAGACCCTTTACAAATTGAAACCACTAAAATAAAAAACATATTTTATTACGTAATGAATGTGTTTACATAAAAAGAAATAAAATTAAATACAAGTTTAATTGAATATTATTACAAAGTTCATACATATTATGCACTCACTTAAAACTGAATATTCATTAAAAAGTTAATCATTCGAAGCATTGTTAAAAAATTCAATCATACTATTCAATACTTTAGCACATTTTGTTATGATGGGTTCGCCACCATTTTTTTTCGACAAAATTTCAATGATGCCGTCTTTTCCTTTAGTGACATATACGTCACGAAGCTGGTAATAAGTAATTCCTGAATTAGCAATTTTGTTTATCATATAATTTGAGAGAACACTTTTCATGTCTTTAAAATTATTCACAGAATACCCAGATAACCACCTGTTGCCAATCTGACATCAGATTGGTAGCAGGCTCTGGCACGAGAGCGCAGAGTCTGCACGTCAGAACCGTAGTCGTCTGTATCCGCATTTGGCTACGTTCTGAGGTGCAGAGCTTGATGTCAGATCGGCAGCAGATCGACAGTAGATTCTGCCGTCTGCTGGGCACAGCCAACAGCGCCATCTGAGGGCCAGAATTTTCAAACAATTCCCTACCCGTGACGTCACATGCCCGTCCCTACCCTTACATAACCATCAAGCAGATTCTACATTATATTAAATAATTAATTCTACTTATCTAAAAAAGTATTTATTTTTCAATAATATAGAGGAACGGTGATTACAATTGTTACAAAATAAGTTGCACATATAAATACGAAGAGGGACTTTCCACATTTAAATTTACAAATCCACGTCCCGTAACCACTGGTACCTAGTAGGGGCGATATTAGAAAATTTCATTCGATATTTTGGACTTCTTTTTTGTGGAAAAGCATCATATTTCCTGTTGTGTTAGCGCTGAAAACAAACACAATATTAGTATAAAATTAAACGTAACGTATGAATAAACAGGATTCATGCGATACTTACATCAGCTCCATCTCCACACAGTACACACCCTAGGCGATCATGCATGCTCCTGCGAACATTAACATTTATAAGAAAAATGTGTTAAATTATTATCTACTAAACAAGACGCTAAACATTCGCACTTCGCGCATAACCATACATTTCTGTCTTGCAGATGATGTGAATGTCGATTTCCGCGACGTAGATAATTGGAAATTATTCAATTTCATAATTACCTTTGCCTTCTGGATACGTCGAGATGATTTGTCTGGATATTGTTTGAAATAACTTGGAATATTCTTCGAACGTACGTCTTCAAACAGAACGGATACCAATTTGAACAAAGGGTATGTAGGTAGGTAGATGTACCACGGTAGAGGATCACTAAATGTGGTATAATGGGCTATGCTCGGATTGGCTGCGCCATAGTGCCAAAACTCCTGATTGGTCAAGACTCTACGACCAGTTTGCGTGCGTTTTCAAGGTCTGAGATGGCAGTCACTGGTAGTGGCAATCAGTGCCAGCAAAATCAAAGAATATTCCACGCGATTCTATGCATCAATATCCAGACAAATCATCTCGACGTATTCAGAAGGCAAAGGTAATTATGAAATTGAATAATTTCCAATTATCTACGTCGCGGAAATCGAGATACACATCATCTGCAAGACAGAAATGTATGATTATGCGCGAAGTGCGAATGTTTAGCGTCTTGTTTAGTAGATAATAATTTAACACATGTTTTCTTGTAAATGTTAATTTTCGCAGGAGCATGCATGATCGCCTAGGGTGTGTACTGTGTGGAGATGGAGCTGATGTAAGTCAGTGATGCCAGAATGAGGACGGGAGCGCTCGAGAATTTCCCCCACCACGCATGCACACTACGCCGGAGCTGCGTGTCCGTGAGCTCGGCGCTTCGGACAACGTCGGGAAGACGAGAGAGAAAACGTGCGTGTGTCTTTCGCTCTCGCTCTTGAAACGCTGCGATCCAAGGTTACGTGCAAGCGACACGCAGCCGTGCGCGATCTTCTTGAGTGCCTCGAGATACACTTTTCACTTTCTGACATATGTATAATACTCTTGTAATGAAAAAAAATTTGGAAAAAATTTTGTTAGGGAAATCACGTTTTAAGACCTGATCATGTTTTGACCATTTAGAAAAGAGCTTTTTTTTTAAATATCTCATGTATTTTTTATCACGATTACGTTTAAACGGCAAAATGGATTTCAATGAAACTTTATATTAAAATTTTATATTCTTGTCTTAAGATCCGATTAGATCACGAAAAATGATAATTACCCGTTATGGTTCTTCGATTTTTCAGATATACGAACTAAATTCTACATAAAAAAAAGTTAAATAAAGCTCTTCTGTAACTTGTTTAACAGAGAAAGATGTACATTCATAATTGAGGCATTTGATGGAAAAAGGGCACATACGCCAAAATGCCATTTCAAGAAAATCGATTTCAAAGTTTTCATTATAGTATAACTTAATAAAAAGTAATGCAATTAAATCAAATTTTTTTAAGGATGTAGTTACCGTGTCGTTCAAGCGTTCTGAATACAGAAGTCATGATTTAAAAATGATATGTGTCTTTATTTATAAGTTTTAAACAAGTGGTTTATGTGCCCTTTTTCCATCAAATGCCTCAATTTCTTGTGTTCGTTTTAAATTTCCGTACTTTTTATTTGAGCTATTTCTATTTTTCAAACCTTAAAATAAATTTTTTTATTAAAAGACGAATATTTTGATACTGTACATTGGTGAACTTTGTTAAAATTAGAATCCACTCTTGGCCAGTACCATGCACGCTGTAGAAGCCTTCGATAACAAATATTTTTTCAGAGTATGATCTAAAATCTAAAATCTAAACGTAATCACATCAAACGAAATTATATCAAGTTGCGACAAAGAATCACGCACTATTTACAAATTAATTACGCGCAGCGTGCACGTTACCGCTCGATGGAAACTACGGAAAAGTGGTGGTCTCTTCCATCGAGAGGGAAATGTAAACAATTGGTTATGCAAAGCTAACATCGCGATACATGTTGTACACTAAAATGTGTAAATTGGTATAAAGGTATTATTGTACAAGAATAGGAGAAAAATGTAACTGGTAAATGCATCTGTGGCAGTTCGGTACTGTCACCATTACCTTGCTGTTATTTCTTTTAGCCTTTTCTTCGATTTTTCTCCTTTCTGAATTTTTGTTACTATTTTACGATTTCCTATCTATTCTTTTCGTTTCCCGTTTCGAGGGTTCGCTGAGGCCTGGTTTTCGTCAAGTACATTTGACGGTCAGATCCGCGATCTGTGGTCGCGTATGCTTTGTTTATGTTTTGTTTATGCTTTGGTTATTCGTTTTGCTGCATTAGTTGCCGAGAAAAATATTTCGCATCAATCCGCAGAGGCGATTCTTCAACTTTTCCAAGACGTTGGGAAAGATCCTGATGTTTTGGAACGTATGACGTGTGGTCGAACAAAGTGTTCTAATATTATATCGAACGTTCTGTGTCCTCGGGAAACAGAGCGTCTTAGTCTGGTTTTACAGAATTCTAAGTTTTCAGTATTTATTGATGAAACATCCGAGATTACCAATGAGAAATGGATGTCGTTTATTGTTCGGTATGTCGCACCCGAGACTTTGGATGTTCGAACGGAATTAGTAGAATTAATTAATCTTGACGCGCGAGAATGTACTGCCGATAAAATATTTACCTCCTTTAAGAACTCCATGTGGAAAAAGCAAATTCCGTTCGGAAACATTCTTGCTTTGTCGTGTGATAACGCTTCTGTCATGACAGGGTGTCACTCGTCATTCAAGACCAAACTTGCAGAAATTCGCGGTGAAAATTTTTTCACCATGCCGTGTCCATGTCACTCCTCTGCATTGGTAGTGCATAAAGCATGCGCTACCATTCCCGAGGTCTGCGAGGAATTATTACGGAAAGTCACTACATTCATTTATAGCAGTCCCAAACGCTCGGCCATTTTTCGCGATTTCCAACAATGTTATGAATTTACTGACCGCAAAATTTTAAAATTCTGTACTACGCGATGGTTATCGCGTTATTCATCCGTAGTTACACTTTTAGAAAATTGGGACAGTGTGTTGCAATTTCTGAAAGAATTGGTCGTAAGTGAGAAGACAAAGTCTGGGGAAGATCTGCTTATCATCATGCAAAATCCAGAAGCGAAAGCATATCTTCTGTTTTTGGAATACGTTCTATTGTATTTCAATGACTTTAGTTTATTCTTTCAGTCGCAACAAACAAGAATCCATTTGCTTCAAACTACTGCCAAAACTCTTTTGTATAATATTTTACGTAATTTTTTGAAACCGCAGCTTTTGAAGCACATGGATTTAGTAAAATTAATAGATTTTTCAAAAGGCGATAACCAAATCGCATTTAATAGTATTCATTTAGGTCCGGATTGTGACATTTTTCTTTCTAAGTTAGTTGCAGAAGGCAAACCCGATGTTGTCAAAACCGTTCGAGAAAATTGTATTAAGTTTTACATAACGGCTGCAAACGAAATTCGTAATCGATTGCCAATCGATGACGAATTTCTGAGCAAGTTATGTGTTTTTGAGCCTCATTTGGCATTAATAGATAATGACAGAGACACTTCCTTTAAAAGTGTTCTCTTTATTGCTCAAAAATTGGGCGGTTTCGACGAAGACGGTTTGCAAAAAGAATGGTCGACATTGCACCTGAATTTTGCATATAAAGACAAGCAGATGCTTTGTACATTAGCTTTTGATGATGTTTGGAAAACGGTGTTGTTAACGCGAAACGATCAAGGCTCATTTAAATATCCATGGTTGCAGAAATTATTAAATTCCATTAGAAGTCTTCCATATTCAAACGCCGATGCTGAAAGATCGTTTTCCATGTTTCCCGACATAAAGAACAAGAAACGAAACCGACTTTGTTCGACCCTCGTTAATGCCATTTGCGTAACGAAATCGGCATTAAAGGCGTACGGGGACACAGCTCAGACCATGGAGGTAGATGACATACATCTATCTCTCATGTCATCTGAGCATTTATATCCAATTCTTGCGAAGAAGCAAAAGAGTAGGTTACGTTTACATGCCGTTGATGGCCTCGCGGATGTTCCTTCTACGTCGGGTAATGCAAATTAGTGATGTCCAGAATATTATCAATTTCATCCATTTTTTATTTCATTCGATTTTTGGACATCGCGAATATGTAAATAGTTGTTCGATTTACCTCACGCAATTCTTGTTCTATCCTTGCAATAAATTCGCTTGCTTGCTGTACATATGATTCATAGAGAGAACTTCGAGATAATTGTACAAATAAATGTATATTCTTAATTATATTCATTTTATATGTAACAATTATCTCGAAATTCTGTAACATGTATTATAGTAAATTCCTTTGCTTGCTTTCTATCCTTTGGAAATCTAAACAATTGTAGCATTATTTCAGTCTTACATCTCGTCAATATATCGAACCCAATTGATATATTTACGTGCTGCCTTTCTTTTCTATTTTTGTAATGTTTTTGTACATTTTAGTGTACAACATGTATCGCGATGTTAGCTTCGCATAACCAATTGTTTACATTTCCCTCCCGATGGAAGAGACCACCACTTTTCCGTAGTTTCCATCGAGCGGTAACGTGCACGCTGCGCGTAATTAATTTGTAAATAGTGCGTGATTCTTTGTCGCAACTTGATATAATTACGTTTGAATACTCTGAAAAAATATTTTTTATCGAAGGCTTCTACAGCGTGCATGGTACTGGCCAAGAGTGAATTCTAATTTTAACAAAGTTCACCAATGTACAGTATCAAAATATTCGTCTTTTAATAAAAAAATTCATTTTAAGGTTTGAAAAATAGAAATAGCTCAAATAAAAAGTACGGAAATTTAAAATGAACACAGGAAATTGAGGCATTTGATGGAAAAAGGGCACATATCATTTTTAAATCATGAATTCTGTATTCAGAACGCTTGAACGACACGGTAACTACATCCTTAAAAAAATTTGATTTAATTGCATTACTTTTTATTAAGTTATACTATAATGAAAACTTTGAAATCGATTTTCTTGAAATGGCATTTTGGCGTATGTGCCCTTTTTCCATCAAATGCCTCAATTATGAATGTACATCTTTCTCTGTTAAACAAGTTACAGAAGAGCTTTATTTAACTTTTTTTTATGTAGAATTTAGTTCGTATATCTGAAAAATCGAAGAACCATAACGGGTAATTATCATTTTTCGTGATCTAATCGGATCTTAAGACAAGAATATAAAATTTTAATATAAAGTTTCATTGAAATCCATTTTGCCGTTTAAACGTAATCGTGATAAAAAATACATGAGATATTTAAAAAAAAGCTCTTTTCTAAATAGTCAAAACGTGATCAGGAGGTCTTAAAACGTGATTTCCCTAACAAAATTTTTTCCAAATTTTTTTTCATTACAAGAGTATTATACATATGTCAGAAAGTGAAAAGTGTATCTCGAGCCTCGAGGCACTCAGGAAGATCGCGCACGGCCGCGTGTCGCTTGCACCCCACCTTGGATCACAGCGTTTCAAGAGCGAGAGAGAAAGACACACATTCGTTTTCTCTCTCGTCTTCCCGACGTTGTCCGAAGCGCCGAGCTCACGGACACGCAGCTCCGGCGTAGTGTGCATGCGAGGTGGGGGAAATTCTCGAGCGCTCCCGTCCTCATTCTGGCATCACTGATGTAAGTATCGCATGTATCCTGTTTATTCATACGTTACGTTTAATTTGTACTAATATTGTGTTTGTTTTCAGCGCAAGCACAACAGGAAATATGATGCTTTTCCACAAAAAAAGTCCAAAATATTGAATGAAATTTTCTAATATCGCCCCTCCGAGGTACCAGTGGTTACGGGACGTTGATTTGTAAATTTAAATGTGGATAGTCCCTCTTCGTATTTATATGCGCAACTTATTTTGTAACAATTGTAATCACCGATCCTCTATATTATTAAAAAATAAATACTTTTTTAGATAAGTATCTGCTTGATGGTTATGCAAGGGTCGTAGGGACGGGCATGTGACGCCACGGGTAGGGAATTGTTTGAAAATTCTGGCCCTCAGATGGCGCTGTTGGCTGTGCCTAGCTGACGGCAGAATCTGCTGTCCATCTGCTGCCGATCTGACATCAAGCTCGGCACCTCAGAACGTAGCCAAATGCGGACACAGACGACTACGGTTCTGACGTCAGATTCTGCTCCCCAGAACTGGCTATCAGGGTATGCATATAACTTAGTTTCTTTAAATAAAGTACTCATTGGAATATAAGCAGTCACTAATTTTCTAAAATAGTACAGTCAAACAAAGCTTCATGGTGTTCTTCATCATTATTCTTAGCCAAAAAATCTTCGGCTAATTTCGAAAGCTTAAACATATTTGGCCCCTTACGATTCTTAAAAATAGTTTTAAATAGTTGTAAAGAATCACAAAATCCGTATAAAACATTTTTGAATTTATTGATCAAACCATTCTTACGAATTTCTCTAATTAGTAGAGCTGTATCGAAGGATGCATTATGAGCAACTAAGGTCGGTATCATATATATTGGCCTTTGAGTTTCGTGAGAGGTATTCTCCCACCACACAGTTTGCCTGCCTCGGTGCTCCTTTTCTCAACGTTTTCTGACTCGCTCTCGTTCCATCTCGCTCTCGCCTTCGCAGAACAAGAGTGAGCCAGAAATGGTGGGGATAGTGCCAAGCTTCTGGGGTGTAGACCAAACCGAGCAGTCAGCGTAGAAATACACACATCAGAATAGGTGTGCGTTAGCTACAAAAAAATTCAGGAGCTTTATTGGTTAGAACATTGATACTGTTTGGGAATGCATTAGTTCCCAAAGCCGCCAATCTCACTCTCGGCGCAGCACCTCACGGACTCAGCTCAGAATCACAGATCGACCGTCGATCCGCCAATCGAAGACGCTCAGCGACAGTTGATCACCAATCATCTGCGCTCCTCAACCGACGATCATCCAATCAGCGCATCGCGTGAAACGGTTTCGGCCGGTTGTAGAATACGCGGATCAAATCACAGTTCAACAAAACTGTGGCTCAACCAATCAGATTTCCCCACGTCGGTCGATCGTCGAGAATGTTCGAGACGACCCGTACAGGAAGTCTGATTGACCAACGTTCACCACTCTTGTTCACGCAGCGTGTAAGAAAGGACGCGTCGTTTCGATCACGTACTTATTCTCACCTCGTGAATTATCATTGCTCAGTGCATTCAATTGCTATTCATTTTCTCATCTTGCGTTTACAGACAATTATTCAGTTCAGTTGCGTTACTGTGTACAAGCTCGTGTGTGAAGTGTTCACTAAGGACCGCCTTCACGTGTGCTCACCACGTGCCCACAGGCTCAATGTACTCAACGAGTATTAAAGCTAGAAAGGGAGGCTCAAGGCTCATTGTTCAATACTCATCGGCTCATCGAGTCTTTTAAACAAATTGACATACATACTCTTCTAATCTCAGTGCAACTTTCATTGTGCCCTGTTTCACCGTTGAACTTAACCTCACTTCCAACCAGTACGCTCACCCCAACTTATTTCTCAAACAGATACTTTCTCGATAGCTTCATCTCGTATTGGTCTACGCATAGCTTCGTAACGCACACAACTATTACGCTAAGAATAAATAACAGCCAAACGGCTAGGTTCAGGCGGAGCCGAGCAGCGTTCCCGTTACCCCACCATACCCTGCGAGGATCGCGCAACTCCAACTGACAAATCCACGATCGTCAGATGGTAGTGGCTGATTTCTCCTCGATCGCTGTTCCCGAAAACGAATTCACCGGCCAATATATTTGATACCGACCTTAGTATGCAGGAGATTGAAATTTTACTGAGGAATTCATGAAAAGCTAATAATGCATCAAATATAGATACGGTTTGAACTCTATTGAAGGCTATTGATTTTTGTTACTTCTTCCGCAATTGATTGAGTGGGCTCTATATAAAGTGAGAAAATTTGTTCTCCTGCTTTTGCAGCAATTTGCAATATATCTGATTTCTGACGATTGAAACCAGATGTTTCCAAATCAAAATAAACAGTTTTAGTCGATTGCACAGCTACTTCTGATACATTACTGTCATTGCAACTTGTGTTTAGTAGATCTAATTCGAACGCAATATTTCCTTCATACGTTACTCCTTCCTTACTTTCTAATTTTTTACGCATACTTTCTCGATTTTCAGTTAACTGTATTCTTCTTCTTTTCTTTTCAATTGTCTTTGATTTTAACGAAGCACGCAATCTCTTAGTATCTGTTTTATCACAGTATGTTTGGGATTCCTTGTAATCTAGAGACGCGGTAGCGTCTCGACGCCAAGTACATGAAAGAAAAGACACCCTGTACTATGTACATATAAGACACCCTGTATACGTAAAAGACACCCTGTATATGAATGTCGACTGCCCCTGCCATGTATCTCCATTTTCCGAAATCCGAAATTCCGAGCCCTGCATATATCGTATCGACTGTCGCTACCGCTATCCTTTACTCGTCCCGAAAATATTCTGAAACTTATTTCATTATATCTCATCATCCCTGCAATATTTTTTAAATTTAAAGGCATTTTCCTTATGTAAACCGCATATAAGCTTTCGAATAAGACCAATTCCAAAAAATCGGTTCACGCAGGCTAGAGATATCGTAATATCGTCTCATGGAATTGTCAGAAATGGTAAGAGAAAATTTTTCTTCTCCAGTCGAAAATTTGTCGTCGTCGACATAATACGTATACACACACACCTATCAGTTTCGCACACATGTTTCGTTCGTCGACTCTCGGGATCATTCCGCAGAGTATACAGGGTGTCCCAAAAATGTCGGAGTTCCTTGAAGGGGGTGATTCAGGGGGTGATTGCAAACAACTTTTTCCTTTGCGAAAATTCTCTCCGAGGTTTCGTTAACGAGATAATAACAAAAAGCACCGACCAATCAGAGCGCGCGCCTTCCGCCCGAGCTCCCGCGGTAGCGTTGGCTACGCGGTAGGCGGCCGTGCTTGTACTACGGATGTACGAACAAGCAAGTCGACATGCATCGAAGGAAACCGCGTTACACAGTTTTTTTTTTTAAAGCAGAATCTTAAATAATAATTATTTGAAGCGAGAGGACAAGAAATACGTACATTTCGTTTTCAAATAACGCATAAACGAAAAGGTAATGTAGCAGAAAATGTACGACATGTGATCGTAATTCGTTATTGAGGAAAAAATCCGTAGTTTAATAACGGCCAACCCAACTAAATTTAAACAATAATATTAGGTGTATGAATAAATTCTTTCCGACTGGATTTACATAATCAGCACAAAGCTACTGAATTTCTATCGCGGTGGTATTTTTCATATTTTTTAAATCGAACTGTTATTGTACCCTAAAATCGGAAAGAATTTATTTCTACACCTAATAATCACCAATAAATTAAATAAAACTCACCCATTCGGACATTCCTTTCCTTCTTTTTCGGAAACCTTTTTTTGTGTCACTGGGTCACTGTACCGATCCTGGTCATCGGTGGACGAAAAGATTTATGGTAGGGTAGCGCCCAGTGCTCAGCTGATCGCAGGTATTCGCAGGACACCACCCGAAGGTAAGGGTCGCAACGTCAAGTGCGTCCGGGTTAATGTACCGAATATTCACTTCACTGCACTGATACTAACACTGATCACTTAATTTATTTTCTACGGAACGTGTTGTTCCTATGTTATAAAAATTGGTGGCCCCGAAAGGGGCCGATTACTGTTAATTGAACAGTTGCTCAATGTGGGCACCCTCAGCGTCTATGCACGCCTCCGCCGAGTATAATCGAGACGCCAAACGTCTGATCGTTCCCTCGCTCGGGGTTTCGATGCGCGGGTACTCCACTGCCAACGCTCGCACGGTAGCATTCGCGTTCCCGTCGTTCCGCGCGTACACCCAGAACATAGCGTAATACTCTTCGGCGGAGTACATTTCTGGGCCGAGATTACTAGCTGACTGACAGGATTTTTTCCCAAGTAACTTCCTCTACCCCCAAGTAGTTTCTCTCATTCCATTATGAGTTTACTCCCACCAGGACAAGAGGCTTTAGGTAAAAAGAAGCCAGCACATTTTCGGAACACACGTGTTTTGCAGAAGTGCAACGAAAACTTTCACAAAAGCCCGCGCTCCGTCCTTCCACTGCCAATGTACCCATTGCTTCGAGATAGAAAACAGACACCACGTGTATCGGTTCGAAAGGGTCCGAAGGGAAGAGACGCAGAAAGTCTTCGAGTTGCTATAAAGAAGAAAATGCATACCATTCCTGTTTCCCCTTTCTGACACCCTGAGTTCACGTCTGCTACGAGGCGGAACCAATTAAGTCATAAACTATCCGAAACTGTAGGAAACCGTTCTCTACCGCCGACTTGCGGGACAATACGGTTATAAACCGCGACCCTGGCGAAATGCTCTGGCTGATGAGCCTGATTAATTTTGGAGAACTAGAAATTACAGAGTATTATCCAGCATCAATACGTCTCGCGGAGAGACACAGGAAAAGAAGGGTAGTCCGCTGACTGCGCGTAGTCCCGCCTGCTTCGTCCTACCCTCAAATTAAAGACGGATCTCTTATCTCTCGAGTATAAACACGCGCTCGGATTTCAAAACAAAAGCACGCGTCGACGTATTCGGTGCGAGAGACTGTGGGCTTGAGGTCCGATTGGCCCTGCATCCCTCGCAAATGGCCACTGTCCTGAAGAGGCCCTCTTCACAGCAATATCTCCTCCCCAAGGCCCACCTTCTCTCGCACCGAATACGTCGACGCGTGCTTTTGTTTTGAAATTCGAGCGCGTGTTTAGAGACGAGAGATAAGCAGCCCCGATTGGCTAGTTTGGGACCAATCGAACCTCAAGCCCACCTTCTCTCGCACGGAATACGTCAATGACATCGAAAAGTCCTGCGCCCCGTCTCAGGTAAAGCAACCGCGCGCGATTACAGTCACCTGACCGTACCGCTACAACTCCATATTTCTTCAGTGAGATCAAATAACAGGTCGACCGAAGAATTGCAGGAGAATTTTACTAACCCACTCTTGGCCAATGACACTGCTTTTATAATAATCAGATGTGTAAGTTCCAGCTTGTCCTTATCTTGATTATTTGTTGAAAAAGTGTCATTGCTCAATGGAAACCACGAGAAGGTGGTGGGCTTTTTTCATTAGGAGAGGTTATGGATGGGTCAGGAGGATGGAAGTAAGAAGGCCCGGTCATAAATTTTAAACACCCGTGATCGGCCATGTACTTTAATTCTTTCGATTACCAGACTTGGCGGGCTGGCGCATGCGCAGTAAGTCTTTTTTTGTTATTTTGCATTTTGCTCGCTTAATACATATTATTATGTTTTGCACTTTTGGCAGTATGTCTAATTAATTATTCTTAACATTTCTATAATATTTGTTTCTCTAACATTTACTTTGTTTATAATTTATATCTTAAAATATATACAATGCTTGTGCGCGGTAACATAGATTGGCTCTGCGGTAATGTAGTACAGTTCTACTTTATCGACGGTCGGTAATTACTGGTTCGAGTCCCCGTGGGACGTTATACCTCCCCCCTGGGGGATCTCTCGTCCTCGAGAGATTTGTATGAGGTGGAAAACGGAATGAAAGACTCATTTATTTGTATAGGTGGCTATTTATTCATTTTTTCCCTGAGGGTGAATATGGGGTGGCTGCCCCTGATCCAAACAATCGGAGAGTTTTCCATATTCTTCTGCGTGGGTCTGTCTTTGGCAACGCTCTATACGCCTCCCAGTCTGGGTCCGGGATGTCGATCCTTACTAATGCTGGCCATTTGGGTGGGGGTACCTCCGGGATTTTAAATTCGAAGTCCGGAGCTTTTGGGATTTTGATCTCCGGGGTCCTTTTGAAGTCCGGAGTTGTGGGGAACTCCGGTGTGGTTGGAAGGGTATCAGGTGGTGTATTCGGCGGAGTGTGAGATGGCGTCTTGAATTTGGAATTTTTTGTTCTTGATATTTGAATGGAAACTGGATTTAATAGGTACATTACCGTTTTTGGTGGTGATAGACTGAATGGTGTTATTAGGGGAAGAATAGGGATCATCTCCCTGAATATATTTTGTAATTCCTCCTTATTTTTTTTACATTTTACGTGCCTGTTGCCTGACCGCTTCGGCATTTTGATAGCTAATGAACATGGTTGCAGTATAGCGCAAGCGCAAGTTTGAATGGAACGTTGGGGTCTTATAGTGGCGCCCTCTGGCTGATTTAAAAAAGAAAAATTCTGTCTGCTATTTTATAGACTATACAACAATGTTCCTTTATGCTACTTTGTAGGTTACTTTTTTAGGTTATTTATAGTTTCCGCATGTTTTTTTTAAGAAAAAATATGTTTATTAAAAAATTTTTACGTGTTAGTGTTTATTACATTCTGTTTGTGTGTGTAGTGTGTAATTGTAAGGTGTGGTGTAAGTAAAAAGGAAAGAACGATAAAAAAAAACTTAATCTAGGTGTGAGTGTTGATTACATAGTGTGTGTGTGTGTGTGTGTGTGTGTGTGTGTGTGTGTGTGTGTGTGTGTGTGTGTGTGTGTGTGTGTGTGTGTGTGTGTGTGTGTGTGTGTGTGTGTGTGTGTGTGATTGTAAAGTGTGGTGTAAAGAAAAATAAATATATAATTAAGTGAAAACACTGCACTCGCTACATTGTTGCGCTGGTCGTGCAATATATAATGTGCGGTGGCATAAATAACAGATTCTCCATCTCCTCAAATTCCTTTTGGCCCATAAATGGTCCTGGAGCTCCTGTTCGTCCACTATTTACACTTTCTGTGTGCATTGCACGCATATGATCCCGTACTTATAATTGTACACGTCGAGATCGTAAAATTTTTTTAGGCAGACTGGGTTTGCCATTTTGTTTAATAAAATTTTGGTGCTCAACAGGTTTACTTGTTAGAATGGAAGGTTGCTTGGTCTTCCGTTCCTTATATAGGCTCCCCATGCAGGGTTGCAACTTCTTATGGTAAATGGGCCTTCTTTACCCGATTCATATGAACGACTCTCATTTGTTTAGGGTTTATTGCTATTTTCAGGTTGCTGTTCTCCAAAACTTCGGTGATCCGGTAGGGTCCGCTATATTCCGGTTTCAATTTTTCGCGCCTTGGATTTAGTAACCAAACCCAATCTCCTTCTTGATATGTTTGAGGTTGAATCTTCCGGTCATAATAATGCTTCTGTCGGTTTTTGATTCTTCTAAGTTATTTCGCGCCATTTGTCGAATGTGGTGTAATTTGTGTATTAATTCGTCGACATAGTCTGGATATGTTTTAATATTATCTGTTGGTGGAATACTTGAAGGAAGACGTGCTTTTCTACCGTAAACGAGTTCGTGAGGTGTAAATTTCGTGCCTTCGTGGGTGCTGGTATTATATGAAAACATTGCTTGAGGTAACCATTGATCCCATTGTTTTTCGTTTGATACGTAGTGTCGTAGATATTCAATAAGGACATAATGACTTCTTTCCAGTGATCCATTAGACTGAGGATGGTATGCAGTGGTTCGATATTGCTTGATGTGGAATGTTCTAGCTAATTTCTTCATAAGGGAACTCATGAAATTTGGCCCTTGATCAGTAAGAACAGCCTTAGGACTTCCAAATTTGCAGATAAAGTGTTCTGTAAATGCTTTAGCTATGTCTTTTGAAGTAATATTCACTAATGGTATTGCAAGAGAATATTTGGTTAAGTTGTCTTGAATAGTAAGTATATAGCTATTTCTTTTATTTGTAAAAGGTAGTGGTCCTACTATGTCCATAGAAATTTTGTCAAAGGCATCCAATGGTGTGTCTGTTAGTATCATAGGCTCTTTATTTTTTACTCTTACTAATTTAGTTTTTTGGCATTCCAAGCAAGTTTTAATGAATTGTGTTATCTCGTATTTCATGTTTTTCCAATAATATTTGCTTCTTATTCGATGATACGTTTTTGTAATCCCTTTGTGTCCTCCTATAAGTGTTTGGTGATTCTCCTGGATGATTTGTTGTCTATCTTGTATGGAAGGGGTTAGAAGAGTGCCTTTACAGAAGACGAATTTGATGTCTTTTTGTACGAATATTATTTCTATTAAATTTCGTAGTTGACTGAGTGAAATTTTATTTTATTCTGCTGATATGTATACTTTTGTGGCTTGTTCAGATACAAGGTATGTGTGAAGTGTCTTCAGTGAGTTGTATAAATTTCCTTCTGTTGGGTAATTTGTTGTGATGAGTCCAAGGATTGTATTTTCCTTCTCTTATTTTTACTGATTCTCCAACTCTTAATGGGGACGGAATTTTGTGGGTTTTAAAAATTTTTTCTTTATATAATTTTTCTCCTGCTGGTCCTATTGGTTTGCCCTCTGTATTTATAAATGTTATTATATATCCTTTTCCCATCCATAAGTGATTCTCTACTTCAATGTTTTGTTTTTTGACAGGGATATTTGACACTATTCTTGGTCTGTTTGGTGCAGTGGGTGGAAGAGATAACGGTGGGAGATTTAATGGTGGGGGATATGGGGGTGGAGATAATAATAATGGTGGAGGGGATAGTGAAGGAGGTGTAAGTATTTTCCCTTGTTTTATTTGTATGGGAGTTATGGGACCCGTGTCTGTACTGGAATTTAATTTTTGTTTCTTCTTTTTAGGTGTATGGTGAGTGCTTTTATCTGAGCTTGTTTCTGCATTGATTTTGGGAGGGTCTTTATAGTTGTGTTTTGGTACTATGGTTGTTTCATCTATTTTTTCTATTAAGTCCTCTTGAGGTTTCTTGATGTGAGGTTTTTTTATTGCTTGTATGTTGTCTTGTATTGTTTCTTGAGGGGTCTCATGTATTTCTATGGGTGTCGAGATTTGAGGGGGTGCATGTACTTCTACAGGTACTGTGATTTGAGGGGGTGCATGTACTTTTACAGGTACTGTGATTTGAGGGGGTGCATGTACTTCTACAGGTACTGTGATTTGAGGGGGTGCATGTATTTCGACGTTTTGTTTTTTAACTTCTGGTTGAGATGAGGAAGTATTTCTTTTTATTTTTCGTTTTAATTTTTGACGCTTAGTTCCTATCGAATCGCTCTCGTCATATGAGGAACTAGAATCTGATGAACTAATTCTAGGCTGTTTATACGGAGCTGGATTTCCCGAGTTTGAAGCGGTTGTTTCTCTTTGTCGCGTATTAGCCTGATGAAATTGTTTCTGTTTTTTTGTTTTCGTGGGAGTTTGTGTCTGCATGTGCTCGTTTCGCGTTTAACGGTAATGCTATTGGATTTCTAGATAAAGCATCCGCGTTTGTATTGTATTTTCCGGGTTTGTACAAAATTTTATAATCATATTCCGCAAGTTTAATTTTCCATCGCATTAATCGTGATGTCGGATCAGAGAGATTTTGTAGCCATTCTAAAGGTTTATGATCTGTTATTAGATAGAATTTTCTGCCATAAATATAAGGTCGAAAATGGAATACTGCGTATATAATTGCTAAAAGTTCTCTTTCTGTTGGTGAATAACGTGTTTCTGCATCGTTTAGAACACGAGATGCGTAAGCTATTGGTAAATCTTTTCCTATTTCTCCTTGACTAAGAACTGCACCTACAGCAATACCTGAGGCGTCTGTCGTTATGTTAAATGTCTTCTCAAAATCCGGAAATTGTAGAATAGTTTCCTTGCACAGAGCTTCTCGCAGAGTTTCGAATGCTTTTTGTTGTTTATATGTCCATTCAAATTGATAATCCTTTTTGGTAAGATTGGAAAGTGGTCTTGCAATTTTTGAAAAATCTTTTATAAATCTTCTATAGTATCCGCTCAGTCCTAAGAACTGTTTGACGTTTTTTACTGTTGTGGGGGTTGGAAATTCTTTAACTGCTACTATTTTCCGTGGATCTGGCTTGACTCCTTCTTCTCCTATTATATGTCCTAAATATGTAACTTCTTTCTTAAAAAATTCACACTTATCTGGTTGAAGGTGAAGATCTGCACCTCTTAATCTGTTCATTAATCGTTTGAATTTAGTCGCATGTTCCTTAAGTAAGCTGGCTTATGGCGATCGTCCGGATGCATTGGAATTTGATGGAATCCAGATGCGAGATCAAATACAAAGAAATATTTTGCGCTTCCCAACTGATCTAGTATGTCAGTTATATTCGGTAAAGGATAAGCGTCTCCAATTGTTTTCCCATTTAATTTTCTGAAGTCGATTACTATTGTAGGTTTCTTTGTTCCTTTTTTTGGTACTATTCATATGGGCGAGTTATAAGGAGATGATGCGGGTTGTATTATTTCTTTTTCTAGTAATTCCTTAGTTTGTTTCTTTACTTCTTCTTTGTATGCTTGAGGGTACCGATATTGTTTTGTAAAAACAGGGACGTCGTTTTCTGTTATAATTTTGTGGTGAGCTTTATTTGTTGCTTCCAATTTTTCTCCTGGTAAATAAAATCTATCCGCGTGTTCTTTAATCTAGAGACACGGTAGCGTCTCGACGCCAAGTACATGAAAGAAAAGACACCTTGTATATGCCTTCCAGGCCGCGGACATTTTTTTTTGCCTTTGCACGCTGCGGGAAAGCACCTTTATGTACTTGCAGCTCATTCTGATTTCACATCTTTTTTTACTTTTTCACATCTATTTATTATTATTATTTTCTTTTTTTTGTGATTATTTGATTTCATGTACTTGGCGTAATTTTTTTACTTTTTTAAAGTTTTTGTTGGGGGATTAATTCTTCTATACTGGCTCGTTCTTCTTGGTTTAAGTATTCCAATCACAATTGTTGTAGTAACTGGTGAGTTCTATTAGTTTTAGTATATTTATCTGATGTCTCTTCTTCTACAGGGTGTCCCACCTAAGACTGGACAGCCGGTTTTCTCCTAAACTATTGGAGATAAAAATATAAAAAAAATAGGGAATTGCATGGTTCGAGGGGGCCAATTAAGTAGCGCGAACGAATTTTTTTATCGATTATTATTTTAAAAGATACGATGGTCAAGTTCGGTTTTTCAAATGGAACTATTTTTTTTTAACATCTGAGTTGATAGTGCGTTCCAAGACAAATTCAATAAGCTGTAATGTATACACTTTATTTTCACTGGTTTTTAAGATATTGCGCTTGCAAATTTACTGATTTTCACTGGAAGAAAACTGTCTGGTATAGCACGGACCGGGGACGGTTTTACTGGCTCCACGGGTGGCACTGCCTTTTGAAATAGATACCTACCTGCCAAATGTCTACGCCAGGCCCAAAGGCTGGACAATTTTTTTCCGTCAGAAATGCTACTTAGGTAGGTACATCTGCGGTACCGAGAAGCGCACCGTTACTTTTATTTCGCACTTGCTTCTACGCTCGGATGGCCGGTTCTTTTGGGAGGGATGCAAGTTCGATTGGTTAGGTTAGGAGGAGTGAAAGTTGCTAGACTAAATTTCAATCATAGGGAGCAGATTGTATCAGAACCATTCGGATTTGCATTCCTCACAAACGGCTGCTCTCTTGAAGAGGCCCTCTTCACAGTAATGCCCACCTTCTCTCGCACGGAATACGTTAACGCTTGCTTTTGTTCTGATATTGAAGCTCGTGTTTATACTCAAAAGGACCACGCGTCGACAGCGGGCTACCCCTTTTCTTCCTGTGTCTCTCCACGAGCCGTGTTGACGGTGGATTGTAGGAGCGTAGATATCTGGATGCCAGTTATTGAATTCAGGAGACGATAGAAACATTTTATTACAAAACACACATGTACAATAATTAAAGTAAATCGTATTCCTCTCGGGCAGGAGTACTGATAATGATCGAACTTGCGCCCCACTTCGCGCAGACCAATTACACGGAGGGTAGTCGGGTCACACACTGCCCAAATGATACAGGGTAATTCTGGAGCAACGCCCGTCAAGGAGATGCGCTGGCAGCCCGTGGCGAGGACAGACCTTCGCATTGCCTCACCCGATTTTTATGGTTTTTTCCGGAAAAAGGTACGAGTCCTGGGCCGAACGTAGCGAATTGAAGTCGAACCTCCGCAGTCGAGGGTGAATTATCCATTACAGCGTATTAAGAAATTCTTTTCTTAGTCGTATCGAAAGGGAAGTGGTGCCAATGGATTCCTTATGTTTTTCTGATGAAGATCATACCAAATTTTATGTAAATCGGACTATTTTTAACCAAGTCAAGTCAGCTTGAAATGATATAAATCGATATTCCATGGAATTTCCTTCATTATGGTCCGAATTACGTCGTTCTTAGTGTCAGCTTCATCGGCGAAACATAAAAAATCGATAGGTGTCGGTTTTGCAAAGATCTGATGAGAAATGCGCAAGTCGAAGATTTCTCACTACTTATTAGGCACTCAAACCCCTTCGCGGGTGGAAAGCCATAAAATTCGGTCAGGCACTGCGAGGGGTTGTCCTCGCCACGGGGTACCAGGCCGCCGCATCTTCTTGACGGGCGCTGCTCCTTAATTACCCTGTATCTGGTTAGGAAATAAAACAATTCGTTATTCCTTATCGTATGGATATGGAAGTGTCGCCGATGGATTCCTTGGGGTTTTCCGATGAAAATCATGCCAAGTGTCGTGGAAATCGGACAACTCTTACATAAGGAATACAAATTGCTTGTGTCAAAGTAGTGCGATTTGTATGACATTTGGTATGATTTTCATCAGAAAAACATAAGGAATCCATTGGCGTCACTTCCCTTTCGATACGACGAAGAAAAGAATTTCTTAATACGCTCAAATGGATATTTCACCCTCGATTGCGGGGGCTCGACCTCAATTCGCTACGTCCGGCCCAGGATTCGTACCTTTTCCCGGAAAAAGCCATAAAAATCGGGTGAGGCACAGCGAAGGGCTGTCCTCGCCACGGGGTACCAGGCCGCCGCATCTCCTTGAAGGGCGTTGCTCCAGAATTACCCTGTATCATTTGGGCAGTGTGTGACCCGACTACCCTCCGTGTAATTGGTCTGCGCGAAGTGGGGCGCAAGTTCGATCATTATCAGTACTCCTGCCCGAGAGGAATACGATTTACTTTAATTAAAGTACATGTGTGTTTTGTAATAAAATGTTTCTATCGTCTCCTGAATTCAATAACTGGCATCCAGATATCTACGCTCCTACAATCCACCGTCAACACGGCTCGTGGAGAGACACAGGAAGAAAAGGGGTAGCCCGCTGTCGACGCGTGGTCCTCTCGAGTATAAACACGAGCTTCAATATCAGAACAAAAGCAAGCGTTAACGTATTCCGTGCGAGAGAAGGTGGGCATTGCTGTGAAGAGGGCCTCTTCAAGAGAGCAGCCGTTTGTGAGGAATGCAAATCCGAGTGGTTCTGATACAATCTACTCCCTATGATTGAAATTTAGTCTAGCGACTTTCACTCCTCCTAACCTAACCAATCGAACTTGCATCCCTCCCAAAAGAACCGGCCTTCTGAGCGTAGAAGCAAGTGCGAAATAAAAGTAACGGTGCGCTCCTCGATACCGCAGATGTACCTACCTAAGTAGCATTTCTGACGGAAAAATATTGTCCAGCCTTTGGGCCTGGCGTAGACCTTTGGCAGGTAGGTATCTATTTCAAAAGGCAGTGCCACCAGTGGAGCCAGTAAAACCGTCCCCGGTCCGTGCTATACCAGACAGTTTTCTTTCAGTGAAAATCAGTAAATTTGCAAGCGCAATATCTTAAAAACCAGTGAAAATAAAGTGTATACATTAAAGCTTATTGAATTTGTCTTGGAACGCACTATCAACTCAGGTGTTCAAAAAAAATAGTTCCATTTGAAAAACCGAACTTGACCATCGTATCTTTTAAAATAATAATCGATAAAAAAAATTCGTTCGCGCTAATTAATTGGCCCCCTCGAACCATGCAATTCCCTATTTTTTTTATACTTTTATCTCCAATAGTTTTGGAGAAAACCGGCTGTCCATTCTTAGGTGGGACACCCTGTATAATGAAAGTGTACTCATATCGTCTGAGTTTTAAATGGACAAATTATCTGAAAGCCTGCGAGGGGGAAGATATGAGTATTGATGATCTGAGAATACCTTGCCTGGCCACGCCAAGTATTTGACTTCCAGGCCGCGGACATCTTTTTTTGTCTTTTGTTGTGTTACACAGTGTCGTCTTTGCACGCTGCGGGAAAGCACCTTTATGTACTTGCAGCTCATTTTGATTTCACATCTTTTTTTACTTTGTAATTATTATTATTTTCTATTATTTGTGTGTTTTTTTTATTTCATGTACTTGGCGTAATTTTTTTACTTTTTGAAGTTTTTTATGGGGATCTCACTTCTTTTTACAAAGATTGTATATTTTCTTCTGATTTTTTTGCGATTTACTCTTTTCCGTCCTCGACATTTTCATGTACTTGGCGTCATTTTCTTAATTTTTTGGAGTTTTTCATTAATTACTTCCTTCTATGCACTGCAGTATCAAATAGGTTACAGATCAAACAATTTTATTCATTAATGCTTCAATATTGTGTCGAAATCGATTATAAATTTCTTTCATTCAAAGTAACGAATGAAAATTATCTTTATCGTTTTTCACTTCGCTTCTTCGTATTCTCCTCTTTTCTCTACGTAGGTATATGTATAAAATACTTCCGCTGTCATCTTACCTTACCTCAGAGTTACTTTATCACTTTCAATCGGGAACTAATGAATCAATTTCGATGCAGCTTTTTAACGTGCAGCACAATAATGAAGGGTCGGATGCAATAAAGGGACTAGCGCTCGAAAATGTGAAAAATTATTGTCCAACCGCTAAAAAGGATTGGAAAATTAAATGTTGTTAAATTGTATTTTAAAAAATATAGTGTTGTAAAGGTCGTCACAACACACTCTTTTTCTATTTACTGTTTGTTTATCCAATCATTAATATTCGCGCTAAAAATTATAAACAAAATATTTCTCATCGTCCAAAGTCAATATTTCTTTAAACATAAATTGCAATAAATTAAGGAAATATCAACGGATCGTTATGAGACTTAAAATATAATTTCAGAAAACTCTAGCGAAGTCGCAAAGTGTAAGTTAAAAACGATCATGTTGAAAAATATAATAATATTTAATTAAAAAATAATACTGGTTTGTGGGTATTTGCTGATTGCATATCGACTGATTGATTTGATTTGTGGTTACAGGCTGATTTCAAGTCATTTGAATTTGTGGTTATGGGTTATATTTATGATATACAAATAGGACGCAATCCAAATTTCGGCAACTTACCTTGTGTTTGAGACTGCATTTTGGTTGCAATTCAATGGTACAACGATACATATTTGTAAAAACACGTGGCATCTCAAATTTTGACAACTTACCTTATTTCACACTCGCCAGGTTATAACCTGACTGTAAGCTGTCACAATTTGGAGTAGATTGCATAGTGAAGATAGCGATTGACGAACGAAACATGTGTCAGTGTCTTTTGGCTGAAGGTGTGCGTGTAGTGATGGGATCTGAAGCGCTTCGAAGCGCTTCGAATCTATATATATGACGAAAACTTCGAAGCGCTTCGAACATGATTCGAAGCTCTTGAAAAGTCTTGGTCGGCTTCGAAGTCTGAACGGATTCGAAGTAGTAATCGGCTTCGAAGTCTCGAAACTCTTGGTTCGAACCTCGGTAGGTACCCCGTGGCGAGGACAAATTTTATGGCTTTCAACCCTCGAAGGGGTTTGAATACCATTAAAAAGTGAGAAATGTCTAGGATTTCCGAATTTCTCATCACATCTTTGCGAAAACGACGCTAATCGATTCCTTATGTTTCGCCGATGAAACTAATACCAAGAACGACGTAATTCGGACTATAATGAAGGAAATTCCATGAAAAATCGAATTATATCATTTGGAGCTGCCTTCGTTAAAAATCGTCCGATTTACATGAAATTTGATATGATTTTCATCGGAAAAACATAAGGAATCCATCGGTGTCACTTCCATATCCATACGATAAAGAATGGTTGTGGTCTGAACCAAATAAAAGAAAATCAAGGTTAGATGTAGTAATGAATATGATCGAAAATACATACGATTTTGATTCAGAACAACTACACCAACTTCGTGAGTATGTTAATAAAAATTTTATTAGGCACTATTCCAAGTACTGGACGAGTGTTACTCGGAGTCGTTTGACATTTGAAAGGAAATATAATGGTTTCCTGAGTAAAAAACTGAAGTATGTATTCAGAGATCAGAATTCTACTGATTTAAATCGAACTACACCACCTAATTCTGCAGGAATTCGTGGTTGCCCGCGTGTAAGAAATGGCGAATGCGGTGTTAGAACACAACAAAGACGTGCCCAAGAACTTCGCAAGAATTATACCCAAGATATTTTATCGAAAACTATTATTCCAGTTGTAGAGCCCACAGTGGAGGAAGTTGAAATGGAAGAGCCTGTAATTATAGAGAAGTATGATAACGATTTTATAAATAAAAATTTAGCCATGTATATGGATATTGGATTAACGAAAGCCAAGTATGAAAATCTTCGGAATCATAATTTTATTTTATTTGGTAAGAAACAGTATCCTCCGTACGAAAAACTATCGTTAGCAAAGCAACAATGCTATCCTGAAAATATAACCATCACCGAGACTGGTGCTGCAGTTGAGTTACAATCGCTGTTGGATTTTACTGTTGTAAGAATTTTTTCGTTAATTTCAAATGAAGATTTAAAGAAAGTTAAGAATAAGCAAGTAATTCTACATGGGAAATGGGGTTTAGATGGTGCTTCCGGTCAACAGGTGTTTAAGCAAAAGTGGTCTAATGATAAATCAGTAAATACTGATAACTCTATATTTAGGGTATCATATGTACCACTGAGCATAATGTCCTCAGATGGACAAACGATCTGGAGAAATATACGTCCATCTTCCGTGAGACTTTGCAGACCAATTCAATTTGAGTTTACGAAGGAAAGCAATGAAAAAATTCAAGAAGAATATGACCATATAAATGAAAAAATTATGAATTTAAAAACCACAAATGTTAATATTAAAAGAAAAAAATATTATGTATCACATAAATTATATTCTACCATGGTGGATGGAAAAGTTTGTAACGTCTTAACAGGTCAGGCATCTTCGACATCTTGTAACATATGTAGAGCAACTTCAAATCAGATGAACCAATTAGATCTTCTTCAAAAACTGCACGTGGAAGAAAAACATTACTACTACGGACTTTCGACTCTCCATTGTCGTATTAGATTCATGGAATGTATCCTGCACATCGCCTACAATTTAGATTTTGAAAAGTTTTATGCTAAAGGAAATGACAAACAGTTAAAACAGGAACGAAAAAAACTGGTGCAAGACAAAATAAGATCGGAAATGTCACTGATTGTGGATGTGGTCAAACAGGGTCACGGAACAACCAATGACGGCAACACAGCCAGGCGATTTTTTGATGACCCCGAGAAAGCGGCAAACCCAACAGGAGTTGACAGTCGTTTAATACAACGATTTGCTATTATTTTACAAATTTTGACAAGTGGATACGACATTGATTATGAGAAGTTTGAGAAGTACGCACTTGATACCGCAAAACTCTTCGTTGAGTTATACGATTGGTATAAAATGCCTCCATGTGTACATAAAGTTTTGTTACACGGTGCCAATATAATGAAAGTTTTTGGCTTACCAATTGGTTGGATGTCCGAGGAAGCTCAGGAAGCTAATAATAAAATTTTTAAGGAGGCAAGATTACGTTTTAGTAGACTGTTTTCACGTTTTGCTTGTAACGAAGACGTAATTCATTTTATGTTGGTTTCATCAGACCCAATTATAAGTGCCTTAAGAGACCATAAACCAAAAAAAATTAAACGCTTGTGTGACCAAGCTAAAAACTTATTAATTTCTACAAACGATAACGAACCGGAGTCGGATGATGAAAATAGGGTCATGGACGAGTCCGCCGATGAATTTTAATACCATGAGTCAATATAAATATTATTTTATTCAATAAACTTCAAGTAAACAACAAATTAAGAAAAACACGGAAAAAATAAAAACAAAATTATAAAACTGGAAAAAAAATGTAAAAAAAGTTTAAAAAGTTCAAATACTGGGTTCCGAGTTATTTATTTATGTCTAGCAAAATACGCGTGCTTCGCTACGGTAGAATAATTAAAAGGAATACTTTTATATCTGTTTTCCGTAGCAATTTTTTATATAATTTCGGTAAAGTAACCTCTGTATGACGAACATTTATATATGCATATATTCGTCCACACCTACTATTCAAAACTTAAGACGCCCCAATTCAATGTACACTTAGTACACCAGATCCAGAGTTAACCCTTTAAGGGTTGATTAGGGTAAAATTTGGAAATTGGTTTTTAGGCATTTGTGTTGCTAGGCTAAAACCAAGTATCGATATCGAATCGGACCGAAAAGCTTTTGAGGGATCCGTGACAACAAATTATACCACCTTTCTCCCCCTTAGGGGTTGATTAGGGCAATATCCTGAAATTTGTTGATAAGCATTTGGGCGGGGAACCTTAGTAACTAAAAACCAATTGGATGTCTAATCGGGCCCAAGAGATTTTGAAGAATGCGTGAAAACACGTTTCACCCCCTTAGGGGTTGGTTAGGGCAAAATCCTGAAATTGAGTTTTAGGCATTTATGTGGGCAGTCATTGTACGTGAAAACCAAGGTGATATCTAATCGGGCCTAAGAGATACTAAGGAGTCCGAGAAAATACAGTTTACCCCTTTTCACCCCCTTGGGGATGAAATTTCCAAGAATCCTTACTTAGTGGGTGCCTATGTCATAAAAACAATGTACCTTCCAAATTTCACTTATCGTTATTGAATATTACTGAAATCTATTATGTTAACAAATTGTTTAATAACAATCAATTGTTTATAGTAATGTTACAACAAAGCATGATCAATTTGATTGTATGAAATGGATTTCACTGTCACTTTGTTAAAAAATTGTTTAAACAAATTATTAATAAACAATCTACTAACATTTTTTATGTCAATAATCTTTATTTTCGTCTCCGATAGATATCAATGGTTAGATTAATCATGTATTTGCAGTATTTGTCGCGGAAATGATAAAATTAGTAAATAATGTTGTTTTTTTTATTGTTAACAACAATTTTTTAACAACTATTCATTAGAATATCATTCTATAGAGTGTGATGCACATTTCTAAACTTATAAAATATATAGTTATAGCTGTAGGTTTTGAATAAACAACGTGTTTCGTTCGTAGGATTCGTATTTTTCCAGTTTTTGTCAACTTTGAGTGGCCATATTGGCTCCGCCATCTTCTTTTTCAAAAAACCCGCAACGGGATCGTGATCAGCGATACCTAATACCCCAGTATACCAAGTTTCGTTGATTTTCATTTCGATTTGGCGTAGGAATCGATTTTTGACGCCGACTGTGTCATTTTCTCCCACTGTGCGTCGACGAAAAATTTTCGACTGGAGAAGAAAAATTTTCTTCTACCATTTCTGACAATTCCATGAGACGATATTACGATATCTCTAGCATGCGTGGACCGATTTTTTCGGAATTGGTCTTATTCGAAAGCTTATATGCGGTTTACATAAGAAAAATGCCTTTAAATTTAAAAAATATGGCAGGGGTGATGAGATATAATGAAATAAGATTCAGAATATTTTTGGGACGAGTAAAGGATAGCGGTAGCGACAGTCGATACGATATATGCAGGGCTCGGAATTTCGGATTTCGGAAAATGGAGATACATGGCAGGGGCAGTCGACATTCATATACAGGGTGTCTTTTATGTATACAGGGTGTCTTTTATATGTACGTAGTACAGGGTGTCTTTTCTTTCACGTACTTGGCGTCGAGACGCTACCGCGTCTCTAGATTTTTGCCATACAAAGTAGTTACGGCTTTTACTATATTCGCCCCATTGTCTGTTACAACAACAGCTACTTTTTCGGGCGGAATATCCCATTTTTCTGTGAGTGGTTGTAAAACTGTGCATAAATATTCTGAATTGTGGCCCTCCGTTAAAGGTTCAACTCCAAATACAATAGTCTTCAGCTTGCCTTTGTCAGTATCAACAAAATGTTCTGTAAGTCCTAAATAACTTTTTGTGTTCATTGTATCTGTATATACATCTGTCGTCAAGGAAATTGCACAAATCGTACGAAGCATATTCTTTACTTTCAATGAAAGAACTTCGTACTTGTCATCAATCATCTGTGTTATTGTCATTCGCGAAGGAATTTTATAAAGTGGAACTGCTGTTTTCATGAGATATTTAAAACCATCTTTCTCTACAGTCATGAAAGACAAATCATCTTTAACAATCATGTAGATAACAGCATTGGTCAACTGACCAGATTTAAATCCATTGTCTAGATGATATTTATAATAATACAGTAAATAAAATTAAGAATGTGATATAAACAAATTTGATAAGTACATAAACAAGTTGCATACCATTATAGGCTTTTATATTAGAGATATATGTATTTATTTTTGGCTGATTTTGCTTTAATGTAAGTGGTTTCACTTGTGCTTCATCTGTAGGAAGTCTGTCCTTTTCAATATCCACCACACAGTCTGAGATGTCACTTTCATGACACATAATTTCATTAATCTGTGAAAATAAATTGTAGTCATAAACATCGTATGTTTAGTTGACAATTATTAATAAAACTGTAAATAATTTAATCGTAAATAAAGGTTATTTGGAGTTAGAAGTTTTGAACTAACATGCTTGATTTTGCCACCACCAGTTTCACTCTTCCTTGCTTTTTGACTTACTGTATCGATGTTTGGGTGTTTACGAAGCAAATGGTTTCTTAAATTTGTTGTATTACCACACGATTTCACTATCGTGTGGCAATATTTACAAGTTGCATTTGTATAATTTTTTATAAAATGTAACCAAATATCACTTTTTTTATTTGACATTATGATTACTGTGATGTAAGGCGCTTTCGTTGTTCTATCTACAGGGCAAAAATTATGCATCGTAAGTCCTGAATCAAATAAGTATATCTGAACGAACACGTGCCTAATACGCATATTACTTTTGTCTTGTATATTAGGAACTTCCTATTAGGAAGTTATTTTAGTATAAATGAACATAATATACAAAATAAAAGTAATATGCATATTATAACATGCGGTCTTTCACTCATGAAGTATAAGATTGGCTGTTTCCAACAATTTGCAGTGCAACAAAATCAAAAAACCCGATAATAATAGCAGTATAATCATAAAGTGAGAAACACGCAATTTACTTTTGAATTCAGCTGAAATGCACGAAAGTATACCTAGGTATAAATAATAAAGAATCGGAACACGATTTCTGGTTTCTGGTCCCAGAGAATCGATTCCATAGGATCGATCGATACTGAAAAATCGATTCAAAAAATCGAAAATCCCAAGGCAAAAGATCGATCTTTCGATTAATCGATCTCAGATCAGCAACCCTAACAAGAACCGTCGCGTCGACTCAACGACACCGCGCGGATGAGACAGACGACCTTTGCCTATTGTCTAATAAGGTGTACAAAAAAATCGGACAGTAGAAAATATTAAAGAAGCTATAAAGCGAAACGCGTACACGGCTGTAAAAAATATTGAGGAACAGAGTTTGGTTATGGGTGAAAAATATAAAACGAAGGAAACTTATTTCTAAGGATACTTCAGTACAATGATAGTATAAACTTCTTTGACTACTTTAACTACTTAACATTACGATCTTAATTCCAGCTCTGTACATTAACGCGACGCTCGAATATCGACTGTCATAATGTTTCTATATAAGTGGCACTTCCGCCACAACCGTTCCTCCCCACTCCGCTGTAACGATAGCTGACGTCACTGCCCGCAACTTTGCCCACAGCGTTAGTCCTAGACCAGGCCTGCCCCATCGGGTGTAAATACCTCCTGAATTTCTGGGACCCGGGCAACAGCCGAGCGCGGGACTGCTTACGTTGCTAACCACAGCATGGGTTGCGGGAGAACTGCATGAGTGTGCGGCTGTCCATGTAGGCTCGTACCACGAGTCTATTGCTTGGATCCGAAGACCTCTTCTACATGAACAGTCCCGCGCTCGGCTGTTACCCGGGTCCCAGAAATTCAGGAGGTATTTGCACCCGATGGGGCAGGCCTGCCCTAGACAGTGGCGGGTGCCCATGCCCGCCAAATTAGGGTAAGCAGGCCAGTAAATGGACGGTTTAGCTGATTCCGAACTTTATATCAAGATTTTGGTTAGAAATATTTGTTTTATGAAACAAAAATCAAAATCTTAACACGTAGAAATATATAAATTTAAAGAAAAATATTAATTTCAAGTAAAAAAAAATTATTTATTCGATCATAAATAATGAAAATTCCATTCATAGCCCATATCACCAGTAGATGGACGGTAGGGCTAGTAAATGGACAGCTCACAACCAGTAAATGGACGGTAACTTTTTGCATTTATTATATTGAAAAATACATTTTAAGAATAAGAAATATTAAAAAAAAATAAAATATGAAATGAAATACGTTGTAAAATTAATTTGTCATCAATTGTCTGTTTTTGTAGAATTGAAATCTATTCTTTCTAAAAAATTTCTTTTAGAAATTGTATTAACAGCACTTGACTGTATTTTCAGCTTTAACTTTTCAGGTATAACGTTTTTTTCAGCGTTCTCTTTTAATTTTTCTTCCCTGACTTTGGCTTTTTCTTTTTGTTTTCTTTCCTTTCCTATTTTTATTTGCTCCTTCTTTAATTTATTTTCCTCATTTTTAATCTTACGTTGCAAGATTCTTTCATTTCTCTCTAATTTTTTCTTCGCATTTTCTTCTCTAATTTTCTGTGCATTTTCTTTTAATCATAACATTTTCTGTCCTCTTTCTTCTTTTTTTCTTTCCCTTTCTATTTTTAGCTGGTCCTTCTTTAACTGATTTTCTTCATTTTTAATCTTACGTTGCAAGATTCTTTCTTTTCTTTCTAATTCTTTCTTCGCTTTTTCTTCTCTACTTTTCTGTTCATGTTCTCTCCATTTCGAAGAGGTAATGGCATATGGTAATTGCTGTTTCTTCTCGGTTTGGTATTTCTAACTGATCCACTTGATGGCCAAAGCAAATGTTTATCCCAAACGTGACTAACATTGTTAGCTGACTTACACTGAGACATAATTACTGTGGATTCCTTTACTACGGTAATGGTTTCAGGTGCTACAAGCTCTGTAAAGAAATGTTATATTAAAATAAAAGGATGTAGATGCCTACTTTTCAATCAGCAAAACTCACCATCTTTTATGCTGTATAAAGCATTAACATGCTCACTATCTGAAGAATTAGTTTCAGCATTCAGCGCATGCATCCCGTTACCATTAGCAAAACTATTTCTATTATAAGTTTCCGTAGCATTCTGTATATTTATATCAGGCAAAACTCATTACAGTCTCATTCATTCCAGCACTGACTTTGTCAATAGGATTAGGAGATAAATTTTCTTCAGTCTCATTACTAGGAACTAAATTACTATGTACAGGACTATACTTATTATCAATATTATCAACATTCAATATCTCACTTATATTACAAACTTCCACAATGGGCATATCCAAAATATTAAACATACTATTTTCATCTTCATGCACTTCACCAATTACCTTTTCTATATTTAAATGTGTTAAATTAGGCAAATCGTTAATATAAATTGTATCATTGTGTATCAAAGGTTCATTTTTCGAGCTCATCGATACAAATCTTCCATAATGCATACACAGGGTCATTGCATGAATTATTTTTGTTTCTTGCGTTTTCAAATTCCTGTATTTTTTCTTATAGGAATAAACTGATCAAAAAAATTTTGAGTACACACAAAGGCATTATGTGTAAGAGGATTACTTGAATTTACAACTGCATTTGCAGAATTTAATTCTTTTCTTCTAGTTGAAATACATTTCTGATAATCAGGTGCGTTTACGTCAAATGGATATAAGCCACAAACTTTAAATCCATTGTTTATGGTCGTATCATTCAGTTGGTTGAAAGCTTTTTTAAACAATGGAGCAAAAGTTCCCTTCGTAATTGATTTCTGAGTAATTTGTTTATAATCCTGAACTACTTGTCTCCATTTTAATTTTAAAGATCTAAATATTGCAACATCACATGGTTGCATCATGTGAGTGGCGTTGGGATATAAAGAAAAAAGAATACTCTTATGTTGTATGCAAAATTCACTAAGTTCTAACGTCAAATGCGATTTGTGACCATCAAGGAAGTATATTATAGGAACTTTACTCCATTACTCGTGCACCATGGGTAAAAAATATTGGCGATATATGTTGGGTTTCTTATTTAAAAGTAATCAATAGCGTACTGGTATAAGGAACATATATATAGGAGTATATTTTAAGTAGTAAAATAATACAAAATTAAACATTCGTCTTGGTACAACAATCTTACAAGTACAATTCTTTTGTTCTGACCTCTTGCGGGAAACCGAGAAACTAAACAAACACCCCTCCTCGATTGAATCACAGGTTCTCGTGGAATCTGCTTAAATCGTTTTCTGTAAATAATCTCATATATTATTCTTTGATTACCAAACAAAAAAAAGAGGAATCCCTTCCTAGGAACTGTACCCGTATCTATATATCTCTAACATATATATGTAAACCACTAATTTAAACATATATTCTTTCTTAATTCTAGAAATCTAATTCTAGCTAATGCTTTGGTCATAATATCTGCATAATTCTCTGTTGAACTTACATATTGTACATCTATAATCTTCTTTCTTACTATGTATTTTATAAAATGTTCTTTAATGTCAATATGTTTGCCTCGCTTTGAGTTTTCATAAGACTTCGCCATACTGATAGAACCTTGATTATCCATGAATAGAACTGCCGTTTTATCCATATTGAAATGTGAGATAATTCCCTTTAAATTAATTATGTCTTGTGCAGTTGAAGCGGTTGCTATATATTCCGCCTCTGCCGTTGACAAAGCCACGCAAGTTTGTTTCCTAGAACTCCAAGATACTGGATTATTTGCAAAAAATACAATTGAGCCACTAACGCTTTTCCTATCTAATTTATCTGCAGCCCAATCTGCATCCAAGTATCCTTTTATTGTTACGTCTTTAGATTTCTTGAATTCTAATCCCATTTCCTTAGTTCCTTTTAAATACTTTAAAATTCGCTTGGCAGCGTCCCAAGTTTGTTGTGATGGTTTGTCCAATACCCTACTCAAATATGAGACTGCATACATAAGATCTGGTCTTGAGGTTGTTGCTAGATACATGACACTCCCTATTGCTTCACGATAAGGTGCTTTTATTTCTTGAAGTCTAGTATCTATTTGAAAACTCTTTTCCATCGGAGTTGAGATTTTTTGACATTTATCCATGTTAAACTTTGTCAATATTTTATCTATCAGTCTTGTTTGCTTAATTAATAATGTGCTTTCTCCTCTTGTAATTTCCATCTCCAGAAAATTCTTAATTTCACCCATATCTCGTGCTTTAAATTCTTTGACTAATGCTTTTACTATCTCCTCATATTCGCCATTCAATATTATATCATCCACGTATATTAGCATTACACAATTTTCTTTATAATACATACAAAAATCGTATTGCGATCGTGTAAATCCATTTTCTATTGCGAATTCGTCGAACCTGTCGTTCCAACATTTTGGTGCTTCTTTTAACCCATACAAAGCTCTTTTGAGTTTTAACACTTTAGCTCCCTCGCACGATATACCTTCTGGTATCTTAATGTAAACTTGAGATTCCAGTTTCCCATTTAGGGATGCCGTTGGAATGTCCAGTTGTCTGATTGAAGAACCATCCTGAGTAGCTCTTGACATAATCATCCGTATCGTTGATAATCTGGCTACTGGGGCATACTTTGACTGATCGCTATTCTCTTGTACTTGGAAACCTTTGGCTACTAGTCTTGCCTTTTTCCTCCCATCATCCTTTGTCGTAAATACCCATCTAGTATCTATTGCTATTTTTCCTTTCGGTAGTTCCGATTTCTACCATGTGTCCTGTTTCTTCAGTGCCTCAATCTCATTAGTTATTGCTTGCCTCCATTCTTTATCTGACTTCGCTTCTTCATAGTTTAATGGATTTTCATCTTGTGATAACAAACAATATGCTGTATATAGTTCATACTCTGATAGCCATCCTGGTTTGTTAATTATCCTCTTCGGTCTTGATGTTTCTTCGGTTAACTCTTCCTTGGTCTCTTTCTTTTCCATTATTTCCTCTTGTATTGAATCTTCTGTTTCATCTGTATCTTCTTCTTCTTCTTCTCTTATTATCTTCTTATTATTCTCAAGCTTTTCAAAGTTAATCTCGCTTTCGTCGAAAATAATATCCCTTGATGTCACAATTCTGTTTTCTGCAGGATCCCATAGTCTATAGCCATTCCCACTATATCCTACCATTATTCCCTGTCTTGCCCGAGGATCCAACTTACCCTGTCTTGGTAACTGGATTCTCCACGCATAGCTCCCAAATACTTTTAACTTTGATAAATCAGTCTTACCGTACCAAATTTTAGCTGGTACTTCGTTTAAATTAGCCTTAGTTGGACATCTATTCAGCTCAAATGCTGAACATCTAATTGCTTCTCCCTATAAATATTTGGGTAGATTTGTTTCAATAAATTTTGTCTTTGTTTTATCCATCAATGTACGGTTCATCCTTTCCGATTTACCATTTTGCTGTGGAGTATATGTACACGTGTATTGGATTATTATCCCCCTAGACTTGCAAAAGTTCTTAAATGACTCTGATGTAAATTCTCCTCCATTATCTACTCTTATGTTTTTTGTTTTTACACCATGTTGAATTTTTACTTCTCTTATGTAATACCTTAGATTTTCTTCTGCTTCACTTTTGTTCTATAATAGGTATACCACTGTAAAGTGTGAATAGTCGTCAACTATTGTAGGATCACGGAAAAAGGAAGCCTCGGAGCGGGACTCGAACCCGCGATCTTCTGCGCGCTGGCCAGCCGCCTTAGCCAACTCGGCTACCGCCGACTTCCCGGTCTTGGTTATTCCGCCGTGTCCTCTTATAGTATGGGGGTTCCTGATCCCACACTCGGCCCTCCTGCGACGGCATTCGCCCTCGAATGTCATTCGTCGCAGAACTTTCCGTTCTTTTTGTATGTCATTTGTTTTTCGCGTCGCTGACACACCTTTTACGACCGTGGTGGTGTGGTGTGGTGCGCCTTGAACCCGCACATCCACACCAACACCCGTCTTTGACGCGCGCACTCAGCGCAACGGCATCTTTCGGCTCTGTGTGGCGATCGGTGCTCCCCCCATCCCGGACGAGCCCCCAAATGTAGGATCACGGAAAAAGGAAGCCTCGGAGCGGGACTCGAACCCGCGATCTTCTGCGCGCTGGCCAGCCGCCTTAGCCAACTCGGCTACCGCCGACTTCCCGGTCTTGGTTATTCCGCCGTGTTCTCTTATAGTATGGGGGTTCCTGATCCCACACTCGGCCCTCCTGCGACGGCATTCGCCCTCGAATGTCATTCGTCGCAGAACTTTCCGTTCTTTTTGTATGTCATTTGTTTTTCGCGTCGCTGACACACCTTTTACGACCGTGGTGGTGTGGTGTGGTGCGCCTTGAACCCGCGCATCCACACCAACACCCGTCTTTGACGCGCGCACTCAGCGCAACGCCATCTTTCGGCTCTGTGTGGCGATCGGTGCTCCCCCCATCCCGGACGAGCCCCCAAATGTAGGATCACGGAAAAAGGAAGCCTCAACGCGGGACTCGAACCCGCGATCTTCTGCGCGCTGGCCAGCCGCCTTAGCCAACTCGGCTACTGCCGACTTCCCGGATCTTAATCGGTCGATAGCTTAACACTAAATGCGCCACCTTGCACGTAACCCGTGCGTCCGTAGTACAAGGGATGTTAATCTCATCTACATTGAAGACACCTATCTGAAGGACATCCGTGTCATCGGAACGAGAGAGATCGTCCTCGCATAAGCCCCGAATTTCCACGTTTCCGTGTTTAATGCATAGCTCTACCCTTTTTAGAAAATCAGTTCCGAACAGACAACTATGTCGCATGAGTGAATCCAGAATCACATGGATATTTATTGGATACGAATTTCCATCTATTGCAATGACTGTGCTAAATTCCCCTAGCGTTTTATTCGCAGATGACCCCCCCCCCCCCCTGGAAACTAATATGTTTTTCTCCTAGAGGTGGAGCGCCTAACGTCACATATGTGTCCCACCGCATCAATGTAACGTCACTGCCAGTGTCAACCAAGGCTACTATATCGCGATTGTCTATTACTACTGTCTTAACACACTTTCCCGGCGAAGACTGCGCCTCGGGTCGTTGATCCACCGCAGCTGATGACTTTTTGGGACAGCTGTTAGCCATGTGGCCAAACTCCTGACATGCAAAATACTTGACTCCCCGTGCCTTCTCCGGACATTCCGCTGCTCGGTGTCCTATTCTGCCGCAATTATGACACCTCAGCGTCACCGGCTTCACCCCAGATGCCTGCTCTTGGTACGCTCGCCGTCGCTCATTGTCCCCCGGTGGCCCCCTGCGGGCTTGCCCTGCGTCGGTCGCCGGTCCCAAAGCCACCCTCTCAAAGGCAGTCAGCAGTAATGCCCAGGTTGTAAATCCTTGAATGCGCGCCTGGTTTTGTATATTCAGGTCAGGTATACCCTCGATAATGAATTCTACTATTTCGTCATCAGGAATAGGCACACGGTTTCCCAATATTACCTTCGCATGGTAATATTCGCAGAAACGCTCCCCTCGCTTCCACTGTCGTTGGTCAAATTCTCTCCGTCTCAGCGCCTTATTCGGCGTGTAAAAGAACATGCTGCGCATATCAGTTAAAAATTCGTCTATACCCATCACAGTGTGCTCCGGTCGTGAGTGAAACCATTCCGCAGCCTTTCCTTTTAGACGAAGGCCCACGAGTATTTTGGCTTCCAGATTGCTGAGACTATGCGACCCTCTTAACAGTTGCAATTGCCGCTCCCAATGGTCAAACAACACACCTTCACCATCGAAGCAACTCAACAGTTCGGCGATAACTGAAATATTCTTCCTTGGCAGTCCCGGTTGAGTAAGTTGAACTTGCTGAACGGAACTCGCGAGTTGCTGATTTT